>OY987213.1:39147320-39747320 GCA_963920805.1 Primula vulgaris
GTCGTTTTTCTTGTGAACTCTCTGGAAGAGATCGACTGTAAAGAATTTACAGAACAAAGAATTTATGGCACTTTTCGACACTGATTTGGCAAAAAATATTAAAAAATGATGTTGTAAATTAATATGTTTAGTACATCGGATTTTCCGGAAGATTTATATCACAAGTATTATCACAAGTATTTTCCGGAAGATTTATATCACAAGAATTTACACGACCGATCGTTTTTCCACAGACGACCGATCGTTCTGAAAAAACGATCGATCTAATAAATACAAATTTCTTCCAGAGAGTTCACAAGAAAAACGACCGATCGTTTTTAAAAAACGACCGATCGTTTTAGGTATGATTTCTTCCGGTGAGTTCACAATAAAAACGACCGATCGAAATGTACAGAACGACCGATCGTTTTTGGTCTGAAAAACGACCGATCGAATTGGACAAAACGACCGATCGTTTTTGGTCCAAATTGTTCCAGAGAGTTCATGATAAAAACGACCGGTCGTTTTTATCATTTCGATCGGTCGTTTTTCGAAAGTAGACCATTTTGGAAATATTACAGAAAGGTAACCCATTCTGGGAATTGATTTTGGGCACTGTACCATTTTGGCAAAAAGCTCTGGATTCAATGCACAATTGTTCTGAAATGCGGTGTTTGTTACTGAACCAATTATCAAGATTATGAAATGCTTAATTTTAGGGTAAATTTTGTATTGATACTTTATGAAATGCGGTGTTGTTTTTATGATCAAATCCTTAATTTACACTTAATTTTAAATGGAATTTCGCTCTTTGAACTGTAAATATTCCGAACATTGGAAGTAAAATAAAATATGCTGAAAATGTAAAAAAATGCTCGTTTCCTCATATCTGAAGTTAATGGGCGAGAAAATCACTCATGTAAATAGAGGTGCTTTTATGGCTATGCTTTATCGATTTATGCTAACATAGTCTATGAGTGATATGATCTCCTTAATTAGCAAAAACAAACAAACAAAGGACTCGCTTAAATTAAATGAGTTATATTGAAGCATACATAACTAAACAACCTTCCAGGCTTCCACCCTTTTTGTTAGGAGTGGTTTCGGTACGGTACCGATTTTTTTATCATATACTAATACCGAACTGAACTTGTTTGGTTTGAAAAAAATTATACCATAACCGAACCGAAAAATTCGGTTACCGAAAGTTCAGTTTTCCGTATAATTATACCGAAACATTATTATTATTAAAAAATAATTCTTGATAACAATAAAATACCAAAAAAGTTTGTAAAAATTAAAATGTGTATAACTATTCTTGTATTTGTTACTTTAACGATTGTATTTGGCTTCGTAAATAGGAAAGTAAGTCGTGAGAAAAATTAAAATAAACTATAATACAATTTATTTGTAAGTTATAACTATGCGTAAATTTATATATATTTTATAATTTTAATGTTTGGTTCGGTTCGGTTCGGTATTGTATCAAACATACGAAATGAATACCGAAACCGAACCGACTTTTAAAGTTTGGTTCGGTTGTACCGTACCGAAAAATCGGTATACCGAACTTTCGGTACCAACTTGTTTGGTTCGGTTCAAAAATCGGTCGGTTGGTACAAATCGGTACAAAAAGTTCACCCCTATTTTTGGTGGAGTTGATTTGCAACCTATATTTGAATAATAAACCTACCAAATTCCAAATATTTGCTCATTTGAACTTAAAAAATGAAATAAATTTGGTATGGGAATTAGATGTTTCTATTAGACTTTTAGGATAAATTAACAAAATATACTACTTTTGAAACTAAATTAACAAAAACATACCCAAAAATTTCTAATTAACAAAAACATACCAAAAAATCCATACCCTAATTTGTATATTTCATACTCTTATTCCAAAAGTTCATACCCTTATTTCAAAAGTTCATACACTAATTTATATTTTTCATACCCTTATTCCAAAAGTTTATACCCTTATTTCAAAAGTTCATACCCTAATTTGTATTTTTCATACCCTTGTTTCAAAAGTCCATACCCTTATTTCAAAAGTACATACCCTAATTTGTATTTTTTATACCTTTATTCCAAAAATTCATACATTTATTTTAAAAGTTCATAATCTGATTCGTAGAATTCACCCTTATTTTCAAATTTCATACATCAATTTACATAATTCATATACATTATTTTCAATTTCATACCCTTAATTCACGTAATTGATACACTTATTTTTCAACATTATACATTAATTAACAAATTCAACTCTTACCCGTCATCCGATCTCGAACTATCACGTCGCCGTCATAGGCCTCTCTTTCGACGACTGCATTTCCGTCGACATCAATCTCGAGTTTTCGAACTCGTTGTACACACTCACCGCCCATTCCGATAGATGTGTCCGTATCAATCTCCATGAAACAGAGAGATCGGAGAGAGAGAGAGTAGAAGAAAAATATCGAAAGAATAGAATGAGAATGATGAGAAATATCGGAAAGAGATATGAAGGATGAGAGATCCGAGAGAGACAAGAAGGAGGATGAGAGAGATCGAAGAGAAAGAGATTGGAAAGAAGGTGAAAGGACGAGAGAGAGAAAAAAGATTGTGAGTGATGAATCAGCTTTTTTGTTTTTTTTTAATTGAATGTATATTTTTTATAATTTAACTTTTGAGATTATATTTTTGTTAATATAATAGGTGTAGTGTATGTTTATGTTAACTGCCCTTATATTTTAACTCAAGTTTTGATAAATTAGAGTCCGACTTCCACTGTCGACAGAGCAGCCATATTTCCAACGATGCTCCAACTTCGCTATTTAATAATCTAACTAAAAAGTTACTAAAATAAATAAAATGTTTTTATCAGATACTTTACTCACTAATTCTGCTGCAATTTAGAATTTACTTCATTATATTTATAGTAGTATATAACACCAATCACACATATTCAACAAATGTCAAATAAGATACTTAAGTAGAAAAGGAAATAATGAAATTGGTAGGTTTGTTTGTTCAATAGTCAACCTCTGCACAAGGACAAAAGACCAATGTCATGGTAATGGTAACGGGTCTAATGACTAATGAGTTGGGCTATGAGTTGATATACTATAACATTAAAATCAAACTAGATGGTAATGAGCTTTCATTGACTTTCAGTAACTTAAATCTTTGATGACGTTATCTTTAATTGCATCCTTATCGTCACATCACCAATGGGGTGGACTTTGCTGCCAATTTTTCATATTAATTATTGATATTTGAATTTTTGACCCTTGGATGTTACAATAATAGAGTATTTTATTATGGTTTTTCAATATCATATCTCAACCATCGGATTTTCATCTAAGAACCCCAAATACAAAGTTCATCCATCTTCCAAAAGATAATATTGCATATGGCACGAGAACTAGATGGTTACTCACCACTTATTCATTGTGTTTAGTTGAAAGGTCTAAGTGCGTAAAAATGTAATGATCGGTTGATACAAGTGATAATGTGTAATGTCGGACGATAAAAAAGATATTGGCCGCAAGGACACCAAAAGTCGTTTATGGTTATATCAACCTAAGGAAATAACACCAAAAGTGGAGTGTTTCGTAAAAGTTTGTGTTAAAACTTAAAAGATGACTAATACTTGGATGTTTCTTCCGAAAACGAAACACATATATGCAGATCGAGTTATGAAAATGGAACGAAAGTGCAGTCCTCCGGACAATTAGATCTCTATCGGACATTCTTCGTACAAATTAAGTAATATGTGATGATCATAGGGACTAGGGAGTCAATAGTTATTAGTTACTATAATGTTTTTCTTAACCTGCAATATTTTTACAATTTCTACTTTTACAGCTCCACTTAAAATCCGTACTTTTAAAATGGTAACCAGACTTGCTCATTTCTATTGTGACTTGCTATTTAGACGTTAGTTTTGAAAAATTGACCGGCTCCCTTAGTCATTTAGGAATTTTTGTGACAAAGCATCTCTTTTTCTAATGGAGTAATTCGATAGTCCCCTTTCCTTGTTATGAATTATGATAGATATTAGCTGCAACAATTTCAGTCATGTTAATAATTTTAGTTGCCAGCTTCTAAAGATATAAATTGTTTGTATTGCCTACATCGAATAAATTGATGACTGAACTTGTGTCTGGTCATCATAAAAGATCATTTGTTTCATCATTCAATTTGTTTGTAAAACTTAGATTGTACACCTTGCTTTTTACAAAGCACTTACTCTAGTATCGGAATTTCCTACTACTATTAATATTTATAAATTATTTCTTGATAAAAACATTAAAGAATTTAAATTAATCTTATGTACTTCGGAAAGATACGTACTTGTAAATGCAACCAAACAAGGCATTTGAGTAGCTGCTTAAGTTAGTTTTAACTTAAATAAAAAGTTTTAACGCTTTTAATTTCATTTTAGCTACAAGTCTCACAAAAGATGGAAAACAGTAATAAAATAGCAATAGAGACAAAAAAAGAGGACAACCAAACATGCTTCATATCATATAACCCTTTCTAGTTCAAAATACATTTTCTTCCAGTCCAGAACTACATCACTTTAGCCCCAAAACATATGATGAAAAACTACAAACTTTTTAACTAAAAAGTAACTCCCAAACTGCATAGAGACACTAACTCACCCATTAACCTATACTTAAAACCATTAATATGCCACTAGTTCTGCCACCTAACCAACCAACTTAATTTAACTAGCACAAAATAAGGTGGGCCATTTTGAGATCTTCAGTTGTTGTGATTTGGGCCTGAGCTGGAAGAGATGTTAAGGTCCGGGATGTTCTTTGAGCCTTGATTGGATTTGGGCCCATTTTTGTTGTTCTTCTGGGCTTTGTTGAGCTTGTACTTGAGCTCAGAGAGAAGAACTTGGTTCTCTTGGTTGAGTAGTTGTGCCTTTTTCCTGAGCTTCTCATTTTCTTGCATTATGTAGCAGTTTTCCAAGTAAAGTCTCGAGTTTAGCCTCTCCATCCTGCCAATATATACATACATAATTGTTATATATGTTAGTCATAAATGAAATATATAAAAAAAAAATGGTACCATTAGGATGTAATGGTAACATTAACAATAGTTACCATTTTGGTCACTAGGATGTAATGGTGAATTAAAGGTAATGTTAATCTTAATCTTAATTTACTTTAGGTTGGTAATGTTGTGGTTACTTCTGGAGATTTTCAATGATTGTTTGTTTTTTAAAGTATATAACAGTTGAAAATATGCACATACATGCAATAAATGGGCAGAAATCATACGTTTCTTGAGGAAGAGAGCTTGGATTGAATTTTAAATTAAAATGAAATGAAAATGGCTAAGGATAAGGGAAGTGAAGAACCAACAATAAAAAGTGGGGCAAAAAGAATAACTTTGTTAAATAAATAAAGGAGCCGAAAGTAATAAAAATACATGTATATATGCTGAGCTCACAAGTAAGCCAAACAAAAAAGTACCAAACACAAGACAAATTCCAGATTGTACACCAAACACCCATTACACACAAGTACGAACTTGTGTACATGATTGCATTACATCATAAAATATATAACCACTTTCAAATATAAATTATTTTATAAGAGCTAAAAAAAAAGGATCATTTAAAAATAAATAAATAAAATACTCCATATGTATTGATATTACGTTGTCCACTTATATCAAACTCATTCTACTAAAGTTACATCATATATTACAAAGCAAAAAAAGACTTTTGTTCACAATATTAGAGATGCATGCAATGATTTTCCTTTCTTTTCCTGAGGTAAACATTTTGGACAATTTCACGTGACTACAAACAGGACAAAACAGGGGACAAAAAATTAAACTGAACAACGATAGAAATATGGTAGAATAGTATCTATCTTATATACACACAAAATAGTGAATAATGGAGAAATAAACTAGGTGAATTTCACTGTAAATTGTGACAACTGAGAAACAAAGCCAAAATTTCTTTAAAACCAAAGTATATCCATGTACATGACATTGTCTTTCTTTGCTAGTGAAAGATGAGACAGAAAAATATAGATATGTAAAAATATGTAAAGGGAAAGAAAGAGGTGGGGGCCTCTGATAGTATATTTTTCACAAAAACTCACCTTTTCAAAGGTTGTTTAGAAGCAGGCTTTGAGCAGAGGAAACTAAGTGAATAAAAAGGATATTTTGTAACAGTAAATAAAAAAAAAGAGAATGGAAGGGGCAAAGAGAACTAAGGGAGATGCAGTCAATTTATAGTGCAAAAAAAGTAGGAGAGTGAATGTAAGTAAAACTCACCCCCTCTTCCTAGCTTCCTGCCACAACAATCATGCTTTGTGTAAGCATGTAAGGCGGCTTGTATATGCAAGGATTTAATGTTCCTACTATAGTTTTAATCATGAGTTATGTTGGCTAAATTTTAAAAACTTTAGTAAATTGTTTTTCCACACCCTTAAAATTTGATAATATTTTAGAACACTCCCACTTCATTTGAATCATTTCCCTAATGTTTATAAATGTTTCGTTTTCCATAGTAATAGTAATGCGACATCGGAATTTGTACACAAAAACTACCGGTTTACCGGTTTACGACATTGACTTGATTACCTTACTAGTCATAATCCATGAAGTCTGCAATACCATATTTAGAGACATTTTACATAACAAGCTCTTGATAATTGTTTGTGACATACATAAGAGCTCTGCTTTACTCTCAAAATTTTATTTGACTTCGTGGGCTGTGCACAAAATGATACGTATGTATGATTCATATTTTTTTTCTGAAAAAATAACATTTCGACATTACTTCAAGTATATTAACAACTCTCAATTCTAAAAGAGCAAGAAAAAAATAAAATAGTGTGATTTTGGGATATCTAGTTTGTATCAAAATGAACACAAGATCTATATTTACCAGGGTCCTACTACAATTTCTTAAAAAAATAAGGCTACCTAGTAAATACATTAAAAACTTGAGCAACTAGTGTGCAATATAGGACAAACTTTTTAGGTACAAATTAATGTTTTATGAAACGGCGTCATGCAAATGATGTTTTTTGACAGAGAAGATAATTATGGGAAATGGTGAGGGTATTTTAGGGAAAAGGGTAATAATAATAATAAAAAAAAGGAGGAGGTGTTTTAATGATGATTTTGGCTCGGCCATTTTAAAGATTCGCAATGATGGCTTGGATTGGCCTTAACCGATGAAAACCCATCATCACCCCCACACCACCCTCATTTGTATCAATTGTCTTTTGTTTGCTTGCTTTTGTGTGTATCTATGAACACAATTTAATTCTTTTCTTTTTGCACTTAACATTTGTGTTTTGTCCAACATTCAACTAAATGTAATTCAATAAAATATAATTCATGTTTCATTTAAATATTTATTATAGATTCACAGCATTTTACTATTTTCTTGTTCATATTGCATGTGTCACATAGACCGGCGATAACTATGTGGTGACCAGGGCTACACGACATCTTCCACCATTATCAAAACTATATTTTTTTTTTGTCTTTTTACTTGCATTTTTAACATGTTTTTGTCAAAATCAATGTTTTAGAACTTTTATACTTTTTTACCCGTGTCCTCTAGATTCGCTCCTTATATCTTATTTGTTAAACTTAAGTTTTGATTGTTGGTTCGTGAGTAGAAACGAGTTTATTGATGTGTTGGTTTAGGATGTTGGTTTAAGTTTTAAATGTTATTGTAATTATAAAAGAGATACTGACAGTTTTGAATGTTATTGTAAAGATGTCATAACAGTTATCATTTTAATCAAAAGTAAATAATTGACAACTAAAATTTGTAAAACATATATTTTTTTTAAATTATTAATATATTAAAACGTATGTTTATTATAACTAAAAATTATAATAAAAAAATTCAGATTTTTTTTAATTTAGAAAACTGTTACAAGACTGGTTAATAATTTTTTAAAAATTACACGGATCAGACCGTCCGTGTTATAAATAATGGCTTGATTTGTGTTCATTTTTTTTTTCAAACTTTTTTGTAGCTGTCTAGAAACTATAAGGACCATTCATGTGTTTTTTAGCTGTCCATAAATATTTTTTTATTAAACTTTAACTTACAAATGTAAGGACTGGTCTGTAATTAATACAGTTCCTGTATTTGTTCAGCGAACCAATATATAGAGAAGTGAGAAACATAAGCGATAGGAGAGGGAAGGAGGCAACAAATGCCGCAATCGTAACCCACCACTAATAAAGGTGGTCACCCCATCGCAAGGAGATCCGTCCACCGCAACCCACCTCCGATGCTCTTATAGATCATATTCTCAATTTTTAAAAGTTGGTATATAGAACGTGGTAGGGCTAGAGCTGTAAATGAAATGAAACGAATCAAACAAGCCTCTGTTCATGAACTAAAACCCTTGTTCATGTTCATTTAAATAGGAACGAACATTTGACGAACCGAACACGAGTTGTTCATGAACATCTAATTTATTCCAAAACATTCAATAATTGAAAATAAACAAAATTTTATTTGTTTTTAAAATATATTTTAATTTGATCATATATTACTATATTGTTAACTAGCATAAACTAGTTCACATATAAAGTTTATATATTGTATAAATTATTTTTTACATACATATGATTATTTTAACGAGTTAAACACTTAGATAAAATCGTTGACTGTATTTATTGTATAATGATATAAATTACCATAATAAGTTCCAAAATAATACAAACATATCATTTATATTATTATAGCATAAATAAGCTTATTAATTGTGTAGTGATATTAGTTTTTGTTACATTATTAATAGATTTAATTTTTTATTTTATCAAACTTTATATATAGTTACACGAACACGAGTTTAGACTAACCGAACAGAGGCATTTTCATATTCAGTTCACTTCATAGAGAACACCATGTTTCTGTTTATTATCTTGTTCATTTATAAATGAACGAATATGAACCGAATATTAACCGAGCTAAAAACGATCGATGACATAAACAGTTCATCTTGGGAAGGTAAAACTAGTCATACTCGTACATAATGTGTTAACGAGTTAATCTAACACATATTGGACCCACAAGAGAAAAGACAAGTTGACAAGGGATGATAGTTAACGTTGAGATACTCATATTCCATGAGGCCTATTTTGTCACATTATTTCGATTTTACTATTACCCAAAACACGGTGTAAAATTGCATACCTTATGATAATACAAATACAAAGGAGTAATTATGAATTATATACAACGACATAAATAAAATACAACTATTAGAGGTTTAAAACCGAGTAATTTTTGTTTGGCGGTTAAGAATTTCATGTAGGCCTAGTTTGTTTATCGAAACGAATGAGATTGACCGGTCCCAAAAATTATGCTTTCGGTGATGTAATTTTGTATCCTATATGGACCGGATTATAAGTGACCGTAAATCCAACATTTTGGAATGTTACCTAGCAGAGCCAGCCAAATAATTAGGAAATGAGTAAATTGGGCCTTTTTTCCGTTGCTGTTAAAACTACAAGGTCTTCTTGACATAATTGTGAACATTTGGGAGCAACAGTGTAAGTTATAACTAAAATAAAGTTGATAAACTACGGGAATTCGAACCCAGGCCTTTGTATAAGAAACAAATGTGTTGAGAAACTTGAACGGGAAAAGTAATTATGAACAATTTCTCAAGAATAACTTGTTACTAAAAAATCATTTCTATTCTTTTTACGACGAAAGCATTGCCCAACAGGAATGGTTGCTTGTTTCGATGTGAGCACACCCGTAGGGTCGGCTCAGCAAGATACGTGTATTGTTGAATGAGAATGACCATCGATCTTTTGAAAGACATAAATGATTCATGCTGGATTGTCACCCCAACGACTAATTGTAATGCAACCAAATGATGTATTGTCTGGACTTCGGACGCTATACTTTTTGAAGGGATCAACCCCCACGACGTTGTAATATATGAGAAGCAGTATCAATGTATCATTTACAATTGCGTCGAAATATAAATTACATATTCTACCTCAAATTGACTCGTTATATATATAGGGATCACAAGTTTCGTTATATATACACTCCCCCACCAAAGTAATGCAAACAAACACCCGGATTGGGTTCGCATATAATTACCTCGTTATCATAGAATTAATTGTTCGATTAAACCATGCGTTACATTATTTGTATAGTCACTAATTCCACACTGTATTCATCGTATTCCATGTGTATAGTCATTCACTATAGAGTGTGAATGAGAAATTGCTTATTAACACTTACATTAACTCATTAGCTTAGCTTTTCATTTGGTTTTATTACACTACACCATTGTTAATTTTTTGTTGCTGGCTGATTACCTTTTTTTTAAAGTTGCTAAGCGGGGCGTTTTAGCTTTTCAGGTGAAAATCGACTAAATTTCATTCAGTAAATTTGTAATCCAACTAACCAATCTGAAAGGTTAATACCTAATATAGTTGGAAATTGATCTACATTTTTGCAGTAGTAAAAGATATGGTGAAACTAATCTTTATTTATTTATTTTATATAAAAATAGATTGTTGGTCCCTGATTTATTGAGTTCTCACCTGGTTGGTCCCTTGATTAATTGGATAAAGCCATAAAAGTCCAAAGACTCAAAAAAAGCCCTTTTTAGCAAGAGATGCTCTAACGTAATCGCCTTTTCAAGTATGGTCTACTAAATCAAATAAGGGCCGAAAAGAGGTCCGCCCTAAAATGGAAACAAATTAACGAGTAAATTGGTTGAGGATTTTTAATTAGGTCCAAAAAAACCCAATGATGGTATAAAGTAAAATCTAATGATGGTTGTCTCTTCTTTAGTAGTAATCTTTACGAACCAACTCTTAAATAAGATTTCCTTGGAGATATTTTAGGGTCGTGTACTGTTATTCTATGAATTGCATTTACAGCTTTTTTAAAAAATTTTGGTTCAAGTAACACGCCGTTGCAAAGGTGAATTATGTATGTTCTATGATATATCGAATAGTAGATGATTATTAGTTTAAAATATTGGGAAAATTAACAAATAATACAACTTCTACAAATTTAATTATCCCCAAAAAAATCATTTTCAAAACTTTTTTCAAAAACTAAAGATAACTTGTTTTGAAAATACAACTTGTTTTGAAATAGAGGTCGACCGAAACTCGGAGCATCGGAAAGGTTTCGAGAGCTCTGGAAAGGGAGCTCTTGCAGATCTATGACAGTGGTGGATTGGTGGGCGGGTTGTGGGCGGATGTGAGTATGGGGTGAGTTGTTAAGTGATTTGTATACTTATACAGAGTTGTAGTTTTCTAAAAGAAAAGTTTTAATTTAAATTTTGTTTTAAAAAAATTTGGCCAATGTAATTTTTTGTCATTACCAGTTACCAACATAATACAGTTTGTTAGGACCATATAATTTACAAACATGAGGATTATTTCTATATATATTTTTTTTCACTTTTAGCTTTTATTGTTTTTCATGATAAGTGAGGGTTGGAAAGGGTGGTTTCCATAAATGTGTGACAGTGATCAAAAGATTTTGCATGGACACAAAGAACAGGGGCATATTCATTTAACACAATTGAGTGCCCATCATAATCTCCTTTGCCTACAAAAAACAATTATCGGCTGACCCATCTGGGTAATGGACCTTCATTTACCCAAACAAGTAAGAGCTGATATATAAATGCATTTATATTTATAAATGTATAGAGATGATTGCATTGCCCAATAGAGGGGACTAGCTAGTTTACCCTTTGTAATCCTATTGATCATTATGAGCACATGTGGTTGCTTCCAAATTTAAGTGTACAAACACATGTAGACACTTGACACTAGTTTTATCTTATTTGCTTTTTCTCACATTAAAATCATCTCAAAGGGTGATAATAGTAGCTTTGTGCTTCTTCTTTTTTGCTTTTAACCTGTCCATGCATTTACTTATTTACAAGTCATTTAAAAGCCCTTTACTATATTTCAACTATCTGATGTAATTTTAATCATATCGCATAATGCCAATTCCTGCAAGGGTAATGATGGAATTTAATTGTTGCACTTAAGTGCATTACACGGAACCTTTCACGTGAACTTAAGACCTCCTAATCAAGTTCTAACATTATGACCACGACATTGTATGAAAATAAATAAATGAAATTTATATCAACACTTCACGAAATAAAACTTGACAGTATGTCTCGCCTAAAACTTGTTCGCTAGTATGAAATAGCAAAAAACCATTTTATTAGCCTAGGAAAATCAAATGAATAAGAGAAACATCCATTTTAGTACCAATAAGTTAATTATATTAAAAGTTCTTTAATTTTGTAAGTCCCTAAAGGAAAAACGAGCTGGTAAAATTGGATGGTTGATAATTTGGTGTTGCTTAGAATGTACAAAACTGATTTCATGCTCTTAATTAGTATTACACAATGAACAAATTAACCGAAGTTCAATTTATCACCTAGACATTTTTATGAATCTACAAAGCCATTTTTACTGCTTTTGAAAGATTTAGCAACTTGTGTTTGAAATCATAGCACTTTCTGGGCTCTTTATATTCGAATTCCAAATGGGAAGGCTTTAAACTTTTCAAATTGGTTCATGTTCATTACTAGTGGAAAAAATGTCCATAACTTTTAAATACTCCTCATGATGAATTAGAAGCGTGTACAAATAATGAACAAGTTCCTCCATGATTACCTAGAAAAGGATTTACGACTATTTATAATTTATTTTTTTGGCATTCATGTGACAAAGTATAGATCGGAAGTTGCAAATTAAGATAGTTTCCTTACCATATTAAACCATCTTCGCATAAAGTGAAAAAAAAAAAAAACTTGTTGGGGGAATTAAATTCCATAAAATGGAAAACTTTTTAGAAGATCAAAAGGGAAAAGCTAACCCATGTGTTACAGCCATTGGTTAAAGATGTATGATATGTGTTTTAATATGTTTATTATAGTAAATCAATAATAATATTTACATAAATTAGTAAATTAAAGATACTCGTATTTTGGTAAAACAATAATGTTATGAAATAAATGCTACAATATTTGTATATGCTAAATGCAACTTGAATTTGAAAAACACATTAATGCTTAATCGATATTTCAGAGGCACTCGTTAGCAAAACCGAAATTAAAAATACAAAATTACCTATTCAGTTAGATAAATGATTTCCGAAAGAAAGCTGTTTGCCTCATCTATTTAGTGACGGAATGTCTCAAGCTGACTCTCAACGTTCATCTGTTGTATTATCTCATTTCAAATCTAACATAAAAGATATCTTTAAAACAACTTTTTTAATAATTCATATCCTATGCTTACCAGAAGAAAAAAAAAGCCTTGCTCATCTCAATACAAAAACCGAGCATGAAAGTATTTAAATGTTTTAATGTATGTATGTTTCCTTTTACAACTGAATTAAAACGGAACATCTACTATACTTGTTTCTTTTTTTTGTTGAAATCCTCAATAAACGAAAGCCAAGTACACAAAGCACAATAATCTTGGATTTGAATTAGAAATACGAAGAATGAATCATTTGGTCACATTGCTTTCCAGTTATTGTATATGATTAACAGTGATCCACTTATTTCTACAAAAAAAAATGTTTTACAGTACTTTACTCCAACAATATCATTAAAACTACAATATTGCTGCATTAAATATTTGGGGGACATATATACTTTAACATGTTTGAGAACTTTAGTTATATTTTACATCATTTCTGCCACATTACACTTGCATTGCGGCCTTGAGGGTTAATAACTACCTCAAAAGGGAAATTTTAAACATAAACACGTCTTCATGGACTGTACGAACTGCAACCATCATTACAACACAGGGTACCCTGATATTGCTTAAATGAACGACAACAATTAGAATTTTATTTGAATAATTAAATTATTAATACGGTTAAACAAAAGTTATAGAGGCCGGAAGACTCGAAACTGACTGGTTGAGGAGATCATTATTATCAATGTTTTTCCGAATAAAAAAATTAACATAAACATGTCTTTCATGTCGGAACAAATTACTCGATCTGCTGTTATATTTTAGGACATCCGTTTATATAGCGAGATATGAACCATGTTATGGCGCACACAAGTGCTGGTTTGCTGCAAGTGCATGCATGAAATAAACAATATTATTGTGAAATGTTAATTAGTCCAACAAAGCCGCAAATGTTTGGGCCAAGGAGACAATTAGGAGGCACCATAATTATTCAGTGTGATCAGAATGAACTTTACTTTTACTAATAGTCTAATACTAACTAAAGTTCCATTGTATGTGTAAACACATTCAAAAAGTAAAAGGGTAACAAATGTAACTTTCAAAAATCTACTTAAAATACAAAACTGGGTCATATGAGTAAAGTATCTAAGAAATTAGAAGTTACGTTTTGTATTAGGTTAATATCGAGAGGGTACCCGAATTGACATGTAATTTCAGCACTATAGCCCTTTTATTTGTTGATAATTCATGTATAGGGCCACAGCTAGCGTACCATGTCCGATCCCACCGGTTAGTGAAGTAAATAAACAATGCCTTACTTACATATAAAAAGGGGTTGAGACTTGCGCGGTTAAAGTTAAACACATCTAGATTTGTTTGGTCTGCCAATGTAAATTGTATGCAATATGATTGTATCATTTAGCTTAGGGGTTGTGGGTTACCTAGAGTTTAGGTGTATGTTCGAGCACATTTAGACATAATTTTACATAATTTGAATATGGAGAAGATTGATAACTAAGGTATAATGGATATGGAGCTGTTGAAGTATATGAGCAACTTCGGCGGTTATAGTTGCTCAGTGAACCGTCAAATTGAAATTAAACGGTTATGGTTCGAGCAAGATTTCTTGGTTCGTTTATGCTTTTCGTAATCGCACTGGATCTTAATCCAACGGAGGGTGAAACATCAGCTGTCAGAGTTTCAAGGAATGCCAGAGATGGGTTATGTGAATTACCTATAATTTTTATTGGGCCAAAATATCATGGGTCGGTATATTCAGAAATGAGGTATATTTCTCAATGTCAGCACATCATGAAATAAAATCAACAACCCACTTAAGGCCTTCAAGTGACTTCGTGGGACGGTAGAGAGAATATTAATAATAGGTTAACTTTTACAAGATTTTTTAAATCGAGGTTCTGGGTCGAATTTTTTTAAAGTTACAGTCACCCGATCCAATAAAAAGAGCTTAAAAACTGTTTTTAAATTTAAAAATAATTTATAATCTAAATAACTTACAATCTATATGATAAATATATTAAAATATAAAAAAGAGGTAAAAATTTGTTTTTAAGCTTAAAAAATATATTATAATCTATATGAGAAAGATATCAAAGTGTAAAAAATAACTTAAAAGCTGTTTTTAAGCTTTTTTTAGTGTTTGTTTGAATTATTAAGTAAAAAAAAAGATACCGAAAAATTACGAAAATAATATATTTTTTTATCAATTGTAAGGTGACCTACACTTTAAAATCTTATAAAAGTAATTATAACAAATTTTTTTATTAAAATATGACCTTACAACAATGAGGGCAAAGTATAGCTTTCAACAAGCTTGTAATTGACACAGTCACACCTTACATTGAAAACTTGGGGCGAAAATGTAACCTTAAATTGGTAGAAAATGTAAACACCACAAGATTACATTCTAATGATCATTTATGTTTTTCTTAGCGCATCTATTTTATTCTTTTTTTAGTTATCTAAACTCCAATAATTGGGTGGTTTTTGCCGAGAATTAAAAATTGAAGAAAAAGTGAAACCAGCCAAGGAGTCCATCCAACAAACTACAATACTGGCAATGATCATAGTTTATCGTTTTTCTTTTTAAATTGTTTACTTTCTGTTTTTTAGGTGAACAATTAGAAAAAAGTTATCTTAAATCTAGTCATATACCGAGTATTATCAACAACCAAACTTATTGGTCCACAGACGGAAAAACAGCCACAAAGTGGCGGCCACGTGTAAACAATACCAAATCTGAATAAATCATTGGGTTAGTTAATTTCTTTTTTGCCCATGTCCTTCCAAATTTCCAAATGTCGTTTCAATTGTCTCCTCATTTTATAATTGGTTCAATTTTACACTATCCGTTTATTCTGCAATAGGAGAAATTAATGACTACCCACAAAACTGAATATGTGATTTTACAATTTCTTTTTATCTTTCAGTAATGTTCTTTTCTTTTTCCAGAAAAAAATTATTTGATCCTTCAATTTCCATGGTGCTCAGTGTTTGAGGTGTATATACTTCAGAAATCAAAACACGAGGGAACGAATTCTTGTTTTGGGATCTAAACCTAAGCACATTTATATTTCCAATACAAACAAAATAAAACCGGACAAACAGATTTGGTTTTGTTTCAGTTCGGGGATTCATCGGTTTAACGAGCTGAATAATTTGGATCGGATTCAATAACTAAGTTCGGTTCAATCTGGTTTTATAATCATTTTACTGAAAAAGGATTTAAAATATGAAAATTTTAAACAAATCTTTAAAGTGAAAAGATAAAGTAACATTAACCAAACCACCGGTCTTGTTCGGACGTATGATTTCACATATTTTACTACCTTTCTTAATCAATATGGTTTAATGAGTCCGACTTCGCTCATATCATCGGGTGTTATTCCTGTAACAGTTAATCTTTCGTTTTTTTGCAAGGGTCGACTGTGTACCCCTTCCACTTCTCACTACTTGTATACTATAAGTTTATTATCCTAAAATACAACTAAATACTATCATTTAGAATAATAATCGTCTAAAGTTTTGTGTGTACTTTGGCAGATACTAATCCATTTATCTAACCTTATATACATTGATAAAACCGTTCACACAGAATATGTGCACTAATATATGTCAAAAAGTATATTATTGCATCATAACCCTTATTTAAATTATATTTTAAATACTACCACGTTACAAGTATGTGTTTTTACCCCATTGGTTCCTTTCCAACTACAAGGATCAAAACAGTACTAAAACTTTAATATAATTTCAAAAGAGGATCCCACATTAAACAAAAACAAGAATAAGGAAAACCGAACCTTCTTCCTCTTTTCACTATCCTCCAGCCTGTCTTCATTGATACATACACATATACTTCTCCATTATAAATCTCTCCCCCATTCCCCTATTTCCCATCTCTTTAAAAATTTCCAAATTATTTTCCACAAAAAAAACAAAAACTGCTGACATGGCAGAGGACCACATGTGCGCAAACAGCTGCGGATTTTTCGGGTCTCAGGCAACGTTAAACCTTCCCTCGTACCAAACCCCCCATGCAGAACCGGTTTGTAGCCACCAGGTTGAACCGGGGTTTGCTGTGCCGAAGCGGTGTGGCACGTGCAGAAAGCGTGTGGGGTTAGCGGGGTTCAAGTGTAGGTGCGGGGTCACGTGCTGTGGGACCCACCGGTACGCTGAGCTGCATGGGTGCACGTGGGATTATAAGGGGGCTGGGAAACTGGCTATTGCTAGGGAGAATCCTGTTATCAAGGCTCAGAAGCTTGCCAAAATTTGATCCTGGCCGTCTAGAGTTTGGCGTTTTAAAAAGCGAAATCTTAGTTAAAACGTTTATGTAAGACCTACACTGCCTAAAAAGTAGGAAACCGAGCGTTTTAAGTTTTATTTAAGCTTTGAATCGAGCCTTTAAACTACAAACGAGCCTTTTCAAATAGTGGTCCAAATACATCGGTGGGGAGATTTTCGTCTTAGAGGGAAAGTCGTGAAGCACGGGGATGGATGAAGGGGAGGCGAGAATGATTGGGTTGTTTTGTGATTTTTTTCGTTTGTGTTTTTTTCAATTTTCATTTTGTTGTTGTTGTGTAAGTAGTGGTTGATAGTAACATTAGATAGAGACTTGATCTGCGTGTGAATTATTTTTGCCTTATTGGTGGTGCTGTGTCCTTTGTATTGTGTGTATACGAGAAACACGTGTATGAACCTACTCTATTTTTGGGTTTTCATATATATGTTACGTTTTTAGTGGTTGTCATACCCATATTTTTAGTAGATCCGGTCTACAATAGTGTTGCTCATATATAATACGGAGTAAAGATTTATGTTATATTCTTTTTACGCTTCCGACGTCATTATTAACGGTAAGAAAAAAAAATTGGACTTGTTTTGACTGTTAATGAAATTTAGCGTGGTTGGAAGTGTAACGTGACTCACGTGAGTGGACGTAGCATGACTAAACATAATGTCACTATATATAATGGAGTATACAGTATACTAAAGTAAAAAACAACTCTATCATGTATCAAGTGGTCCAAAGTCTAAATATAATCCATTTGGGTGGCTGGCATTGAGGTCAATAGTTTTGGCAAGTAAGTTGTATTTACATCCTATCTGACTATAAAAAGATTTTCAAAAAGCCATTCACATATCCATCTAATAAAGTGCATTTCTATTGACACACCTGAACAAGAAAAGTACCAGCTAAGCCTCTACTTAAGACAATCTTAAACTGAAGCTCAAGTGCAAAACCTTGTGGCGAGCATTTTTCGTGTTAGAGTCCATGTATTCAAACTCTATGGTGGACATTACCTTAGCCTAAGCTAACTACAAGCTGAGAGCCGAACCTTAACCCTGTCTGCAAATCTCACATTCGGTACAATATCTAAGCACCTACAACTCACTTAGAAAAAAAAATGTTCTTATCCAATTTATACATAAAGTCATTTTTCCCATACTTCTTTACAGATCCACTTTAAGCGATAATCCAATTCTTATTTCACTCATTCATCAAAGAAAAATCACCATACGCACCCAAAAGATATAGACAAAGATGAATTGGCGCAAATTAAGATCAACAATTCGACTCTCAAATGAATTAGCACTATCATTTTGCGAGTTCATGCTAAAATGCAATCCATATGTAGAACATGCATACAACATCACACTTTTGGCAAAGAGAAAAAATTTAACCAATCAGTTGCAGATCTTTCTGAAAACATCCAAGTTGCAAGTAATACTTGCATAAATGGCATCTGCTTTTGAGTTTAAGCTTAATGGGCAGTTTACCAAAGACACTACATAATACTCTGTACATACAAAATAGAAACCAGTTGTTATAGCCAAATGTAACAACTTTAAGTAAGGAAAAGAGTGAAAAATCATTATCCTAAAGTTTTCTTCATATATACCAATCGCCAAGGGAAGCTAAGTGGAGACTATCGGGGCCACGACACCCCCATCAGCCTTTAAAGTGTTTTTCTTTTTAGTTTTTGACATGCGTTTTTAGTGTTTTTTGTTAAAATTTTGGCACCCTCCATAATTTTATTAGTCGTATTCACTGGCTTCACCCCTGCCAATCACAAGAACTGAAACAGAGAAGGGGCACTACCCAGTAAATTAAGGTCATAAGTAAGATGTGGATTTGTACGGATCTTACATGCATATTCTTCTAGCATTGGACCATCCACTGTATCACAAACTCTGTTTTAAAATTCGCGCTACGTAGCGTTACGTAGCGCGAAATAGCGCTTTTTTGGTAAAAAACGCAACGAAAAATCACGATTTTGGGTGGAATTGCGCTAAAATCGCGCTATAGGGGACCAAAAGCGCAAAAGGCGCGAAATTCTGGACCAAAAGCGTAAATAGCGAGTTAAAAAAAAACAGCGGATCCAAATAAATAATATATATTGTGTAATTTTCATAAAAGTGTCTGCAGTCCAAATGGTTAAGACAGTGCTGTAATTTTCAACAGACCCAAGTTCGAAACTCAGCAACAACATTTTTTTTTTTGATTTTTTTTTATTACTATCTAATATAACTATACAATTTTTATTTTTTTTGGTTATATATTCTAAAGTTTAGTGCATATTTAGGCAAAAAAAAATACACCGCAAAGCGCTATATAGCAACGCTATTAGCGCTTTTAGCGTTTCTCTCGAAAAAACGCTACGATAGCGATAACGCTATTTAAAACACTGATCACAAATGCACAGCAGTAGAGTCTTTTGGTACTTTTTCTGAAGTGCATCATAAACATCTGTAAATTTTATGAAACATGAAGATTATGAGTTTCATGAGAAAAATCAACTTAAGAGGGTTTTTAAGAGGTCAATACAATAAACATGCCTTTCTCCACCCAATTGATCAATCTCCTAGAGTCAGCATCAATGGGAATAAGCTTCTTGATGTTTACCTCTGCATGTGGATATACAAAAACTCGTAATGATAATTATTTGTGTTAGTTTATAACGGTATTAATTCTGATGAGAATAAACAGACCTGGAGCTGGAACAGATCTATCATTATAGTACTTCTCAGGAAATGTCCTCGGATGTAGCTACTGTTGAAGATAGAAACGCGCAGCAAGTTCAGAATCTGCATAATGTAAGACTATTTTAGTACCAAATTTATCAGTAAAAAGACCAACGAGGAAAATGTGACAGTTTGGATTTCTCCAATTCAAATGCATCTATTACAGACTTCTTAAAATTGACACCAGCTCAAAAAGAAAGACAACATAGCAAAATGGAGAACGAAAACGTCAAGATAGAAAATATGATACAAAAAACCTAGCCCGAGTAAACCCTAGCCATACTTTAGCTATTTCACAGTCAGATGATAATTCACAAGAAGGGCTCAGTATATGGATATGACATTTAACTGTTGCAACTAACCAGAATAGTGCCTTCTACGTATATTTACTTAGGAATAATTAAAGGAAGGTAAGATTACGTGGGTGCACTGTGTACCAGTGTTGTAAACATGTAAAAATGATGTAAACTAATGTACTCCAATTTTATTAGTACTAATGTTGTATCACTACATCATACACAGCTTTTATTAGTATTATTCTACGAAAAGAGTTAACTAGAAAAAGTGATAGAAAAAAATTATTTCATACTGTTTGACTAACAAGACATTTACTTAGTGGTACAACGAGAAGATTGCATGATAAAGTAAACACACCGTGGCAGATTCTTGGTATGGATCATAGTCAAGCACGTTAACAAACATGTAAATACAGTGAAAGATGGATCTCAAATTACTTGTACTATCTCTGACTTTTAAAACTAACTGAGAATTCATTAACTAAAAGAGAAACAGTCGATAATCAAAAGATCTCACTGAATCCAAAGTTTAAGTAACCAATTTAGTATTATGAAAAGAGGAGTCATAGTTACAAAAGGAACACATAAAAGTTGATTAAATAGAAAGTAACCAGACCATCTGAGCCAGAACACCAGAAGAGAATTTGGTTATCTTATTGCAGTATCAAGTAGTAAATAGTGTGCACTTCAGTTCGACCTTTTATATAGTAAATCCACAGTTAACTGTAAAATGTGATAAAAATAAAAGGCAATCCATATAAAATCATATACGTATGGGGTTTAGTACATAACTATTTTATAAGCAAAATAAAGCAATCCATCAGCAAGTACTTTGATACTTCAGACTCAAATTTCCATATACTTCATTACAAATACAAATTAGAATTATCTTCGGTAGATTTCAACCTGAGAGTTGAGACTTAATTACAGAAACTACTGCTTCGAATTTTAGAAAATCAACAGAAAAAAGAAGTCAACCAAACACTAATATGATTTTGGTTATGCTGTGAAATGCCTTCACCAAAATATGAATCTTCTCAAACTAACAGAAAATATTCCAATGAAACACACATAGCTATACATATAGTCATATCTTTGAGATCAATTCCCCAAAATACTTGTTCTTATATGACAAAAAAGAGAATCGAAGGTAACAAAACACGCAACAGTGTATGTATATAGAATGATAAGAATCTACTACGAAATGCATATTTGTATTTTCAAAGCCGAATTTCCAAATAAAAGCACACACATAATATATGCACATATATATATATATATATATATATATATATATATATATATTTACTCGTGAGTCCAGACTCAATTCCAGAAATAACTGCTTTGAAATGAAAAAATTAAATGTGAATCAACAGAGAATAGACATTAACCAAACGTGCAATTGGTTATTTATATAGACGGATAAGCATGTACTCGGCAATGCATATTTGCATACTCAAAATGAAATATCCTATTAAACACATAAAAGCGCATTATATAAAAATGTCTCCTCTGTAGTGTACTGACTCATTTTCGGAAATAATTGCTTCAAAAATGGGGAAAAAAGGGAAATAAAGGATAAGAGAATTTGACTAAACATATGTGTATAAATAGACGGATAAGGATCTACTTGTGAAATGCATATTTGTATACTCAAAATCAATTTTCCATTTAAACACACACACATAAATTTATGCACATTATACACAAATCTACTCATCAATCGACACACGATTGCAGAAATAATTGTTTCTACATATAAAATAAAAAGTGAATCGATAGAGAAAAAGAAGTTAAAGTAAAATATATGTATCTGAGTTTGTAAATTTAAACTCAGGTTTTCAATCAAACACACACACACACACCAGTCATATATGTATATTGACAAATTAGTCAAATGCATGTTTGTATACTCAAAAATTAAATCTCCAATAATAATAAAAAAAAACAAATGCACTTATATACGTATTTATTTACTCTATACTCAATTTCAAGTAAATTCCTTCTAAATGAAAAATAAATAAATGGATCAACAAATTAAAAAAAAAACTGAACAAACACTCAGATTTCAAATCACGCAAATAAAAAAACATATATATATATATATACATATATACAGAGAGAGAAAGTATATACCAGATGAAGAAACCTCTGAGCTGCTACAACCTGCAAATGAAATAACATATAATTAATAAAAAAATAAAATAAAACCTGTAGGTTAAAAATCCATTCGATTATGTACAAGTTACAAGTACAATAATAAGAATATATAGAGAGAATAAATGAGGCTTTTAGTTTTAACTCACCATTGTTGTGGATTTAGAAATTTAGATAGATACTAAAGCTAGAGAGAGAGAGAATTGAGAATTGAAATCGGAAAAATGGGGGATTGGACAAATCACCGAACAAAATAAAAATAACTGGTTTTTAACACAATTTAATTATTTACTCGGAAAAGTAACAAAATTAATAAATAAAAAAGTGTAAAATATAAATTAATTGAAATTGTTAACTTGATATAATATTATGATTATAAAATATTTTAATTTTGTATTTAGTTTGAGTGGAAAAAAAAAGAAGAGGAATGTATTAATTAATAGTAGTGTGATAGAGTGGGTAAATTTATTTATTTTGTATATAAATGAAGTGTAATGAGCTGTAATGAAGTCGTATTAGAGTTATTTATTTTGTAATGAAATTGAGTGGAATGAATTGAAAAAATAAATAAAAATAAGATGTGACGTGGACCTGGTTTTTAACCAGATCCTCGTTTGAGTAAAAAACCAGGTCCTGGTTTGAGTAATTTAGAGTCTCATTTGAATGATTTGACAAGTCAAAAGAGACTCCCCCGAAAAATGGTAGCTGGTGCTTAAATAAGCGCGAAAGAGACTGATATATATATAGAGAGAGAAAAAGGATATAGGGGAGTGTTTGGAAAGAAAGTGACTAATTTATGGTGAAAGGGGTTTATATCGGAGTATATTATGTTTTAGTGCATCTTTCTGGTTAAAATTAGTTACTCCCCTTGTCAAACCGTGGTTTATAAAATTAGGTGTAATTTTGATCGGCGTGTAATATGTATCAGAATTGTCGAAATAAATTTTTTTCAAACTAAATCATATAATTTAATGTTTGAACTATATGATTAACTTTTGAAAATTTTCATTCCGACAATTTTTATACAAGTTATTGACCGATCAAAATTGCACATAGCTTCGTAGTGGATAATTAATCGGGAACGGATGGAGTAATTATCAAAAATTCATACTAATTCACTTTTGTTACATTTTACTCTCATTCATTTGAAAACTTTGAATTGAATGTATTTTGTTTGATACGTTCAATTGGAAAAACTGAAATAAATGAGTTTTTATTTGTTATTTTGAAGTGAATGCAATTTTTAAATTTTTTTATGTAATTTTTATTCTTTTAATTTATATATATATATTTTTTATTTTGGTTTTATTATAATTTTTTGTATATTTACGAAGTGAATAAAATACTAGCAAATTGAATTAGAGAAAATTTATACCAAAATAAAATTAGTTTTTTTACTATAACTAATTAATTTATTTATTTTTAACTAAAATGGAATTGCCCTTTATATGGCGCTACTATTTATTTTTGTTCATTTTGAAATTCGTTAATGAGTGTTGACTACAAGAATAATCCTCGTACTTTCTTAATAGTTTTATTTGATCCCATACAGGCACACATTATCATTTTCATGCTCCAATTCTTAAAAAATATAGAAAATCTAGTTAGTGGTCACTGTGTCACTGTTATGAACAACGATTATAGTATTTAAAAAAACACTTTCAAATGATTTAAATCAAGGGTAAAAATTGGAAAAATCAAAATCAGTACACGTTGTTCTAAACTTCCGTCTGACGTACATTTGCATATACATTGCACACTAAACCTGGCTAAACTGAAATATCATACGTTAGTCTATACAATAACTAGTAATCTTGATTCATGCATTGCGTGTGCAACATGTAATGGCATGGAACTCGTAACTGTTTTGACTATGAACCTAATATTCGTGTTTTGTTTTATTTATTGGAATTATGTGGGATAAAAATGAATTGTTAAAAGTTCAATTAAACTTTGATGTTCAAAGTAAGTCTTAGGACTCATCCAACTAAACTTTTAAACGTCAAAACTAATTGTTGTATGAAGAAGTTAAAATTCAATTTACTTCACTCGTACAAAACGGTCACATACAAAAAAGATTTGGAAAACTCATCCTATCACGGGTTTTGCGGAGTCTTCTGAGTAGAACTTGATGGTGCGTTTTTGGTGGTGTGACTAAAAAATATCCGTTGTTCCATACAAAAATCGGGTAACAATCATTTACACCAATATTCTGATACTATTATACTAAGTATTTATTTTGTTTGTACATGTAATCTAATTCGACATGTGTACATCTCAGACTTTGGTTGCACAGAAGTCACTCCAAAAGTCAAAAACAAATACTTCATCTGTTCCAAAAATATGTTCCATTTTGATTTTTTACTTGTTTCAAATTATGGTCTCGTTTACGATTACGAGGTGGTTTTCACGGTTAAATTTCTAAATATATCTCTATTAAATGAGTATTAATAACAATTAATATTAAACATTAATATTAGTTAAAGGGTAAATTAATAAAATTGTAAACATATTAATTATAGCAACTGACTTTTATTAATATTGATAAAAATCCAAATGTAACCATGGAGGCAGTAACAATCAAAGAAAAAAGAAAGGAAAAGAGAGTGGAAGAAATGTCAAATGTGGTGGAAAACCACTCCCACCAACTACTGCGACGTGAATGACCAAATCTACCATTTCATTGACAAATTTCCCTAAAAAAATGAAATTCAATAATGACAAAGGAAAATTAAATAATATCATTAGTGACTTTGCTTGATGATACAACCATACACTACATGTAAACCCACGTTCTTTTCTGGTAGAATCAATATTCCTGAACAAACTGCTATATATTGGTGTTATTATTATTTTGAAATGAAGATGGAAAATGGAGGGGGTATGGCGGTGGTGCTGCTTCTTGGACAGGTCGTTTCCTTGGCTGTGGCAGTCATGGCCTTCACTTCCTCTCTTCTCTCCAATCTTGGTATTATATATATATATATATATATATATCACTTTCTCTTCATTTTCTCCCTTTTTGCACTTGAGCTTCTCAACTTATTTGCTTTCAGAACAGTTTCTTTCTTTCTTGGGGATGAAAAATGATATACGTTTACGCAGGATCAGATCACCTTTCCTTTAGCCTTAGTAATCTGGTTTACTTGCTTATATAGGCAAACAAGCACTCAGTAATCTGTCAACGCTACTTCTAAATTTAAAGCAAAGTTTTTTTTACTCCTATAAGCTATTGGGTAATTGACTCCAACTTCTAAGTTTTCCTAACAATTTTTTACCCCTAAAGCAAAGTTTTTTTGTAGTTTATTCTCGCTTTCTAACAAGGTAACAGTAAGAAAATATTACTTCTTTTCTACACCCTCTCGTTTGTTGCCTATTCGATATCATGTGCTCAACTAAATTTTTTAACTCTTCTTTTGTGTGTGAATGTGTAAATTATTGTACATTTGACTGCCAAGTTTTGAATTTTAGGATTACGGTTTCTAAGCCTAACAGAAACAAAGCTTAAGCTTAGTTTTTTTTTTCTAAACTCCAAAAAGGCCAACCTTTTCTGCTTAAAAGTTATAGACTTATAG
The DNA here is from genome assembly GCA_963920805.1 of Primula vulgaris. Classification (NCBI taxonomy): domain Eukaryota; kingdom Viridiplantae; phylum Streptophyta; class Magnoliopsida; order Ericales; family Primulaceae; genus Primula; species Primula vulgaris. The sequence goes on from OY987213.1 coordinate 39,173,587, forward strand.
CCAGGGAGCCCATATTTGTCCAACAGATCAGTCACTTGTGGCCTACTGGAGACCCAAATTCTACAACTTAAAGAAGTTAACCAAGAAGTGTTATCCTATATTTATTTTTTCATAACCGTTTATCTTTTGAAACCGTTATTGTGCTTGTAGGTGTGTTTATGCCATTGACATTATCATTGTTCGGTTACTTAAGTGTGACATTGGTATATGGAGGCCTATTACTAGGCAGGCGCCAAAAATTGATGGTAAGCTTTCCTTGATTATTATTAGTTGTTTTCTTATGATCAATCACAAATAGAAATATATCCAAAGGGCTGATACTTAATAGTGCATTGGTATATTTGGAGTCATAAAATTTCCAAAGCTCTGTACTTTCTTTTCAGTGTTATTGACATCATCGTCTCAAACATACTTTATGATGGAATTTACAATTCTCGTAGGTGCCCTGGTATTGGTACTTGCTCATGGGATTTATTGATGTTCAAGGCAATTTTCTTGGTAAGTTAACATACTGTCAAGTTCCAATAGGATCTTTTACTAGTTGTAGAAGCTGTATTACAAAGAAGAGGCAGATCCACTTAAACAAGTTGTATGTAACTTCTTTTGGTGGATGACTCTAGCTTAGCTGCTGCTAAAAAGTATATGAAACTATGTTTTGTATACCTGTTTTTCTTTTTTAAATAGATGAAGTATCATCAACTGTGTAAGGAAATATTACCTATTCAACTACAATAGTGCATATCGTTCCTATTAAACTGCCACACATTATATACAAGAGAAGATCATTGTGTCGGTTGAACGGCTAATAACATGCATTCTGTCTGCTACAGAAGCATTATTGGAAAAAACTTGTAGTTGAGGGCCGTAGTCCATCTAACAAACTTATACGAGCAGTTTGATGTTGTACACTTTTTTACTAACAAACGTACTATTGTTTGTTAAGTATTCATTTACTATTTGCAACTAAACACCAAGTCAAATACGGTTGCACAGATCTTTACCATCTAATGAGGCTGTATTTATTTCCATTTCATTTTTTAGTACTGATGACTTCTGCTATAAGTTTGTATTTATAAAAAAATCCTAGATCCCCCTTGTACTTACCCCCAAATCCTTCTTTAATTTCTTATTTTAATATACCATGGCAACTTCAGAACCGTTGTCTAATTCCCTGTTCAGTGATGTTAAATTCTCACTGTTCCTTAAGATAAAGAAAAAGTGAAAGATGTTGAAGCACATAGTTTGGTGTACCAAACGTATAAAAGCCCTATGTTTATGTGTTAGGTTTGATGCGTAAAAATGCTCAAACAACTTACATATACCATAGACCTTTGGTTTCTTGATATAAAAGTGTTGATTCTTTGATGTCCCCTAAATTTTGATGCAGTTAATACAGCATATCAGTATACTTCAATCACCAGCGTGACGATATTGGACTGTTGGACGATTGCATGGACGATGATTCTTACTTGGATATTTATAGGCACACGATACTCAATACGGCAATTTCTAGGGGCAACTGTATGTCTGATGGGACTTGGTTTAGTAGTTTGCTCGGATGCTGGCATCGGTGGTGGAGGTTATACTTTTCGTACTCTTTAAAGATTTACATTATGCTAATGTGTTGATAGAATATTCAATGATCTTTAGGCCTTTGAGTTTAGTTGTTATAACTGAGCTCCCACAACTTGCCTACCGGGAAAAAAATGTAAACATAAAAGTAAAGTTTGGTTGAGTTGTAGCAACAGTCTAAGGAAAGTACTGCCTTTTGTTTCTTGATAATTTCGTTATTATCTGTTCTTTGCTCACGACATCAACGTGTATCTCAGGTGGTACAAGACCTCTTCTTGGTGACGCACTCGTGATCTTAGGAACTCTTTGTTTTGCAATGAGTATTGTCAGTGAGGTCATTAAATTTCCCTCTCTCACACTTGCTTAAACACAGTTCACTAAAAGACCGTGAATAAAATATAATTTAGAAAAAGGGTGTTGCTCTTGGCTCAAATCTTGCTGTGACTTAGAAGAAGTTGTTAGATCATTGTCTTTGGCTAATGCAGGAATATTGTGTGAAGAACAAGGACCGTGTTGAAGTAATGGCAATGAGTTCTGCATTTAGCTTGATAATTACAATCTGTCAGATGTATCCTTTTGAAATGAAATGCTGCTAGGGACATAAATAGGGCGTATGCAATGTGTACCGGCTAATATTGCTTTCTGTCTCTAACGACTCTAATCATTTTGTATCCTTAACCGTTTATAAGAATTTTAGTGGAGAGAAAGAATGTTGAATCGGTCACGTGGTCTGCCAAAATTGTGAGTATTTTTTTTTTTTATAAGATATAGTCAGTCACTAAAGGTTTGATTCAGAATATTGTTAGTCACTCTACAATGTTTTCAGTTTACTCTCACATTTTTTCTACTTGAGCTCTTAGTTTTACTGGCTTCCGGCACTGAAATGTATAATACTTTTGGCAACTTCTTTTGTTTTGATGTCTTCTGATTTCAGTCTGAAGCAACTTTTGAGAGCTGGTGAAGAAACGGCATTTAGATGCCTGGAAAATTGCTGAACTTTTAATCTAATAATATAACAACTCTATACAGTATAAACTTAAAGTAAAACACCCTAATTGTATTTTAAAATGAGTTTCTCTTTGCAGGCTAAATTTTTGTTAATTTACTGTGCCTTAAAGGTGGTCTGTTTTCCCTGATTCCAGATACTTTGTTTTGCTGGATATGCACTAGCAAGCTTCACACTTATCTCTATCATTCCATTTGTCTTAAAGGTCAGTCATCTTCCTCTGATATCCGCTTCATTTGTTTGGTTTTTAAACTTTAATGCTTTCTTCGTTCCCAGAATCTAAATCATTAATTAAAGTTTGTTTAAATGTTTGGCCAATAAGTTTCATTATTATAATGAAAAATTGTCAAAGTCGTATGAAAATATAACTTTTGGCTAATAACAAGACTACATGTAGAACAGATGAGCGGATCGACAATGTATAGTCTTTCTGTCCTTACATCCGACATGTGGGCAGTCATCATACGTATATTCTTCTATCACCAGCAGGTATTTTTTTCTCTGCTTAGTATACAATCTGTTACTTCATAATTTTACCCCGAATTTTGGAACAGGTTTCTTTTAAAAAAAATAATGGAGAAGTTGTGCCTCATGGGTTAGGGTTTGCCATTGCAGGTGGGTGGATTATATTATCTGTCTTTCACGATTGTGGTGATTGGACTTATCATTTATTCGAAGACGTAAGTGAACTCGATGCCTCTGATTATGTATGCCTTCCAAAGATATTAAGAAATACGGAAACAAATAGATGGTCAGCGTAGTATGAAATTTCATAACACTGAATTTAAGGTGTCTGATGAGGGATGAGAAACATATTGGATACAGAAAAGCTGTAGATAGACTTGTGTAATTATGTAACCCTAAGAAACATGTTCAATTTTTACTAAATGTAAACTAATTATTTTATTACTCCTTGCAGTGTAAAAGAGGTCGTCCCTGAGCAACCTAGGAAGGATGAAGACCTCGATGGACAGTACAAATTGCTTGATGAAGAAAATGTCGCATAGTGAGGTCTGTGTTTAGCTAAGATAAAGGTTTTTATCTGTGTAAAGAAAAAGAGGCGTTGATGGTTTTCAAAAGGTATAGCTAGTTCTGTAGTCTTTTTTACTTGATTGTGCAGAAGAATGGATTAATCGCAGCCTGTAGCTTACAGGAAGATGATGTTTTCTTCGTCTGTTCTTTCTATGAATGAATATTTTGTTTGAGATTTGTTTTTAGAATTAAATAATTGACAGTTGTTCTTTCATGTCGCGTGTTTATTGATCAGACATTTGGAAGCCCAAAAATCACATTACCCGACATTGCTTAGGCAATATCCACGGATCTTGGATCTTGAACTATTCTTGAATCTGTCTAATCAGCAAATATATTATGAACTTTTGGCATGGCAAAGCTAGTTATTTCCAGTTATTAACCTTAGCATTGTTGCTTAAAAGCTTTCCTGAACTTTTGGCATAGAAAAGCTACAAGTTGTAAGTTGAAAGAACCTAGCTTTTATCTGAACCTAGAGAAATTTAGCTTGTATGCTTAAAAAAGGGCAACAAAACAAGCTCTGGAGTTTGATAAGAAACATGCCTAAACTACACTCATGATAAGGGTAAAAGAATGTGCATCGGAGGCCCGTATCACTTCAAAATACTTAGTATCATTTTTTTTAATTAGAATGCAGTAACACTTTCAAACATATTAATTGGAGTTTGGTACTACTATCAAAAATATATAATTGTATCTAAATATGTTTTCCCCCATAAGCACATTCCACTTTCTCTCTCTAAATCACTCTCCAGATCTGTCTCTCTCTGTAATACTCCGACGAAGGCGGAGAGGCAACGAATTAGGCGGAGAGAGCCTGATCTCCGTCACCGCCTTTCGCTCTCATTTATCTATTCGTGGTATGATCTCATCTTTTTACGGAGACGATGAAGATGACATCTTCCACTGTATCTAATTAACCCGCCGTCATCTCTCTGTATCTTTGTCCCTCTAACTATATGTATCTCTCTCTCTCTCTATTTATCTATGTCTTATCTTTATGAAACGACGAAGATGATGAGAGACCGTCTCCGAGAAGGTGACAAGCACTATTTTACGATTATGATAGACCGGTGATGGTTGTTTTTCATCGTGGATGTGTGTAGAGTTTGTTGGATCTGTGTATCAAACTATCAATGGTCCAGGAACCAGGAAATTTGATTAATTTGAGTAAATACCAATCAGATCATATAATTTTAATAGTAGTATTTAGTGGTACAATCTGATTTTAAAATATTAAAATGAGTTTGAAATTGTTAAGAACCAAAACTATTAGACTGTCAAGTTTTAGATTGTCAAGTTTTAAAACATTAAAAATTTGTTTTAGGTTGTCAAGTTTTTTTATTTTAGATTGTTAACAATATTGTATTACATTGTCAAAAAAATTATAGTATTAGATTTGTCAAATTTTTTGTATCAGATTATCAAGTTTTTTTTTATTATATTTGTAAAAAAAATTATATTAGATTGTCAAATATTTTATATTAGATTTTATTAGATTGTCAATTTTTTTGTATTAAATTGTCAAAAATGTATATATTAGATTGTTAAATATTTTGTATTAGATTGTCAAAAAAGTTGTATTAGATTGTCAAAAAAGTTGTATTAGATTATAACAAAAATGACATTAGATTGTCTATTAAATTGTCAAAATTTTGTGTTACACTGTCAAAAAAAGTTGTATTAAATTGTCAAAAATTTGTAAAAAAAAACGTATTAGATTGTCTATTATATCGTTAAAAGATCGTATTAATTTGTCAAAAAATTTGTATAAATTTGTCTATTAAATTGTCAAATAAATTATATTAGATTTAAAAAAAATTAGATTGTCAAAGAAAAAGTATTTGATTGTCACAAAAATCACATTAGATTGTCAAAAATTACATTAGATTGTCAAAACACTTTGTATTAGATAACCAAAAAAATTATATTAAATTGTTTAATAGATCGTCAAAAAAGTAGTATTAGATTGTTAAAAATTTATATAAGTTTGTTTATACGATTGTTAATTAAATAAATTATATTAGATTTTCAAAAAAATTGTACTATATTATTAAAAAAATTATATTAGATTGTCATAAAAATTGCATTAGATTGTTTATGAGATTGTCAAAAATTGGTATTAGATTGTTAAAAAAAAATTGTATTTGATTTTTTGTAAATTTTTTATTTATTTTGGATTTAAAAAAAAATTGGATTTTTTTTATTTTCTATTTTTTGTATTAGATTGCCAAAATTTTTGTATAACATTGTCTATTACATTGTTAAATAAATTATACTCTAACCATATCTAAATAAGTGTCCACTATTCCATATTTGGCTGTCCCAAAATTATTGTTCACTTTCCTAATTTATCAATAAAAAAATGATAAAAATACAATAATAATATCAAATATTGCAATGAATATATACATTACAAAAATTGACAATAATAATTATTTAATTTAAATTAAGGCTATATTTATAATTTTCAAATGGAATTAATTATAACTCTTAATATTTATCAAAATTAAAGAAGAACGCTTAAAAAGGGACGGACAAAATATTATATTTTTAAATTTTTGTATTAGATTATAAAAAGAAATTATATTTGGATTTTTTTTCCAAATTTTTAATTTGTTTCCAAATTTTGGGGTAGCATCTATTTGCAGTCAGCTGTACCTCAATACAGCGTAAGCATCGTTCATCTAATTTCAACTTCGTGCATAAGAAGCACGGAGCTTCTTTTGTAACAATCAATTTAATATTAGTAAAAATGACACTTATGATACTATTGGGAGCCACTCATTTTACTTTTCCCTCTAGCACTAATTTCTCATATTTCTCCCGTCTAAATAACAAGCATTTATATTTCCATAATCGATCTAAGATTTTAAGGTTAAAATTTTCAGGAAAAAAAAAACAAGGCTTGTAAATAGTCATCATGTCTTCAGAGATTCTATCTCTACCAACTCGGTGCTAATTTTGCATTTTCTTCTTCTAATATTTATAGTTATGTGTTTCCTTATATCGTCAAGGTTTTTGATAGCTAAAGAAGCAAAAAAACATTGTGTTTTGATTTGAATAAAAAAGTATATATGTTGTTTACTATTGAGATTTTCAAAAGGGTTAATTAATCCAAATAGAAGGGAGAGTTATACAACACTATGGAGTTTCAATTAAAAACAAGATAAAATAAAGAGCCAAGTTGGAGACGTTGATTTCATGGAGATTTTGATAAAGAAATTGGACAGATAATTCAATCGTGAAAAAAGAAGAGAGAGGAGAAGTGACGTTAAATGAGAGAAAATAGAGAGTTGATTAAAATTTTAATAAAAAAGTTGAAAAAGTCAAGTGTATATTTTTTGGTTCCAGAGTAAAAGAACAAAAGTATCTTCGTACATCAGAGTTACGAGGCTGAACTAGGATGTACGATGTTTAGGCTGTATATAAAAAAATATGACTGTAAATAGATACTGCCGTCAAGTTTAGCATCGTTCAGAAAGATTTAGAGTACGATTTGAGGTATATATGGTTTTTTTGTTTTTTATTCCTCATTTGGATGTAAAACTTACGAAACTTTACAGGCAACATGGTTCGAACCCTAGATGAGCATGATATACTCGGGTAACAACCAAATGGCTACCAACAACTTGCTCGGGATATATATGGTTAGCGGGGTCTGTAATGTTGTAATGACATAATGAAGTGTAGTTGGTGTAACTGTTGAGCATAACATACACTACACTTTTACTGTACATTCTATAGTTGGATTTTGGTGTTTCCTCTCGTGTTTGATTTTATTCAGTTATATATCTTATCAGGTTTTCAAAGTTGAATTCTAATTATAAACCTCACTTGCATAGTTCTTGGGATATAAGCTTTCTTACACAAGATTATAATAGAAAAAAAGACACTTCATAGCGAAATCACAACAAGAGACGAGTAAATATATATATATATATATGAGAGGATGTTTAGACATTAACTTGAACATTTTTATGTAAAAACACTTTAAATCAAGATTTGATTAATGTAAATCTTTACGGTTTGATGACGGAAAGACAAATATGCGTATCGTTTTTTTTTTCCGAGATGCATAACTGTATGTATTGAATTTTTAAATTTTATCTTAATTTCCAAAACATGCAATTAGACATCTCAAAAAAAAAAAACAAGACGCATATTTATGTTTATGTCGTGAAATTGTGGAGATTTGTATTAATCAAATATTGATTTGAAGCGTTTTTGTATAAAATTGTCTAAAATTATATCTAATTTGATGTATATGCAAACATATGCAGTTAACAAACCAAATGGTAAAATGGATCAGGAAAAACAAATCAAATGCACCACCCACCCAATACGAGACTGGTAGATGTTCTGCCAGCTTATTACACAGCCTTTGAGAGAATCATATGAGGGATATACTTAAAGATAGGTTTTTCGAAAAGTCTGCCATTTAAAGTGGAAACACGCGTAACAACCATTTTTTCCCTCATTGTTTTCTTGGCTTAATATATGAAAGCAAGGGTTCTAGTTTGCGAGCAGTAAGAGCCTTGAAAGTAGCATTTTCCCATTCATTGAGTGTCCACTCGAATTCTTGTACCAATCTAGCGATTGGCGTGCAAATAGTTAGCATAGATTGAAGAGTACCGACACACGCTCTTTTCCCCCCTCCAAAAGCCATAGTCTTGAAGAAATCATTGGAATCATATTTCTCGTGAAGAAACCTCTCAGGGTTCCACTCCTCGGGATCCTCCCATATTTTCTCGTCCATATTGCACCCATAGTAATTTAATGCAATCTAGACAACAACAAAATTTATCAAACGTACAGTCTGTTAAGGTGATTGGTTTGTTCTCCATTTTTTTATTTTAATTAGAAATAAATAAAATAAATACTATGTAATAGGATGCATCTTAAATCATTGACATTATGTCGGAGTGGGAAATTGAGCACCTTAGTTTGTCTAAAATTACCCCCAAATCGCTTTACATATCTTAAATGCACTCATAAATTTGATTAGAGCATTTAAACTAAAACATGAAAAAGAAAAATGATAGCGACTAAATTACCTCGCTACCGGCAGGAACATGATATCCCCCTAATTCGATATCTTCATGGACAAATCTTGGAGGAGCTATTAAAACAGGAGTATACTTTCTTAAAGTTTCATGGAAGACTGCAGAAAGGTAAGGGAGCTGGTGTAGATTTTCCTCAGTAATTTTTTCGGACCCACAAACCTGATGAATTTCCTCATATAAACGTTCCTGTAAGATCCCAACATATCAGTAATGTTTCACTTAACAAATATGGCTTCTTTAAAAGCCAAATTATATAACTTATCGTGCTTAACCCTAGGCTCAACCGCACATGTATCAATCATCTACTACTAAATACAAAAGTCTTCTTAGATATAATTGATAAAGACCATATATGATGCCCCAAGACTTTTAGAAGAAGTTTTTAAAAGTGGGTTTCTTAAAAATAGCAAAGGAATTTTTTTAAAATGGATAAAATTGGTTTAATTGATGGATTTAGTACTAAATTAAATGGACATAAAACAGTTGACTAGCTTGCTAATTGGTAAGCAAGCGTATTTAAATAAAATTTACAATATATAGGGTACTAAACTAATATAAAAACTTAATTATAAATACTAAACTTAGCTTTATTAGGAATAAATAAATATATAATTAGTAAGAAAATTTATATTTTGAGATTCCGACGGCTATTAGAGACTGAACCTACCTGACGCTTAGCATCTTTAGAAAGTTCATACATCATCCACTCAAAGGTAATCGACGTATTTTCCGTTGCTTGGACCAAATTTTCCCAAACAACCATAGTTTTCTCTATTGCTGACAGTGTATTCTCCTCTGATGATAAATAATCCAGAAAACAATCATTTTCCTGAAACAAAAAACCCTATCAAGTTTTTAATAAGAGTAATGCTACATAACCAGACTAGACAACGAGTGCACGCATCCGACACCATATTGAAAGCAGTGGATCATATATGGTTCTCTTTTCACGTACTCCTACTTCTAAGAAAATAATAAAAAGATGAAATAGTAAAAGTAATGGGGGAAACCAAGGTACTACCTCACCCTGAACAAGTCGTTTGGTGTGTTCTTTTATAAGGGAATCCATCACTGCACGCGCCCGGGTAACGACTCTATCCAGTTTCCTCTCGTAACTCTTGTTGGGGACCCATTTTAGATACGGGAAAAATTCTCGCCAATCTTCATCAATAATCATATCCATGACGTCACCTACTAAAACCTTCAGTAGATCCTTTCTTGAAAAGGTTGTTCCAAGCTCCTCTACGTACATATATCAAGTCCACATCTTTACCGAGTGCCTGCCACCAATTTATATTTCAAATTTTTAAAAACTACCGACAAAACTTGTGAGTATAGCTCACTAATGTTTATATACATCAGCTAACCAGTTGTTTGTATAGGCATTCAAGTAGAGTAGAACAAAAAATGAAATGGAAACTATTTCTGTATTAAAAAAACTACTAGAACCTTTATCCTTTATGATGTGTGGAAGCATGTGTTATTACAGTGTTACCATATTTTTTCAGATTTAAAAAACTAATTTCATAATTAGATCTATTCATATGCAAGCATCCAAGTTCTTTGACTTGATTTTTGTCGGGTGAGTAACAGTAAGTAAAAAGAGAAGCGTTTTCTGTGTGTTTAGCATGTAAATGCTTCTCTAGGTCTGACCCTTAAGCACATTACACATATTAATTGTTTACTTTTGTACAAGTCCAATACACTCTTGTTTGTTTGCAACTTAAATTTAACCAAGCTACAGTATATGTTTTTGGACGGAGGAATAATTCGAGCCAATCGTTAATCGTGATCGATTAAACCTTCTATCTCATTTAAACTAAAAAATGCAGAAAAACTAAACTTATAAATTGGACAGCTAAAAAACTTTCAGCAACTTGAAAGACGAAGAACGAAATTTAAAGCCAGGTACAAAGTTTCACTAGAAGTTGATATATGTTGAAATTGAAAAACCTGTCTCATTCCTTGTCCAAAAAGTTCCAATTGCATAACTGCCCCAATGTTTATAGCTTCAAGAGGACAATCTTTCACATGAGCATTCAAAAGTTTCAAGATATTGCCTGTCAACAAGTCTCTGTGGCCTCTGTGTCGTCTCTGAAAACCGAGCGTAATAATTTAGAAAATTTTACAATGGGAAAGATAAAAAATACATGGAGACCCACTAACCTGAGCCTTTATGCATAAAACACTTGTGATTAAGTGTCGCTTTGCAGTCTTGTGGAAGTCACCATAATCGCTAAAATCGACGGTACTTTTATTAGCAGAGATGGTCTCTATTGATTTTGTTATCTTTCTTGTGGTTATTGATGGGAACTTCGTTATCAAAACCTAAAAGAAAACCATGATGAGATTGGCAATTTTATAGTGTAGTCTGTTAGAAGCAAAATTTCAGGACCTTGGAAAAATCAGAAAAATGTAAATTTAACTTGCTTAACTATGTTAATTGTAGAGCTGATTAATAAAGAAACGGAAACGAGGTAAAAGATCCCCTTTTCCAATCGTGATATTATATCCCCGCAACTATTGTAATTAAGTAACACATTTCTCTGAAATTTCATTTCTGCCAAAATTATACCAATATACAGTTTTTAATCCATTTCTGCCAAAACTACACCAATACACAAAATTCCAATTCTTTTTGAATTGGAAGAAGGTTAGGCAGACCCCGACCTGTTTATAAACATCAAATAGCTAACAGGTTGATAAATAAACAAGACCGGACAATTGTGTTTGCATCTAACACGTTGATCAACATACCTCTTTGGCGATTTCAGAGTCGTTGATAACAACAATTGTCTTGGAACCAGTTTTGATGGAATAGATGGGTCCATAAGTCTTTGCCCAAATCAAGAATGTCTTATGGGGATCCTCTTTCAGCTGCAAAAAATTGCCAAAAAGTGGCAGTCCAGGTACCTCTGTACGCACCCAAATCAATTAAAAATAAAATTTAAAACACATAAAGGAAATTGTGTTTCATTCCTCAAAAATCTTTAGATTACAATCTCTAGATCTTATTGTTGACATATTTGTTTGAATTTCAGCTAACACAATAGAACTACAATACAATGGATGTCCCCTAACAGAATAGATATGAAGTAGTAAAATTGCACCGTGAACTACTTTCAAGCTCAATCGTCTGTCTTGAGTACCAATATTCTAAACAAACTTGAATATACGAGTGTCAGTTTAGAGTTTTTGTTGCAGTTCAAAAATCATTCATGTGTGAGTTTTAAAATTACTAAACTGCAAAGAAAAGACAGACGGAAATCGTGAAATTAAATGTCTCTGAAAGAAATTTGGTTATTTCCGGAAGAAAAAAAGTAAAGTTGTGTACTCGGTATAGGTGGGAGGTTAGAGCCGATGGTCGGATATTTATGGTACTCTTTCATCAACCACAATGTCAGGGCGCCAAGGACTGCCACGGCCACCATGGCTACAAAAGGTATTGCTTGGAGGTCCATAATCCCATTCATCAATGCCATTTTATTTTATTTGAGCTATATATGTTTTATGATAAGACTCGCATGCCTGGACTAAGTTATATGTATGCAAGTCCACTTAAAGGTGCAAATTTTAATTAACTTTTAGTGAAGACGATGTGGTGTGTCTAATCAAGGGTATTTTTAGGCAGAGTCTTTTTTGGAGGAGGCATTTTACTTTTGAGGCCTCTTAATATCAAATGTGGATAAAAGATTACAAGTCCACGTCATATCTTATTTTTATTTATTTTTTTAATTCATTCAATTTAATTTCATTACAAAATAAATAACTCTAACACCACTTCATTACATCTCATTACACTTCATTTATATATAAAATAAATAAATTTACTCACTCTATCACACTATTAATTAATACATTCCTCTGCTTTTTTTCCACTCAAACTAAAACAAAATTAAAATATTTTATAATCATAATATTATATCAAGTTAACACTTTCAAGTAATTTATATTTTGCACTTTTTTATTTATTAATTTTGTTACTTCCGAGTAAATAATTAAATTGTCCACAAAAACCCTACACGTCATTATTTTATTCCAACTTTATCTACCCACATTTAACCACTTTCAAGTTAACCCGACTAATGTTTTTAGAAGTGTGGGTAGGTAAATGTGGAAGAAAATAATGACGTGTAGGTTTTTTAGAGACAATTTAATTATTTACTCGGAAGTAACAAAATTAATAAATAAAAAAGTGCAAAATATAAATTACTTGAAAGTGTTAACTTGATATAATATTATTATTATAAAATATTTTAATTTTGTATTTAGTTTGAGTGGAAAAAAAAAGCAGAGGAATGTATTAATTAATAGTGTGATAGATTGTGTAAATTTATTTATTTTATAGATAAATGAAGTGTAATGAGATGTAATGAAGTGGTGTTAGAGTTATTTATTTTGTAATGAAATTGAGTGAAATGAATTGAAAAAATAAATAAAAATAAAATGCGATGTAAACTTGTAATATTTTATCCACATTTATGTAAAACGGGTTATCGTAAAAGTAAAATGACTCCTCGAAAAAGACTTTCCATATTTTTATCGACCTATCTTTCTAAAAACGTGGGTTGTCAGATAATAAGGTAGTTATTAATCAGTAAGTCTCCCAATATGTCATTCCAACTTTACATAAAAATTGAAAACGCAGTCTAATATAATTAAAAATAAATTTGGTGGGATCAAGGTGTGATTTTGTTAGAGATCCTCTTGTTTGTAACGTGCTCACGATAATTCAAGCACAGCTGTGAAAATAAAATATTGAATGTCTATAAATTATTTAATGTTTTTTTTTATAATCACATAAATTATTTAATGTAATTTGCATCTCTCTCAAGATCTTCATATTCACGCTACTACCTCAAACTAATACTTATTAAGATAAATGGCATACATTTGATCGGTTGATCCTATATGGTAATAGCTTTTAATCCAGCAGTTTGGACTAATTTTTTTTCTCTTTTCTTGGCTATGAATGTTATGAGCTGAGTATTATTAGATTTTCGTAAAACAAATGGGAGAGCCTCTCATTTTCACATATCTTATTAACTTGATCCGGTTGGTAATTCATGGCAGCTAACATGGAAAAGTAAATAAACAATGAAGTAAACATCTCACAAGTCAAATGGACTGGCTTCTAATGAAAACAACATAGTACTTTTTTTTAATTTTTTTTAGATAGGATCATTTTCAACAAATAGTAAGGTCAGAGACGGTTCAGGCCCAAATCGAGTAAGGCTTGGGCCTTGGACAATTGGTCCGGAAAAAAAATTATTGGCATCATCCGACTATATTTTTAATATATTTGATAGTTAAAATAAAAATATTAAATATCAATTGGTTTACAATATATGGTAATAACTCAAATGGTAGAGTAGTTTGATATTTAACATAAGAGATCATGAGTTCAAAACTCGTTATTACAATTTAATTTTGTTTTTATTTTGATTTGTATTTATCGAGCAAAAAACAAACGAGCCTTCGGCATTCCGATATACCGGAACCGCCGCCATGCAAGGTTTACCGTACTAGTTAGTTATCCCATAAGCTTATGCTTATCTCTGTTATTGGCTGATATACACCATACACGTACAGATTAGTGGCGCTACTCTGTTCAACCTTTAGATTCTCACTTCAGTTTAGTTGCAATTCGCATCTTTTTCTATCGCCAACAGGTCCTCTTCTACTACTGTCCAATATTTCAATAGCTAAGAAAATTCTAATTTTTTGAATCTCCATTTTGCAGGTAGATTGTCTTTACTACGTATCATTTGCCATTGTGGTTATTGGTACATACCATCCCGACAGTGAAGTAATCCCTTTTCGTTACGTACTTGCGTTAATAATGGTTTTCAATCCCGAAGTTCACATCTATGATTCTATATCAGGCTGGTCAGGGGTCAGGTTTATTATCGTTTTCGCTGTACATGTTATGGTTGGATTTTGGTGTTTCCTCTGGTGTTTGATTCTCTAATAAGGTTTTCAAAGTTGAATTCTAATTCTAAACCAGGATTACATAGTTCCTGGGTAATTAGCTTTCTTACACAATATAATAAAAAAACAAGGCACTTCAAAACGATATCACAACAAGTAACGAGTAAATATATATATGCAAAGATTTGCAGTCGACAAATCAAATGGTAAAATGGATCATGGAAAAGAAACGAAATCAACGAGGCTGGTAGCTTGATGCTCTGCCAGCTTATAGTGTTATTACACCACCCTCCTCAAGAGAATCAAACGAGGGATAATTTTAATTTTTAAATATTAATTTATTTGAAAAGTCTGACATTTAAAGTGGAGACACCTAACAGCCATTTTTTCCCCTAGGGCATCCCTCATTGTTTTCTTGGCTTAATATATGCAAGCACGGGTTCTAGTTTGGGCGCAGTGAGAACCTTAACAGCATCTTCTTCTCCTTCTTTGAGTATCCACTCGAATTCTTGTACCAATCTAGCGATAGCTGTGCAAGTAATTAGCATAGCTTGAAGAGTACCGGTACACGCTCTTTTTCCCCCTCCAAAAGCCATAGTCTTGAAGAAATCATTGGAATCAAATTTCTCGTCAAGAAACCTCTCGGGTTCCACTCCTGGGGATTTGCCCACATTTTCTCGTCCATGTTGCACCCGTAGAAATTTAATGCAATCTATACAAGAACAAAAATAATCAAACAGTCTGTTAAGGTGATTGGTCTATTCTTCATTTTTAAGATTTTAATAGAAATAGATAATATAAATACTGATAGGCTGGATCTTGAATAATTGACATTATGTCGGAGTGGGAAACTGAGCATCTTACTTTGTCTAAAATCAACCCAAAATCGCTTTACATATCTTAAATGCACTCGTAAATCTGATTAGAGCATTTAAACTAAAACATGAAAAAAGAAAATGATAGCGACTAAATTACCTCGCTACCGGCAGGAACATGATATCCCCCCCTAATTCAATATCTTCATGGACAAATCTTAGAGGACCTATTAAAACAGGACTATACTTTCTTAAAGTTTCATGGAAGACTGCAGAATGCTCCCATCGGTATCCTTGTATAGTAATTGACATTCTTCCGTCATCGGCGAGTTACCCATTCTTCCAGTGTAGCGACGATCCTGAGTCTCAAGCTCAGAGTCCTACTGAGGTTGCACACAGCCTCAGTTTGTCGATTGTAACAGTCTTCGTTAGCATATCGGCGGGGTTCTTAGCGCACTCAATCTTTTCTAGCGCGAAGATTCCATCTTCTAGAACGTCCCGGATAAAATGGTAACGAATCTGTATGTGCTTGGCGCGTGAATGGAATACAGGGTTCTTAGCTAGCTGAACTGCACTTTGACTATCACAGTGCAGAACTCACTTGTCGGTTTTCTGACCGAGCTCCTTTAAGAAACCTTGCAACCAAATCATCTCTTTGCTTGCTTCCGTTACCGCGACGTACTCAGCCTCTGTGGTCGACAATGCAACAATCTTTTGCAACTTAGATGTCCAACTCACAGCAGTACCACCGTAGGTACAAACACACCCCGTTATGCTATTTCGGCTGTTCAGATCACCGGTCATGTCAGCATCCACATAGCCGTGCAGGCCTTCTGAGGTCTTTTGGAAACATAATGCCGAACTCACTGTACCTGAGAGATATCTCAATATCCACTTCACAGCCTCCCAATGGTGCTTTCCTGGGTTACTCATGTAACGACTGACAACTCCCACTGCATGAAAAATGTCCGGTCTTGTACACACCATAGCGTACATCAAGCTACCAATTGCTGAAGCGTATGATATGTTCGACATACGATCCTTTCCTTCCTCGTCTGAGGGTGATTGTTTCTTCGACAAGCTAAAGTGTGCGGCTAGCGGTGAGCCTACAGCCTTGGCATCACTCATGTTAAACCGTGCCAACACTTTCTTCACATATTCGGCTTGCGACAGAAACAAAGACCCATTCCTTCCTCGGGAAATCCTCATACTGAGGATCTGATTTGCGGCTCCCAAATCTTTCATCTCAAACTGTTTTGCCAACTGTTGCTTCACCTTGTTAATCTCCACAAGGCTCGACCCGACAAGCAACATGTCATCTACATACAAAAGTAGTATGACGTACGATGAGTTCTCAAATCTCTTCACGAAACAGCAGTGATCACTATCACTTCTTTCGAACCCGGTATCTGAAATTGTCAAACTTCTTATACCACTGTCGTGGTGCTTGTTTTAGCCCGTACATGCTATTCCTCAGTTTGCAGACCAGTTTCTCTTTTCCCTTTTCGGCAAACCCTTCAGGTTGGAGCATGTAAATTTCTTCTTCAAGATCTCCATGGAGAAATGCAGTCTTCACATCTAACTGCTCAAGATGAAGATTCGCATTTACAACAATGCTCAACAATAGCCGAATAGTCCTCAACTTTACGACTGGTGAAAAGATCTCGGTGTAGTCAATTCCTGCCTTTTGTTGGAACCCTTTGACTACTAATCGTGCCTTGTACCGTTTCGAGCTGTCTTGTTCCTCCTTTAGTCGGAACACCCATTTGTTGCTCATTGTCCTTTTCCCCTTGGACAGTTCGGCTAACTACCAAGTCACATTCTTCTCAAGTGACTCCATCGCGAGCTCCCACTTGCTCGAGTCTTTCAGCTCAAGAGCTTCCTCTCTACTTTCGGGCTCGCCTGCATCATTGAGTAATATGTAATGCAGGGAAGGAGAGTATCGGGCAGGAGGTCTCCTCTCGCGATGACCTCGGCCCAATTCAGGTCGAGGAGTTTGGGGCAGCTTCTCGTCCTCTTCAGCATGTGCTGGTGGGTTGTCGAGCACCACTGGCTCATCATCATTTTACAATTCCATTCTTGGAAACGCATTCATGTCGACCATACCACTTTCCTCGGACGGGAGCGCATCTTCTTCCACCACAACATTTTGTCGATCTTTATACAAAATGCTTTCGTTGAAGATGACATCATTACTGCGAATGATCCTCTTTGTTTGATCATCCCAAAAGCGATATCCGAACTCAGCTCCACCGTACCCCACAAAGTAACAAACTTTGGATTTCGAGTCAAGCTTGGTACGCTCTTTTATGTCGACATGAATATATGATAGACAACCGAACACTCGCAAGCGTTCATAAGAGATAGGTTTTGCTATCCACTATTCTTCGGGAATTCTCCTTTCTAAAGGCACAGAGGGTCCGCAGTTAATGAGGTAAACCGCCGTGCTTACTGCATGCGCCCACAAGACTTTGGGCAACCCACTTTGTAGTCTCATACTCCTAGCACGCTCATTAATTGTTCGGTTCATTTGCTCGGCCACACCATTCTGTTACGGCGTTCTTCGGATGGTCTTCTCCATCCGAATACCTCTTTGAGCACAGAACTCTACGAACTTCGCATCAATGTACTCCCCGCCGTTATCGGACCTCAAACATTTGAGTTTATTCCCGGTTTCTAGTTCGACCATGGCCTTCCATTCTTGAAATTTCTTAAACACCTCAGACTTGTGTTTCAAGAAATAGACCCATGTTTTCCTCGTCGAATCATCTATTAAGGTCACATAGTACTGAGATCCTCCCAGTGAGGTTACTGGAGATGGTCCTCATACGTCTGAGTGGACCAGTGCTAGCTTCTCCTCCTTGGGAGCTTTTTCACCTTTCCGGAAACTCACTTTGTTCTGCTTTCCGAAGATGCAACCTTCGCACATGTCGAGGTTGACAGACTTCAAGCCTGGAAGTTTTCTGTCCTTTGCTAACACCTTCATCCCCTTCTCACTTATGTGACCCAACCGTCGATGCCACAGTTCTGAGCAGTTTTGCGACACAGCTGCCGCAACTGCACACTCCTCATCGGTCGTCATGTACAGTGTACCGACCTTGTTCCCTCGGGCTATCACCATAGCTCCTCATGAAACTTTCCAAGTTCCATTGCTGAACGAAATGGAGTGTCTTTCGGCATCGAGTTGACCTACTGAGATCAGATTCTTGGTCAACCTCGGAACATGCCTCACTTTCGTTAGCTTCCATACCAACCCATTTGAAATGCGAATCTTCACATCGCCCATTCTAACAACATCCAACTCTTCTCCGTCGGCTAGATACACTTTACCGAAATTACCCGCAGTGTAATTTTGGAATAAATCCTTCTAAGCGGTCGTGTGAAATGATGCCCTAGAGTCTAGAATCCACGAATCTATATTTCTCTGTACGGCAAGCATTAAACAGTCACCCGAATCCTCGTCGCTCATAACATTAACCACGTGATCACGGCCGGTACCCTTCTTCGGTTGCTTGCACTCATGACTAAAGGACCCCATACCCTGGCAGTTATAGCATCGAAGATTCTTCTTACTTCGATCGCTATCTTTGCCACCTCGGCTTTGCCCTCTTCTACCTTGGGATTGCGAACGTCCTCTAACGTCCCATACCCTGGTCTTACCCCGGTCTCTTGAACCCACGTTCAAGGCTGCTCCATCATTTGAGCATTCACCCATGTCTAATCTCCTGAGTTTCTCAGCGAGTATTTGATCTCAGATGCCGTTTTAAGTCAGTTTCTCCTTTCCAATTGAGTTGCTAACAGCAGCTCGCATGAATTTCCAACTGTTCAGTAAAGATGCTAGCAGTATAAGGGCTCTCACTTCGTCTTCAAAAGTTATCTCCGCCGCATCGAACTGATTTACGGTGTCGATGAACTTGTTCACGTGATTTGCGACAGGTGTGTCCTCAGCCATGCGTAGGTTGAACAACTTACGCATGAGATGTATCTTGTTGTTCGCGGATGGTTTCTCATACATGTCAGTGAAGACCTTCATCATCCCCATCGTCGTCGTCTCTCTTGCGACGTTATGTGCTACACTCCTAGATAGTGTTAGGCGGATCACTCCCAACACTTGTCGGTCTAAGAGTTTCCACGCCTTCTCGGTGGTCGTGGTCGGCCTTTTCTCAAGGAGAAGTGGCTGATGCATCTTCCTCCCGTAAAGGTAGTCCTCTATTTGCATTCTCCAAAATGTGAAATCCTTCCCGTCGAACTTCTCGATCCCGTGTGCGGTTCTGTCTTCTTTCGCCATCGATGTTCCGAGCTCTGATACCACTTGTTGGGTCGTACAGGCGAACAATGAGAAAGACAGAAACTGAAACCGAGCACACACACTTTGATAACGGAGTTCACTTAACAAAGGCTACGTCTCCGGGCCGCTACACATGACACTTATATATATATATATATTATAAGGAGGATTACAAACGTAATCTAGCTTGATCACAAAGCTATGGTTCTCTCGCAACTAGAACTCTCTCTTTACAATATTCTCTCTTGAATATTTGATAATTAAAAATACAAGATATTGGGGCATATAAATAGAACCCTTAGTGGGTCATATTACAATTTCAAGTGATGTGGGATAAATGAAAAACATGACCAAAACTCATTTAGCTCCACAACTCAACAGTTTGGACTAATTTTTTTTCTCTTTTCTTGGCTATGAATGTTATGAGCTGAGTATTATTAGATTTTCGTAAAACAAATGGGAGAGCCTCTCATTTTCACATATCTTATTAACTTGATACGGTTGGTAATTCATGGCAGCTAACATGGAAAAGTAAATAAACAATAAGCAAACATCTCACAAGTCAAATGGACTGGCTTCTAATGAAAACAACATAGTACCTGTTGTGTGGCAACTATTAGCAAAGTATCGACATAGCAAGATATGTATGGAGAGAGAGTAAACTCGTCTTATTCAAGTATGAATATATGTGTACAACTATGAAGACTCCAACCCCTTTATATAGTGGAGGGGTGGAACAAGATACATAGTATATGCAAGAAGCTAGAAAGCCATAAGTCATAAACTCAAAGGTTATACACAATGTATGTAACCGATACATGAATATGGACAACCACATACAATGTATCACAACACTCCCCCTTGGGTGTCCAAACATACTGCAAGCTTCCTCGTCTTCATAGACTCTGATGAGTTGTTGAGTCGCATTCGCTATTGTCAACACATAAAACCTCAAACCCGGAAAACCCGATGTGGGACAAAAACCGGATCATAGGACAAAATGGTGTTGCCGAATGGAGTGGGCCGAAACGCTATACAAGTGCGTCAATGAACTGACTAGAAAATATGTGCCTTGTCAAAACCTTGCCAAGAAAACCCAGTGGGAAAAAATTTGGTCGAAGGACAAAAGAGTACACAACTATCAGTAGTAGCGGGGGAAATAATCATACACGGTGTCTCATTAAAACCTTGTTAGAGAAAACCCTGTGGGACAAAACTTTAATCGAGGGACAAAAGAGTCCACGATGGTTAGAAGTATACAACTGGATACTCCCCCTGATTTCGGCAATCATAAGAGAGAACGGGATTAGAAATGTGTCTCGCTAAAAACCTTGTCAAGGTAAACCCAGTGGGACAAACCCTTGAACTAAGGACAAAAAGAGTACACAAGCATTCATCAGGATGATCCCCCTCACATGCACACTACTGGGTGCGGGAATAATAACTAGTGAGAACTTGCACGTAACAGGGTGCTAAGCATATGTGAGGATACACACAACAGGGTGATAAGCATACGTCAGGATGCTCCCCCTCACTTGCACACAACAGGGTGCATGGAAACATGTCGTTTAGGAAAGCTCGGAGAGCTTTCTAAGTCCGATCGCTCTAACATGTTTTTGGAACGAATATTTTGGCAGTGACTTGGTGAACAAGTCTGCATGATTGTTCTCGGATCCAATATGCTTCACTTCAATCCTTTGAAGCGCTTGTTGTTCATGTGTAAAGAACAACTTTGACGAGATATGTTTAGTGGCATCACCTTTGATGTAACCATGTTTTGCTTGATCAATGACAGCGGTGTTGTCCTCATAAATAACAACTGGTTCATCAGGATCATAAGGTAGATCACACGAACTTCGAAGATGGCCAATAACTGCTCGAAGTCATACACACTCTCTAGTCGCCTCATAGAGCGCGAGTAGCTCAGAGTGGTTCGTCGAAGTAGCCACTATGGTCTATTTACGAGACCTATGGTCTATTTACGAGACTTATGGTCTATTTATGAGACCTTCAAGATATCGCCGTGTTCCTGATGGTAAAGACATAACCAAATTGGGAACGTCCCTTGTGCGGGTCTGATAAGTAACCCGCATCGGCGTAACCGAAAAGGGTTGCGTTATTTCGAGGATCAATGGAGCTAGATCCACTCGGCGCAAAGGGATAGAATAAGCCCATGTCCGTAGTACCTCTAAGGTAACGGAAAATGTATTTTATGCCAGTCCAGTGGCGGCATGTTGGCGCGGTGCTGTGTCGAGCTAGACCATTCACAGCAGACGAGATGTTCGTCCTAACACATTAGACCAAGTACAATAATGCGCTTATTGTACTTAGATATGAACATCATGGTTCAATATCTCTTCAACGTCACTCCAGGGACGGAATGAGTCTATATCAATGGCTAGTGATCGAACGATCATGGGAGAATTTGACGACTTACTAAGCGTCAAAACACCTTCTGGGTGCAGTCTGAATCATGGACTTAGATTCAATCTTTACGGGACTCGATCATCAGGCCGAGTCACTACCGTGTCTTCCCAAGATCCTTCATCTCGAAGGGCAAATCCAAAATGTGGATTGCTTCAAAACACGCAAGGGCATAATACTAGTTCAAGTATCCCAAGCTGATCAAGTACTCACTTAGACGGGTATACCACATCCGTTCGGATTATATTAATCCGTATAGTGAACGTCTCAGACAATTGAGAACGTATTCCGTGGTCAGGAACTACTTGATTCAAGCATATGAAGTCACACATGGACCTTCATCCACATCTCTTGTCTAAATCCCCACAGAGATAAAATATGACCACATTCATGGCTGCATACTCAGTTTTTCGGAAACTACTAAACTGATAAAATAGGGGACCGTTATAACATCCATTACGAGGAAATAAACCATCTCGCAATCAATTCCAATGTGTGAGAGAAACCTTGCGCTAGGAGGCGAGCAATGTATATCCTCATTATTCTCATCACACTTCCTTACGAATACCCGAATAAACAAACTCGTTTAGACATTGGGTGCTGTTGGAACGACAGGTCCACACACACTTTGTTTCGCTAAGGAATTTGCCTTGGAATGTAAGTTTCCATTTGGTCAGTCTGATCTTTGTTGACTTTAGGCAACGATATGTGGTTCCCTGTCATAATTTTCTCATATTATCAGTCGTCACCGAATATATGAACAAGTAAGCAATGACAATCTCGTTTCGCTTCAATATCGTCTAAGATATCATGATCGACAGATATTTCGAGATTCTCAGGATGAGGAGGAATCACACATCTTCTTGATCCTTTATAATCTCGTGCGACAAACGAGTTTCAGTTCACCACCTCTGGGGTTGAACGAATTAAGAACCGGTCAACTTCCTCATATCTTGGGAAGGACGACAGACTGACGGCCGACGGCAGCGTCCTTTGCTTGGCGGGTTCGGCCAAAGCAACATGTTACGACAGGAACACGGCGTCCGACAGGGACGTCTACCTTGCAAGAATTTTGCAGCAGGTATAAATGATCTCGTGACATCTCATAAAGTCATTAAATGCGTCTGGCATTTAGTTAGACTTGATGGAGTCTATGCACTTACTTATCACTAAGTGTAATTTTGGGGATCAAGCTAAGACTGAGTGGGTTATGCCACGTTACTTCACATCGTTCCTTATCAACGGTAACGTGCAAATCTCCCCCTAACGATGAGGAGAACAGTCTTAGCGATGTCACTTTCGCATATCATGCGGTAAAGAGATCGTTTGCCAAGGTTACTCTATCAAATGATAGGCAGGGGATTCATAATCGACTTATGTCCCCTTCAGAGGTCCATATTTTGAACGCTATATCGGCTCAATCAAAAAATTAATTAATCAATCTAAACACGCATTAATATGAGACTTCTGGCTCATAACCAGTAACCAGCTGGCACGCATATGGTGTATGAGTGTCTATGGGCCTCATGACGGACCAATGCAGCAAAATATCATAACCCCACACGGAAATATAAATCTTGGTGCGCAAGACCAAGAAATGCATGCAATCATTTGCAGTCGCATCATCAAACTTTCCGTGAGTCCATTTGGGTCTGAACATAATCGACAGGATGTTCAATTTCAATTTCCAAACTTAAGTAATTCGAATTGAAATTTCGATTTTTTCTCTTCGGAATTATCAAGTCGACTATACTTTTCAGGATAATCCGGATCATGAGCCATCAACTTAATGATAGGGCTAAAAGTTCGGGAAATACTGCATTTCTGTGGACAACAATAATCATGTGACTTTGGGACAAGGCATACCCTTCTGATGTTTTGGTAATCTTCATACCAAGTATTACATCAGCTATACACAGGTCCTTCATATCGAAGTGTTGTGATAACATTTTCTTTGTGGAGCTGATTCTATCATTACTCCCAATTATGATCATGTCATCCACATAGAGACAGACTACAACACAGTCTCTTCCACTTTCTTTAGAGTAGACACATTTATCACACTCATTAATGTGAAAACCGTTTGATAGCATAATTCAATCAAACTTCTCTTGCCATTGCTTTGGCGCTTGTTTGAGTCCATATAGAGACTTTACAAGTTTGCACACTTGGTGCTCTTTACCAGGAACTACAAACCCTTCCGGTTGTTCCATGTAAATCTCTTCTTCCAGTTCTCCATTTAGAAACGCCGTCTTTACATCCATTTGATGTATTTCCATATCAAACAAAGCTGTGAGAGCAATGACGATTCGGATAGACGTTTTCCTGGAGAAAGGAGCATAAGTGTCAAAATAATCGACACCTTCCGTTTGCCTGAAGCCTTTCACTACAAGTCTCGCATTTTATTTCTCAATCGTGCCATCAACCTTTAACTTCCTCTTGAAGATCCACTTGTGACCTAGGGGCTTGCATCCTTTCGGAAGATCCACTAGTTCCCAAGTGTGGTTTTGCATGATTGATTCAATTTCATTTTGAATAGCTTCTTCCCAATATTGGGAATCCGGTGTTGACATAGGTTGTTTATATGTCACCGGTTCGTCTTCTATCATGAAGGTTAGGAAATCAGGTCCAAATGAAGTTTCCTTCCTTGCCCTTTTGCTGCGTCGAGGCTCTTCCTCTGTCGGTTCACTTGCCCCCACATTTCCTTCACTGTTCAACTCCTCAGTTGGTACAGATGTAGGTAATTTCCGGGGAAAGATATCTTCAAAGAAAGAGGCCTCTCGGCTTTTCATATACGTATCTACGTGCACATCGGGATTGTCCGACTTGTGCACGAGAAACCGATATGCACTACTGTTCTGTGCATATCCGATGAACACACAGTCCACCATCTTTGGACCAATTCTCATCCTTTTAGGAGTGGGAACTAGGACCTTTGCGAGACAACCCCAAACCCGCAGGTTCTTATAACTGGGTTGATGACCTTTCCATAACTCATATGGAGTCTTTTCTCGCTTCTTATGTGGTAACTTGTTTAAAACATAGTTAGCGGAAAGTACAGCTTTCCCCCACATGTTCTGGGGTAACCCAGAATTGATTAGCATAACATTCATCATTTCCTTTAGCGTTCTATTTTTACGCTCAGCAACCCCATTTTGCTCGGGAGTGTATGGGGATGTGGTTTGATGTATAATGCCGCTTTCAGCGCATATCTGCTCAAACGGTGATTCATATTCACCGCCTCTATCACTTCTCAATGTTTTAATTTTTCTATTGAGTTGATTTTCAACTTCGGTCTTATAAAGAGCGAATTTCTCTACTGCTTCGTCTTTACTTCTCATTAAGTAAACGTAACAGTATCTAGTACAATCATCTATAAAGGTGATAAAGTACTTTTTCCCTCCTCGCGTTTGTATAAACTTTAAGTCGCATACATCCGTGTGTATTAGACCGAGAGGTTCACTTTCTCGTTCAACATGTTGAAACGATGATTTCGTTAATTTTGCCTCAACACAAATCTCACATTTGTGTTGCTTATCAAAAACGAAATTTGGTATTAGTTTTAGTGAAATTAATTTCTTTAAAGAATTATAATTCACGTGACCTAATCTACCATGCCACAAATGAAATGACTCAAATAAATAATTAAACTCAGAATTTTTATTGGCCTTTTGGGCAACAATCATTACAGTACTTGTGCTAGCCTCAGCTTTAGCACCTTTATTGGGAGCAAGTGTCCCTACGTTTAACTTAAACATGCCGTTGGTCATATAGCCACGGCCTACATAGACACCATTTTTGGTGATTACAATTTTATCGGATTCTAAAACTAGTTTAAACCCGTTCTTCACCATCACCGATCCTGATACCAGATTCTTGCGGATATCCGGAACATGAAGCACATTTGTCAACCTCAGCTCTTTTCCAGAGGTCATCTTCATCACGACCATTCCTTTTACTTCCACCTTGGAAGTAGCAGAATTTCCCATGAAGCAGCTTTCTCCCTCTACCGCTTCGTAGGTCTTAAACATCCACCTTGTTGAGCAGATGTGGCTTGTGGCGCCGGTATTCAGCCACCACTCTTTGGGGTTGCTCCCCACGAGATTGACCTCAGAGATCACAGCAGTAAAGTGGTCGTCATCTCGTCCTTCCTCGGCCAGATGTGCCTGAGCTGGAGCTTTCCTCTTTCCATTGCCCTTAAAGTTCCTCGGGGGGGGGGGGGCTTAGGCTTAGCAGCGTCTTTATTGTCATAACAGTCCGCGGCACGATGGCCGGTCCTGTTACACACAAAGCAGGTTCCCGCAAATTTCTTTGCGATAACAGCACTGCCTCCGTTGTCAAAACGTTTCCGTTTGACGTTGGAGCTTTCGACCACATTGGCCTTTGCCATCGGGATGACAGCACCACCGACTCTCCTCACGGAACGACGGTTGCTCACCTCGATGTTGAGCTTCTCAATGAGCCCCTCCAACCTCATTTCCTTCCGCTTGTGCTTCAGGTAGTTTTGAAAGTCTTTCCATGACAGCGGCAATTTCTCAATCATGAGTGCCACCTGGAAAGGCTCATTAATAACTAGCCCCTCAGCCTCAAGGCGGTGATAAATCAGTTGGAGCTCCTCAACTTGCTCCATGACACCCCTGCTGTCAGTCATACGGTACTCGTGAAAGTCCGTGACAACAAATCTCTTTGTGCAAGCGTTATTCACTTTGTACTTATTTTCGAGAGTCTCCCACAGCTCCTTTGCAGTAGCTTTGGGCTCGAAAACACTGAACAGCGTGTCATCTAGAGCACACAGGATATAGTTCTTGCATAGGTAGTCGGCATGTCTCCATGCCTCAACCGCAGAGAACGACTGCTCGTCCAGATCATCCTCGCTTAGGACGGGAGCAGTCTCCTTGAGAAACCTGGTCAGATTCAGGGTCGTGAGATAAAACAGCATCTTTTGCTGCCAACGTTTAAAGTTGTCTCCCCTGAATTTTTCCGGTTTCTCCAGATGAGAAGTCGGCAAAGTAGGCACAGCCAAATACATCGGTGCCTTGCCCTTGGCCGCAGCCTTGGCTCTAGCCGCTGCTTCGGCTTTGGCCGTAGCATCCGCCATAAATTAGAATCGAAGACAAAAAAGCATTATTCCTACTATAAAATAATTGTATTAATACACGAAAGAAACAACAGGTTATCGGTTAAGATTGTTGGTTTCCGTGTATGAAATAACAATTAACAATAAATAAAGGACTAAACAAGAATTAATTAAAACCAGTGTAATCTTTATTAATTTCCAAATGGAATACAATAAACTGATTACAACATGTAAGTACTGAAACGTAATTAAAGCAAACGTTATCAGATTATTATTAATTAATAATCTGATGTACTGATTTGCAATTAAAAGAAACTGCCAGACTGGAAAGTATAAACTTAACAGCCGGACTGTTCTGTTTTAAATTGAAAGTACATGACTGAATTGAAACTAATCTAATTACAGAAACTAATTACAGAATGGTAATTACAGCAAAAAACAGATCTTTAAACTAATTACAGAATAGTACAACAGAATAGAAAAGCTACTGCTAAGTACAGAAAATTAAAATACTGAAATTAAAATACTGAATTTAAAGGACATAATGTAAAAACAGAATATAAATGCGGAAAAGTAAATGAACAGAATAGAATAAACAATCAGACGAGTCTACTGTTAACAGTATGCCCTTAACCGATATTCGCCCAACCACCTTAGGTTTCTGGTTGCGTTGGCGCTTCGATCCCAAGGTACAACGTCTCTCGGAAGACTCGCCGGAAACTGGCGACGAGTCTAAGTCGAGCTTTTAGTGGGTGATTCTCTCTGGTTCTAAGATGCTATGAATAAAAATATATGCAGGCTTTTAGAGAGAAGATGGACTGATTTGAATGTGTGCTGGAATGTGAGGGGATGACTGCCTCTTCATAGAGGATTCTGAAACCGCAGAATTAAATGTGGTCATTTATTTCTGGGAGTTACATCCCCATAATCCGCCTCCAATTACTGTTGGAGTTTCAAACCTTCTGGAACTCTAGGGACTGCTCTTGCAAATATGCAAAAGTTCCTTTTCAGATTAGTACAAGACCCAAGACCCAAGACATTCCCCAAATCCCGCGTCCCGCGTCCCGAGCGCGCGCGCGCGTGTGGTACACACTAACCCACTCATGGGTATGTATATATCAGTGTTTTAAATAGCGTTATATCAGTGTTTTAAATAGCGTTATCGCTATCGTAGCGTTTTTTCGAGAGAAACGCTAAAAGCGCTAATAGCGTTGCTATGTAGCGCTTTGCGGTGTATTTTTTTTTACCTAAATATGCACTAAACTTTAGAATATGTAACAAAAAAAAATGTATAGTTATATTAGATAGTAATAAAATAAAATAAAATAAAAAATTTGTTGTTGGTGAGTTTCGAACCTGGGTCTGCTGGAAAACGAAGCATTGTCTCAACCATCTGGACTGCATACACTTTTATGAAAATTACACAATATATATTAATTATTTAGATCCGCTGTTTTTTTTTAACTCGCTATTTACGCTTTTGGTCCAGAATTTCGCACTTTTTGCGCTTTTGGTCCCCTATAGCGCGATTTTAGCGCAATTCCACCCAAAATCGTGATTTTTCGTTGCGTTTTTTACCAAAAAAGCGCTATTTCGCGCTACGTAGCGCGAATTTTAAAACAGAGGTATATATAGAGTGAAAATCAACCTTGATTTTCCAATGTGGGATAACCCTCATGGTTTATTCCCACTCTCTACTTTATTTTCCAGATTTCGGTTTTTTCCCTCTTTCGAGTACCAACCTTCGAGTCCAATTATCATTCACACCCTTCCTCCGAATGGGTCATGCGATATACCGTTGCGAAGCTCGTCACACGAGCTACTCAAACGCATTGAGTTTGGCCTCAGAAAAACTGAGGAGTCGCATTGAAAATTGACTCAAAGATGGTCCCTGACCACTTGGAACAAACATGTTTAAAATACATGTTTTTCCAACATTTTTCCAACATTTACTACGTATCATTTGCCATTGTGGTTATTGGTACATACTATCCCGACAGTGAAGTAATCCCTTTTTGTTAGGTACTTGCGTTAATAATGGTTTTCAAGCCCGAAGTTCACATCTATATCAGGCTGGTCAGGGGTCAGGTTTAGTATCGTTTTCGCTGTACATGTTATGGTTGGATTTTGGTGTTTCTCTCGTGTTTGATTCTCTAAAAAGGTTTTCAAAGTTGAATTCTAATTCTAAACCAGGATTACATAGTTCCTGGGTAATTAGCTTTCTTACACAATATAATAAAAAAACAAGGCACTTCAGAACGATATCACAACAAGTGACGAGTAAATATATATATGCAAAGATTTGCAGTCGACAAATCAAATGGTAAAATGGATCATGGAAAAGACACGAAATCAACGAGGCTGGTAGCTTGATGCTCTGCCAGCTTATATAGAAATTTTCAAAAGTGGGTTTCTTAAGAGTAGCAAGGGTTAATTATAGTTTAGTAAGTTGTATTGTCACGCAAACTCAATTTAGTACTTCGTAA
This sequence comes from Primula vulgaris, assembly GCA_963920805.1. Taxonomy (NCBI): domain Eukaryota; kingdom Viridiplantae; phylum Streptophyta; class Magnoliopsida; order Ericales; family Primulaceae; genus Primula; species Primula vulgaris. Next base: position 39,203,284 of record OY987213.1, read on the forward strand.
TATCAGAACTTCTAGTTGTTACCCTAGACTCCCATTTTGGTTAGTTTAGTACAAATCTGTTAATCCGGTTTAACTTTCAGACATAAATAAATAGATTCCACAATATGGTGTCATTCAGAAAAAAACATTTGAAAGTTTTTCATCGATTTAATTGATGGACAGAAAACAGTAGAGTGTGGTGTACTAGCTAGCTAATTGGTAGGCAAGTGAATTTAAAGTAAAATTTACGATAGATGGTACCAAACTAATATAAACACTAACCTTAGCTTTACCAGTAATAAATAGATACTCTTAGTAAGAAAATTCATATTTTGAGATTCCGATGACTATTAGAGATTGAACCTACCTGATGCTTAGGATCTTTAGAAATTTCATACATCGCCCACTCAAAGGCAATCGACGTATTTTCCGTTGTTTCGATCAATGATCTGTAAGCGTTTTCTATGTTTTTAGCACGTGATGCTTCTCTAGGTCTGACCCTTGATCACACTGCACATACTAATACTCCTATATGTTTACCTTTGTACAAGTCCAATACACTCTTGTTTGTTTGCAACTTAAATTTCACCGGGATGAAAAACCCGGATTTTCGTAGTAAAATACCGTGGTAAAAAGAAGTGGGCTATCCCACATCGCCTAGATATGTAGTACTTATATGGTATATAAGATAGAAGTATATTTCTTACTATCAACAAGGTCTTTTAAAGCCGTGCGGCCTGAGAAACGGGGACGAAATCGGGCTAAAGCGGACAATATTGATGGTAGTAAGCAGATGGTGGCAGTTTGGTCGGAGGACCGGGTCGTTACATACACTACATGTTTTTGGTCGGAGGAATAAGTTGAGCCAGTCGTGATTAATCCTTCTATCTCATTTAAACTAAAAAATCTTAAAAACTCAGCTTAGAAATCCGACAGCTAAAAAACTCTCAGCAAGTTAAAAGACTAAGGACAAAATTTAAAGCTAGGTACAAAGCTTCACTAGAACTTGATATATGTTGAAATGGAAAAACCTGTCTCAATGTTAGTCCAAAAAGGTTCCAATTGAAACACTGCCCCAATGATTATAGCTTTAAGAGGATAATCCTTCACATGAGCATTCGAAAATTTCAAGATATTGCCTATCAACAAGTCTCTGTGACCCCTGTGTCGTCTCTGAAAATCAAGCATAATAATTTAGAAAATTTTACTGTGGGAAAGATAAAAAAATACTTGGAGACCCACTAACCTGAGCTTTTGTGCCTAAAACACTTGTGACTAAGTGCCGCTTTGCAGTCTTGTGGTAGTCACCATAATCGTTAAAATCAACCGTACGTTTATCAGCAGTAATGGTCTCTAGTGATTTTGTTAGCTTTTTTGTGTTGATTGATGAAAACTTCGTTATCATAGCCTAAAACAAAACCAAGATGAGATTGGCATTGTTATAGTCTAATCTGCTAGAAGCAAAATTTCAGGACCTTGGAAAATCAGAGAAATGTAAATTTAACTTGGTTAAGTATGTTAATCGTAGAGCTGATTAATCAAGAAACGGAAACGAGATAAAGAATCCCCTTTTCCAAGTTAGTCTCCGAGTCTAATTCCAAGGGTATATCCCGAAACCATTGTGATTAACACATTTCTCTGAAATTTCATTTCTGACAATATAACACCAATATACTTTTTTTTTTTAAATCCAAAACACTTCAGATTGGAAGGGGTAAGGAGAACGGAGAACCCCAACCTGTATACAGAATAAACATCAAATAGCTAACACCAATATACGGATAAATTAATAAGATCGGACAATCGCGTATGCATCTGACGCGTTGATTAACATACCTCTTTGGAGATATCAGTGTTGTTGATTACAACAATTGTCTTGGAACCAGCTTTGATGGAATAGATGGGTCCATAAATCTTTCCCCAAATCATGAATGTCTTATGGGGATCCTCTTTCAGCTGCAAAAAATTGCCAAAAAGTGGCAGTACTCCAGGTCCTCTGTACGCACCCAAATCAAATAAAAAATAAAATTCAAAACACACAAAAGAAATCGTGTTTCATTCCCCAAAATGCTTTAGGTTGCAATATCTAGATCTTAATGTTGACATAGCTAACACAATAGAACTACAATACAATGGGTGTCCCCTGACAGAATAGATACTGAAGTAGTATCCCTTTTAGTGTATATACAATTAGGTACCAAAAATTGCACCGTGAACTACTTTCAAGCTCAATCATCTTTCTTGGGTACCAAAATTCTAAACGAACTTGAATATTCGAGTGTCAATTTACAATTTTGTTCAAAATTCAATCATGTGTGAGTTTCTAAACTGCAAAGGAAAGACAGATGGAAATGGTGCAATAAATGTTTCTAAAAGAAATTTGGTTATTACCGGAAGATTAAAGTAAAACTGCGTACTCGGTATAGGTGGGATGTTAGAGCCGATGGTCCGATAATTACGGTACTCTTTCATCAACCACAACGTCAGAGCGCTAAGAATTGCCACACCCACCAGGGCTACAAAAGGTATTTGCTCGGAGGTCCATAATAATATTCATCAAAGCCTTTTAATTTTGTTTGAGCTATATATGTTTTATGAGAATACTTGTATGCCTAGACCAAGTTATATGCAGTCAACTAAAAGGTGCAATTTTAAGAATTGCTGGCCTACATAGTGTCTTCCAGTTCGGTAGTGAAATGGAAGAGTGTATCTATGCATGCAAAAATGTTTTTATTCAATTATTTATCATATGTTACGGGTACCATATTACATTTGGAATACCCGGTATGTCATTTGGAGTACCGTTGATTTTAAGCATTCCAGTATGCATTCGATACTCATTCGGTACAACTAAAAATATTAAAATACTTTTTCATTTAGAAAAATGAAATAAAACTTATATTTTATAAATATGAGAAGATAATTAAGTTATTATAATCTACTTATATAATGACTTTTAATTATATTTCAATGTTTATTGATTAATTAAACAGGGTGAGTAAATATAAAAATATTAAATATTATTGTACATAAAACTTATCGGAAATGGATCTCATATAGTCCCATCATTTTTATGGTTTAAAATGCATGAATTTAACTTTGATTTGAATAATAAATAATGGTTTTGATAAATTTAGTTAATCTATTAATATTTATATTAAAATATTTGACGTACACCAAATATACCGTATAATTTTTTTTTTAAATTCACGTATTTTGATACCCGTATCGTACCAGGTACTATACATATACATGTGCCCGTACAACCTAGCATTTACATATATCTTGAAAACGTGGTTTGTTGAATAGTAATTAGTGACTCCGTTCCAATTTATTAGGGCACTACGGAGAGTAATAAATATTAACGAAACACTATCATTGTATTTGTCTCCTATGATAAATGATATTTTTACCATTTATTTTTTGTATTGATTTTGATGAATATATATTATATATAGATATAATCTAGTAAGTGTTATAAAATTATTTACTGTTTTGGGTAAGTATCCCAATAAATTAGAATAACCCAAAATATTATAATATCTCAATAAAATGAAACGGATGGATGGAGTAATAATCAATAACTCTTCCAACATTATCACTCCAAGTTACCTATAATGAAAAGACTATAAATTGAAATAAAATGGATGGAGTTAAAGTGCGATTTTGTCGGAGATCCCTCTTGTTTGTGATGTGCCCACGATAAAGCACGCACGGAGTATAGCTCTGTATAGGTGATAAAATAAAATATCTTGAAAATGATATTATAATATTAGAAAATTATAATATTATTTCATGTAAATTACATATCTCTCAAGATCTTCATATTGATCACGCCACTACCTCAAACTAATATTTATTAAGATGCAACTATACAATCATACAATGGTGAATTAAAAGTTCGGCTGGGCTAATTAAAATAACTTTAACTTAACCAACAAAAAAATTATTCACTTAGGTAAAATACATAATAAATATAAATATTTAAGCTAAAAGTGTGGCCTAGAAGACTCAAAAGCTTTATATTAACAAAAATTGCGATCAACTTGCACTATTAGGAACAAATGTTTAGACAAAACCGAAATTTGTCTATAAATGATAAATTTTAGGAACAGAAAAAATATTATTTTTGTCTATAGATGGTACCGTGGTCATGGTGTGTTGGGGAAGATTATTTTTATCCAATTATTTCTCAAATGTACCTATCTTTCCAAAAACGTGGGTTATATTAGTTAATAAGGTAGTTATCATGTACTGATCAATCCAACTTATCGTACATAATTGAAAACACATTTTAATATAAATAATAAATAAATTTGCAATTGGTGGAGTCAAAGAGCGACTTTGTCGGAGATCCCTCTTGTTTGTGACGTATCGACGATAAAGCAATCACAGAGTATAGCTATATAGGTGATAAAATAAAATATTTTGAAAATGATAAAATAAAAGGGAAAAAATACATTTACTATCTCAAAATATAGTACGGTTAACGATTTGGGTACCCACCTTCCAAATTTTCCAATTTAGGTACCACACTATAATAAATTTCCAATTTAGGTACCACCGTCTTAATAAATCACGAAATTATGTCACGTGACATTTGACAAACATTAATTTGATATGATAATTTGACAATTTTACATAAAAATATGTCATCCTATAAAAATATTTTCCCTAATTTCACAAATAACAAAAATTTGGATTATATGCTAAATTTGGATTATATGCTAAAAGTTTTTCTAAGATGACATATTTTTGTGCAAAATTGTCAAATTAGCATATCAAATTAATGTTTGTCAAATGTCACGTGACATAATTTCGTGATTTATTAAGACGGTGGTACCCAAATCGTTAAAAGCCGATAGTATGGTACTTAAATTGGAAAATTTGAAAGGTGGGTACCCAAATCGTTAAAAGCCGATAGTTTGGTGTACTAAACCTATAAAACCCCAAAAATAAAATATTGAATGTCAAATTTACGTACATATCTGTTTAGATCTAATCTTATTTACGCCACTACCTGAAACTAATACTTATTACGATACATGATACGAAATGAAAATAATACCCGATAAGCTATATTCAGTGATGACCCGACCGACATAATTTTAATCGGTATCTATCACATCTAACATGGGAAGCATAGTCGATATAAGAACATAATGGTTTTTTTCTTTATAAAATAGGAAAGGTAATTACCGATTGAACTAACTCCAATTAACAAGAAGCCCACTGTATAGAAAACCGATGATCTGACAGATGAAAGCGCTATATGTCAACATCCTGCGGTGCACGTATCCCTATAAATAAAATCAAAAAACACTACAATGAGATCATCTGACTTCTAAGAAGAAAAAGATATAGCAGTACAGAGACTTTTCAGAGCTTATCTCACTAGAAATTAAACGCCATACAAAAGTCAAGTCGAAACCCGAAGATCTATATCGAGCATTAGATTAATTGAAACTATTGTAATAAAAGCATGTTGTTATTTATTCAATCAATAAAGAAAGATAACATTTCGGCCAATTTATTACTATCGATCATCTAAATAATTATTGTTGAGAAGCACGAGTTAACCGAGAAAAGTCTATGTTTTATCAAATGACACCGTATGTGGGAAATACAGTACAATGGTGGTGAATTAAAATTTCCTTCTTGACTGGGGTAATCAAAATAACTTCAACTTAAGAGGCAGACGTATCAGTTTTCTTACACTTTTCCTCATATTTAAGGTAATTAGCATCACTTTTATATATTTAGGTTAACAGTTCAACTTTATATATTTTTCAGCTTTTCTATTAAATTTATTATCATAACTAAATATTACTATATTTTAATATACTTCTATCATTTTTTTTAACCGAAATTAATTTACTAGAACAAACACATTAAATAACTTACAAGTTTTCTCGTATTTAAAGTAAAAAGTACATTTTTACAACTTATAAGGAAACGTTTTGGTTTATACAAATTATCAGTTTTTTTATAAATTTCTCTATCACAACTACACAACTCATCTTTTTGTTATTTTATTAATTTATATGTGAAAAATACAAATAAAGAAAAGAGAATAAGAGAAAAGTAAGAGAGAGAAATTATTAATTTAATTATAGTAGAACATCTTGATATCTTATATTTGAGAGATATTTGAGTTCATGTATATTTAAGTTAATGGATAAGGAAACGGATACGTATATAATTTTAGAACAATCTTATCATATTTAAGATAAATTGATGATATAAGTGAACTGATGCGAGTGCTTATAAAAAAAATGTTCGTTTAGGTAAAATACATAATAAATAAAAATATTTACGCTAAAAGTATGGCCTAGAAGACTCAGATTTATATATATTAACAAAAATTGTGACCAACTTGCTCACTACAAGAAACCGGTGATTTGGAAACAAATGTTTAGACACAAACCAAAATTTCTCTCTAAATGGTAAATTTAGGAATAAAAATAGTATGTTTGTCCCCATATCTAATTTTTAGTGACCAAATTTTAAAAAAAATTATCTTTAAATACACTCTCATACCAACATAATATAATTTTTTATGCAAATCTATTTTGAACTTTCAAACCAAAATTTAGTTGTCCTATTATGTTGATATAAGAATGCATGTATTTGGTGACACATTTTGTCCCTAATATTAGATTTGGAGACAAATAAATTATTTTGGTTCTCAAAAAAAAATATTCACATATAAATTTTGATTTTTTCTGAATCATTTGTCTTTAAACCCTAAGTTTCTTGTAGCATTTGTCTTTCTCCAAAATGGTGAACACAAAAATAAGGCAACGAAGAAATAAATTAGTCTAATATTAATAGTTGTTCGCATTTCATGTATGACTTACCTGCATTAATGTTCATCGAGAGAAGAAAACAGTACACACATAATAGCATGTTTCGCTTCTTATGCAATGCACAAAAGAAGGAAATTAACAAACAAAATAGCTAGCCTTTTCTTCATAATAAAATTGCGAACAATTTGTGGAAAAAACATGTGAAAAACATGTGTGTTTCCGAATGGTCACTGGACCAACTTCGAGTCATTATTTAATGTGACAGCGCTGAGTTGTTTATAACGTACTCAACGTGCTTGAGTAGCCCGTGTGACGAGCTTCGTAACGGTATATCACATGACCTGTTCGGAGAATGGGTGTGAATACAAAGTGGCTTCAAAGTTGGTGTCTCGAAAGCTCAAATCTGGAAAACCGAAATGGTAATGGAAAACCATTTGGTATAATCTCATATTGGAAGATTGAGGGTCAATTTCACAATATATAAAGCATACTAACCCATGTAGTTGTTAAACTAATAAAGTCCACATACCCATGAAGGGTTAGTGTGTACCACACACGCGCGCTCGCTCGTGTTGCGGGCGCGGGCTTGGGATTTGGGATTTGGGATTTGTCTCGGGTCTTGGGTCCAAACCCGAATAGGGAGTTTTGTATAAAATACAAAAACAGTCCCTAGAGTTTCCAGCAACAGAAACGCCAGCAATGAGTGAGATTAACTGCTGCGGTTTCAGAATTTGATTGAGCGGATTCTGGGGGTGTAACTCCCAGAATTAATGATCAACATTTATGGCTGCGGTTTCATTAGAGGCTATAAAAGGCAGCCCTCCCCTCTCATTTCAACACACCAGAATACACACAACTCACAGCATAAGCATACATATAGAGAGAGAGAACCGCACCACCAACAGCTCGACTTGTGGTTCGGTGTCGGTTTCCATACGAGCCACTCAGTGACAAGAGTTGTACCTTGGGAACAAAGTCCCGAAGCCAGAAACCTCTAAAGATGGTTCGGGAAATATTGTTTAAGGGAAACTGCCCAGCAGTTGCCTTTCTTTTTTATTCTGTTCTTTCATTTCAGTCTTTTAGTTTCTATACTGTTTCTCTTTCTGTATTTACATTTCAGTACTGTTTACTTTCAGTCTTTCTATTCTGTAATTTATTTTCAGTTCTGTAATTTCCAATATTTACAAAACTAGTCCGGCAGTTTATTTTATTACAAAACAGTCCGACAGTTTGTTTTTTGTTAAAACCAGTCCGGCAGTTTGTTTTATTACAAAACCAGTCCGGCAGTTTGTTTTATTGTTAAAACCAGTCCGGCAGTTTGTTTTATTACAAAACCAGTCCGGCAGTTTGTTTTTTGTTAAAACCAGTCCGGCAGTTTGTTTTACTACAAAACAGTCCGGCAGTTTGTTTATTTGTCAAAACCAGTCCGGCAGTTTGTTTTATTACAAAACAGTTCGGCAGTTTTTTTTTTTTTTGTTAAAACAGTCCAGCAGTTTAATAGTTTGTATTAAATCTGTCTGGATTTTAAATTTGTGTAATTTTAATTCTGTTGAGTCAGGAATTGTAATTTATATTTCAATTGTGAGAAATAAAATTGTTTATTTCCATTACAGTCATTTGTTCTTTACTTTATTGCTTTTCGATATAGTACCAAAACCAACACAATTTCGATCTATGTCAGCAATAAGATTCGCAAAGCGAGAAAAACAGACTTGCGTAAAGAGTAATGGAAGTACATGTATAGTTATGCATTTCTACAAGTGATGTAGATGCTTACACTGGAATACAAATTAAGAGTTTTAAGACAATGGACCTCCAAAATAATTTCATAACTACTAAAAATCCTATATTGAAGTGTATTTGCCACTCCCCACTCCCCATTTCAATGTTATTGCATATGGAATAAATATCACAAAAAAATAGTATGACTTATTATGTTGAGTAGTATACCACATCAACTCTGAGTTGTGGAACCGATAATGTTTTTGGGTATGTTCTCTTATTATATTACATAATAGTGCTAAGTGTATAAGGCTAACTATCAGATCCTATATATACTCCATTACTCCTTCATATTTAAGTGTCACAAAATTAAGATAGAATATTGTAGAGATATATAGTTTTATTGTGAGATGTTAGAGCTCTGTAGCTTTTTTGTGATCAAGTTATATTATGTCATCCTTTTTTTAGTAAATATAAATGACAAATGTAGCGTCTACGGAACGTAGCTAGTGTTTGTTAAATCTCGTTAACAAATCCCGTATCTTTTTTTTTCTTGTGTGTGATTTATGTTCTATTCCCTATATTTGTGATTGTGAGATTGTGTGATCTTACACATTTTTTTAGTATCACATACCTTTGATCATCATTTCAAACACATCGCTAAAAATCAAAGCATGAACTTCATTAGACAAGTTTTTGATTGCTAATCAAACTCTCCAGAACTTAGTATAAACTTATATTACAGGGAGTTAGTATGGTTGTAATCTCTTGATTATTTTACATCATTCGTGATTCAATCATAAAGAAGAGAGATTCGAAAAACATCTCAAACACTTCATAATATAAAGTTTTTGTGTCTAGCGTAGTTCTGTTGTGGTTAACTCTGTCCCCAAGTAAGTGTTTGTGTAAAGGGTATCTATGCCCTTATGTAATAGAAGTTGTAACATGTACGCATGTTCGTTGCACTTGAAGGAAGATTGAATAAAAAGCTTAAGATCTGGTTATATTTGATGACTGCACGTAGTCTCTAGTCTAGCCGAACCCGCGTAACTCTTCTTCTCATTTACTTATCGTAATTTACCTTCTTGCAATTAGTAATATATACATGGGACTTGCCTTATGCAAAATTGATCCGAAACTGAAGCAAACGTCTAAATCAATTCAATATAGATTTGAGCTATTCGTCGATATCTAGAATCGATCATACTGTTATAAAATAAATGAGGGTCAGAAAGACGTTGTTACAAATAACTAAGTCATATATGTGGGTTCATGTAAATAATACTAGCGGACCTGCCCACGCGATGCGTTGCTGTGACGGTACCCTATATTCATAGATATCAATTAAATCAAATATAAACTTGACAACCATAAAACTGAAATCACATGAGTTAATAATAATAATATTATTGTAAAAAAAAAAAGTTTACATACCTGAAATAGTAAAAAAAATTGGAGAGATAGGGAGAGAACATGAGAGAGAAACATATAATAGTCAAATGAATTTGAAAGTGGAATAACAGTTAACGTAACATAACAATTTTATTTTGCATTATGCCTGTAATTAGTATTTATTTTATTTGCAATTTGTGTAATTAAAGGGGTTTTTTTTGTAAATATTTGTTTCAAAAGTTCATAAGAACTGTTTAAATAAACTAATAATATAGATATGTGGGTACTTTTCAAAATTTAGGTTCACGTAATTACAGTTAGCACCAAAAAATTTATTGTAAAAACCACCCGCATGCTGTTGAATATAATTGGTAATAGGTTTATTGCAATAATTCTTTTCTAAGTATACCCGTATAGGAACCACGACCAATGGAGGATGGATTTGTTGAAAAACATGCCTTTACATGTGTGTTCTAAAAGTGATCAATGACCGACTTTTAAACCATAATAATAAGTGCTTAGCACTAGTTTTTATACTATTCTCAATTTATTTGAAAAGGTTGTACGGCAAGCTTTGTAACGGTATATACAATTGACATAAACGATGAGTCGGTGTGAATAAAAAATTGGCTTTAAAGTTGGTGCAAAAGTTGTTGCAACTTTGTTGGAGAATTGGGATTACATAGAGTTTTTAATCCCACATTGACAAAATTTATGGTTGCGGTCTCATTAGAGCTTATAAAAAGCAGCCTAACCCCCCACACATCATATACACAACATTCACATCTCACTTGCATACATAGCATATTAGAAAGAGAATCACACCACCCACAGCTCGACCTGTGGTTCGTTGTTGTTTCCGTCGAGCCACTCTCAGATAAGCGTTGTACATTGTGAACGGAGTGTCCATAGCCATAAACCGAAAGGTGGCCGGATAAATACCGTTTAAGGGTTACTGTCTAACAGTCACTTCGCCTTTTTTTTTCTTTTTTTTTTTCAGTATTTACTTTTATGTTATTTCATTTCAGTCCTTTATTTTCCAGTATTTACATTTCAGTCCTTTACTATTCTGCAATTATGCTTCAGTCTTTTTTCTTTCTTTTCTGTAATTTCTTTTTCCAGTACAGTAGATTAGATTTAATTCTGTTATGTAATTTATTTTTTATAATTTACATTTCAGTTATGTATTTTCCTTTTATTACATAAACAATTCAGCAGTTTAATAATTATACTATTCTGGTATGACAGTTTCAGTTAATTACAATTAAGTATAACAGTTTGATAAATTATATTAAATTTGTCTGGAATTCTTTTTTGCAATTTAAATTATGTTAGTGTCGGAATCTTGTATCGAGTCAAATTCTTTCAATGAAATACAATTATGATTTCCGTTACTTTGTGTTATTTACATTTCAATACGTATTATTTAATTTATTACTTTGCGATCCAGTGAGTTTCCAACAGTCTTAAACGGTATTTGTGTTTATTTACTGTTTCGGAAAGAAGATTAACTAAATTAAACTTTTTATTTTATTTGGTTCGAATTTTTATTCTTGTGAAATCATTTCTAGTTTACTAGATTTGAGGTTTGCGGCAGAATAAAATTGAACGTTAAGTACGCGATTAATTTTTATTTCATATAATATTCTTTGTGAAACCACAAAAAAATTAATTTTGGGACTCACGGTTGAATATTTAGTTGTTGTTTGATTAAACTAGTATTATTTATGAACCAATTAATTTATAATTGGGGCTCACGTTTGAATACTGGTATTATTTTATTTGGCCCGTTTAATATTCTTTTAGAGAAACCAATTAATTTATAATTGTGGTTTGCGGCTAAGAATATATAAGGTTTTCTTTCGAGAAAAACTGATACATTTTTTGTGTCATTTCAGATGACTAACGGTGAGGAATCATCAAATGTTCCTTCGGGAAATGAGCATGACATAGTTATTATTGGAAATGTCCAAGACACTATGGGTGCTGTGGATGTGGTGGCTCAGGCTAAGGCTAATGGCGATGCTGCTGCGTCTAAGGCCGATGTTATGGCTAAGTCTGCTGCCAGGGCTGCGGCTAAAGCCAAGGACAAGGCTCAGGTTACTACGACTATTCCCGTTTTGTCAACCTCTTATTTAGAGAAGTCGGAAAAGTTTAAGGGCAACAACTTCAAACATTGACAGCAAAAGATGCTATTTTATTTAACTGCCCTTAACCTGACACGATTTTTTAAGGAGACTGCACCTGTCCTAAGCGAGGACGATGAGGACGTGCAGATAGTTTCGGCAGTAGAAGTGTGGAAACACGGTGACTACCTATGCGGAAACTACATCATGTGTGCACTTGATGACACTATTTTCAGTGTATTCGAGCCCAAGGCTTCTGGAGCTTTGGGAAACCCTAGAAAAGAAGTACAAAGTGAATAACGCTGGCACAAATAAATTTATCATCACAGACTTTCACGAGTACATGATGGTTGAAGGAAAGAGTGTTATCGAGCAGGTTGAGGAACTCTAGCTCATATACCATATGTTTGATGTTGAAGGGCTAGTTATTAACGACCCTTTCCAGGTGACATTAATGATTGAGAAACTGCCACCTTCATGGGAAGAGTTTCAAAATTACCTGAAACACAAACGAAAGGCAATGACCTTTGAGGGAATCATTGAGAGGCTCAATGTTGAGCAAAGCAACCGCTGATTTAAAAAGAAAGGCAGTGGCGAGGCAAGTAACGCGGTTGCTAAAGCCAATGTGGTTGAGGACGCTGGTTTTAAGCGAAAACACTTTGACAGCGAAGTCGGTGCTGCTTTCAAGAAGAAATTCATGGGAGACTGTTTTGTGTGCAACAAACCTGGTCATCGTGCCGCAGATTGTTATAAACGCACCGACAAGCCTAAGCCCCCATCCAAGAATTACAAAGGGAATGGCAAGCGGAAAGACCAAGCTCAGGCACATGTGGCCGAAGGGAGCAAAAGTGCTGGAGATGATGACATGCAGCTGGTTGTTGTGTTCTCTGAAGTGAACCTTGTGGGGAGCAACCCCAAGGAGTGGTGGCTGGATACCGGCGCTACAAGTCATATCTAAGCTAGCAAATGGATGTTCAAGACCTATACAGCCGTAGACGATGAGAGCTATTTTATGGGAAACTCTGCTACTTCCAAGGTAGAAGGAAATGGAATGGTGGTTATGATGATAACTTCGGGAAAGGAGCTGATACTGACATGGGTGCTCCATGTACCGGAAATTTGCATGAATCTAATCTCTGGCTCAGTGATGATGAAGAAAGGGTTTAAACTTATTTTTGAATCTTCTAAACTTGTGATGACTTTAAATGGAATGCATGTAGGTCGTGACTATATGACCAACGACATGTTTAAATTAAATGTTGGGACTCCGGCTCCTAAAGTCGAGTCCGCTAGTGGAAGTGCTAAGGCCGAGGCAAGCACCAAGAATAATGTAATCATGAATGTTGCCCAAGAGGCTAATAAAAATTCATTTGCTTATTCGTACTCTTCATTTAATTTATGGCATGTTAGATTAGGTCATGTGAATTCTACTTTTATGAAGAAATTAATATCACTAAATCTACTACCAAATTTTGTTTTTAATAAGTAACATAAATGTGAGATTTGTGTTGAATCAAAATTAACTAAGTCTTCATTTCAACACGTTGAACGAAGTACAGAACTTCTCGGTCTAATACACTCAGATGTATGCGACTTAAAGTTTGTACAAACGCGAGGAGGAAAAAAGTAATTTATTACTTTTATAGATGATTGCACTAGATATTGTAACGTTTACTTAATGAGAAGTAAAGATGAAGCAGTAGAGAAATTTTCTTTTTATAAGACCGAAGTAGAAAATCAACTCAATAAGAAAATTAAAATATTGATGAGTGATACAGGCGGTGAATACAAAGCACTGTTTACATTGATATATATAAAAAGTGCCATTATACATCAAACAACGGCCCCATACTTTCCGGAGCAAAATGGGGTGGCTGAGCGTAAAAATAGAACGCTCAAAGAAATGATGAATGCAATGCTCATTAGTTCTGGGTTACCCCAGAACATGTGAGGGGAATCCTTGCTTTCCGCCAACTATGCGTTGAACAAGCTATCGCATAAAAAACGTGACAAACCACCTTATGAATTATGGAAAGGCCATCGGCCGAGCTATAAAATCTTACGGGTTTGGGGTTGTCTCACGAATGTGTTAGTCTCTCTTCCTAAAAGAACGAGAATTGGACTAAAGATGTTAGATTGTGTGTTCATAGGATATGCAGACAATAGTAGTGTTTATCAGTTCCTTGTGCACAAGTCGGATAATCCCGAAGTGCATGTAGATACTCTCATAAAAGCTCGAGAAGCTTCTTTCTTTGAGAATATCTTTCCCTGCAAGTCATCCAAAACTGTAGAGACTGAGGAGTCGAATAGTGAGGAAAATGTGGGGGCAAGTGAACCTATGGAGGAAGAAGAAGAAGAGCCTCGGTGAAGTAAAAGGGTAAGGAATGAAACTTCTTTTGGTCCTGATTTCGTAACCTTCATGCTAGAAGGCAAACCGGCGACATACCAATAGGCTATGTCATCCGCAGAATCCCAATATTGGAAAGAAACGATCAACAATGAAGTATAATCGATTATGCACAACAACACTTGGGAACTAGTGGATCTTCCGCTAGGATGTAAGTCATTAGGTCACAAGTGTATCTTCAAGAGGAAGAGAAAGGTTGACGACACGATCGAAAAATACAAGGCGAGACTTATAGTGAAAAGTTTTAGACAAATCGAAGGTGTCGATTATTTCGACATGTATGCTCCTATCTCCAGGAAGATATCAATCCGAATTGTCATTGCCCTCGCGGCATTGTTCGATTTGGAAATACATCAGATGGATGTAAAAATTGTGTTCTTGAATGGAGAATTGGAAGAAGAAATTTACATGGAGCAGCCCGAAGTGTTTGTGGTTCCAGGTAAAGAAAATAAGGTGTGTAAACTTTTGAAGTCCCTATATGGACTTAAACAAGCACCTAAGCAATGGCACGAGAAATTTGATAGGGTGATGCTATCAGATGGTTTTCTTATAAATGAGTGTGACAAATGCATCTACGTAAAATGTAATGAAAATGACTATGTGGTAGTTTTCCTTTACGTAGATGACATGATAATAATATGTAGTATTGATAATATCAATTCTACTAAAAGGATGTTGTCACAACTATTCGAGATGAAAGACTTGGCTGTTGCTGATGTGATACTTGGAATGAAAATTACCAAGATATCAGACGGATATGCAATATCTCAATCTCATTATATCAAGTAAGTACTTGATAAATTCGATAAAGATAGCAAGGCAACGTACTCAACACCCATAGAAGTTCTCACTAACCTCAAGACAAATCATGGGGAAAGTATGAGACAGTTAGAATATTCTCGGATAATAGGCAATCTCATGTATGTCATGAACTGTACTCGACCGGATATAGCTAACTCAGTGAGCAGACTAAGTAGGTATACCAGTAATCCTAATAAAGAGCACTGGAAGGCCATCATGAGGCTTCTCAAGCATATGAGATTTACGGCCAACCATGGGCTCCACTACACGAGATATCCAGCGGTTCTGGAAGGTTATTCAGACGCTAACTGGATCTCGAACTCCAACAGTACAAGATCCACGAGTGGATATGTGTTTGTTCTATGAGAAGCTGGAGTATCATGGAGATCTTCTAAACAGACATGTATAGCTATATCAACTATGGAATCAGAATTCATACGTTGGATCTAGTAACTGAATAGGCAGATTGGCTGAGAAGCTTGTTAGAAGGTATTCCCATGTGATCAAAACTTGTTCCCGCCATAAACATGCACTGTGATAGTCAGCCAGCTATTGGACGGGCCTAGGATCACATGTTTAATGGAAATTCCCGACACATTCGTCGGAGACACAAATCCGTAAGAGAATTGTTAGCTAACGGGGTGGTATCCTTAGACTTTGTGAAGTCGAAGGATAATATTGCGGATCCATTAACAAAATCCTTGCCTAAGGATAAAGTCTATGCCTCATCGATGGGAGTGAGGTTGAAGCCCATCAAATTGGAAACCTCCTCATAGGTTACCCATCCCGAACTGGACTATCCAGCTTAAGATTCAATGGGAAAACCGAACTGTAGGGGTGACCGAACAAAGCACTTGGAAATATAGGTTCTCGGCCCATTTTTTTGATGAAAGAGTGATAGACCTGTACCATATTGTTGGTCCGTAGGAGTCTAAACCTTAGAGGGGGGGTGAATAAGGTTTTCGTACGTTTTTCGCGGAATTAAATCTATGGGTATTTAACTAAGTTAATTAGTAGATTTTATAACCTAAACTTTTTCGTTACCAAATTAACGCTAAATAATATAAACAAGCAATAAATATAAGCGATAAATAAATACGTAAAGTAAAAGTTTAGGGAAAGAAATAACGCAAGATTTATAGAGGTTCGGCAAACCGCGCCTACGTCCTCTCCTCGGTATTTTCACTACCGAGTGTTTCACTAAAAATCTTCGTTTCAAGGTTACACCTTAACGAGCTTAATCAACCGATTACGCTCCCCCTCACTATATGAGTATCCCGAATAAATGACCTAGAGCTTTTAAGCTACACTTGCTTAAAAGCCTCTACCCAATTCACTCGCTCACTAATGAGTTTATAAAATACTCTTTTACAAGTTTGATTTCGAATCACTCACTAACAAATATTATCTCGATATTTATAAGATTACAATGAGAATATAATCGAGAATAATTTATGAATAATAAGTGAGAAGTTGGAAGTATAAGCTTGAAGGATTTCTTAGAAGTATTTGCTTAATAAAGTTTTGGATGCTTGGATAATCTTCCTTGAAGGTTTTGGACCTCTTTTATAGGGTGAAAAGATGCAGCAATTAATTTCAGACCGTTACAGTTGTTGGCTGAATTGAATGCTGGTTAATGCAGTGGTTCGCCCCATTTTCAGGAATGGCTTAAAAGCTGGATTTTGAAATTTTACAGAAACGATCGGTCGTTTCTGTAAAACGATCGGTCGACTTTCATCTTGGCTCACTGGAAGAAAATAGCACTGAAACGATCGGTCGTTGATTCTGACGATCGGTCGTTTTTGTTCTTTGCTCACTGGAAGAAAACATACTTAAAACGATCGGTCGTTTTAAGCCTGCGATCGGTCGTTTTTGCGTTGAGCTCACTGGAAGAAAATTTCTCTGAAATGATCGATCGTTTAAGCAGTCGTTTTTGTTCTGGGCTTGTTTTCGGTTTTCTCGACAA
Organism: Primula vulgaris; assembly: GCA_963920805.1. Classification (NCBI taxonomy): domain Eukaryota; kingdom Viridiplantae; phylum Streptophyta; class Magnoliopsida; order Ericales; family Primulaceae; genus Primula; species Primula vulgaris. The sequence goes on from OY987213.1 coordinate 39,220,486, forward strand.
ACTTTGAAATCCCGTAACTAGTTCGTTTCAAATCCGATTTAGATTACGCTTGAACCATTGGCTTTGTAATTACGCAATATATCATTTTGAACCTTTAATACACTCGATAAAAGATTAGTACACAAAACGAGCTTTTATCATGTTTTACAATTTTTGTTATCATTAAAATAATCGAATTGAAGAACATCGTTCAACAATCTCTCCCTTTTTGATGATGACAAAATATTGACTTCAACATACTATAAGCTCTTTTTGTTTAAACAAGTATAATCGAAATGTTTAGATGACGCTTTACTTGGATAAAAGTTTTTAGAGAAAAAGCAAGTAAATGTCATAACATCCGATTTTAAAACGACGTAAAAACAAGCTAAACGATTAGGGATTATGAAGATCTATATGCAAGCGAAAATTTGGCCATAGTTTTGCCTAAAAATGGTCAATCGCCACAAAAGAAAAACAATATATATAATCCAATCAACAAGCAAACTATGCGCACACAATGCAATAATATCAAATAAGATCCAAACGCATAGTTAAAATCGCAATCACACAATGCCATATAAACAAGAGCAAATGTAAGAAGAAACGCATCATAATAATCAAGTAAAACCGTTTCCTACTTATTACATCAAAAACAACTTGTTCAACTCAAAGGAAATAGAAATACAATGCAAAGAGAAAAACAATATAGAGAGGTACTTCTCCCCCTTTGACATCATCAAAAAACATGAAAAAATATCCGCCTAGTCGCGGTGGGAAGTCGCATCATCTTCGTCGTCGTCGTCGTCATTGGGAAAGAATTCATGAAATTGTGCCCTTTGCTCGGCGCTTTCACGATCAAGTCGGTCTAGCTCTTCTTGTCCCGGGTTCAAAAATCGAAACATGCGACGAGTCGTTTGCGCATTATGGTATTGGTTGATGTAGAGAGAGTCGTAGAACTTGTCGGAGCGCGGGATACGAGAAGAAGATCCCGCTTGAGCTTTTCCTTGTCGTCGAGAGGGACGAGAGGATGTAGGGATATCGACGGGGGGAATGGAATCGGAGGATATAGCGACGTCCTCATTAGAAGCACGCGGTGTGGCCTTGGGGCCGACATACTCTTCCTCTTCGGGGGAAAGAGGGGTATAGCCGGGGCCGGACACCCGTTTGCCGGACCAAGTTATGGACTTGTCGGCATTATGGAATTTGATGGACATTTGAGAAAGGTAGGAAGTATCCCAAACATGTTTGTCCTTATTCTTGAACAACGTTCCACCGGGAACGAGATTAAGGTCCTTTAAGATGGCCGAAATCAAGGCACCGTAAGGTAGCCCATTCTTGGATTTCGTTTTGAGCGAATCCATCTTAAGGAATATGAGAGTCGCGAAGTCAATCTTGACTTGGCGATGGATGCAACCTAAGAGAAAGATGTACTCATTCGTAACATCGGTGAAATTTGAGGCATGAGGTAGGACGATATGAGATAGAATATGGTAGGCCATTTTATATTTGAAAAGAAGGCCATGAGCCTTGTTGGAGCGATTATTATGGAGGGGATGAAAAATTTCATCTTTGAGATCGTTAAAGTGATCGATCTCGAGAAATTCACACATTTCTTCATTGGACTCATAAATGCCATCGTTTCCTAGGCGTAATAAATTTCGTAGACGATCTAAACCGTAAACGAAAGGTTGTCCGTTAAATGATGAACGCAAGCGAAGTGCGCCATCATCCCTATCAAGAGCGAGGTTGTAATAGAATTCATAAACATTTTCGATGAAAAATGGCTCTTTGAGGGTTAGAATGGTTTCGAGATTTTGAAAGCTTAGGCTTTGCATAACAAATGGAAAGCGTTCCGTGAATAGAGACATATTGAGAGTAGAATTTGACAATATACCTCTTTTGGCTATAGTAGCCGGATAGAGAGGCGGAAGAGGGCCGGAAGAGCCACCGGGGCCCGAAGGTGGAGCGGTGGAGGAAGAGCCGGTTCGGCGACTGCGAGGAACACGGGGGCGAGGGGACGGAGGCACGTAGGCGTCGTCATTTTCATCCACGAGGTGTGATGTGGCTTTCTTGGTACGAACCATCGTTGATTGAAAAAGGTTTTTTTTTTAAGAAACGGATTTAATCGATAATCGATTATTCGGACAATAGGAGGAATTTGGTGATATTTTTATAGAAAGTAAGGGATTTTTGTAAAATATTGATGGAGAGGGAGGCGAATTTTGGAAGAGAGGGTTGATTATGTTTTGGAATGAATTGAAAATTAGGGTTTGAAAAAGTTTAAACGCTGACAATCACAAAAACGATCGGTCGTTTTTGTGTTACGATCGATCGAAAAAGATCTGAATTCTTCCAGAGAGTAAGACTAAAAAACGATCGGTCGTTTTGTGGAACGATCGGTCGTCTGTAGCAAAACGATCGGTCGTTTTATCTGACGATCGATCGACTGTAAATGAGGTACAGAACAGAAAATTTTGGCACATTTCGACACAGATTTGGCAAGAAACAATAGCAAAAATACTGAAATATATGAAATTAGTCAAATATATGTATATTTCACACATCAAACATGCCTAACTCTCGTCGAATAAAGCAAAATTGTTCCTCATTAAGGGGTTTTGTGAAAATATCGGCTAATTGCCTATCCGTACTTATATATTCAAGAGTAATATCCCCTTTTTGGACATGATCCCGTAAAAAGTGATGACGTAAATTAATATGTTTAGTGCGAGAGTGTTGGATCGGATTTTTCGAAAGGTTTATAGCACTAGTATTATCACACAATATAGGTACACTATTAAAAGATAATTCAAAGTCGTTTAGTTGTTGACGCATCCAAAGGATTTGTGCGCAACAACTACCCGCGGCGACGTATTCCGCCTCCGCCGTGGAAAGCGCAACCGAGTTTTGTTTCTTGCTATGCCAAGAAACTAAAGCGTTTCCTAAGAAATGGCAAGTGCCACTAGTACTCTTTCTATCTAATCGACAACCGGCAAAGTCGGCGTCGGAATAGCCAAGTAATTCGAAAGAAGTATCATGAGGATAAAACAATCCTAAATTGCAAGTACCTACAAGATATCTAAAAATGCGCTTAACGGCTATAACATGCGATTCCTTAGGGCAAGATTGATACCTAGCACACAAGCAAACACTAAACATGATATCGGGTCTACTTGCGGTTAAATATAAGAGGGATCCAATCATACCTCTATAAAGCTTTTGATCCACGCTTTTGCCCGATTCATCCTTGTCTAATTTTGTTGCCGGACTCATCGGAGTTCCTAGCGGCTTTGCATCGCTCATGTTGAATCGTTTGAGCAAGTCCCTCGTGTATTTGGCTTGATTGACGAAAATCCCGTCCTTTGTTTGTTTGATTTGCAATCCAAGAAAGTATGTGAGTTCACCCATCATGCTCATCTCGAATTCACCTTGCATACACTTAGAAAACTCCTCGCACATGCGAGCATTAGTAGCACCGAATATAATATCATCAACATAAATTTGAATTAAAAGCATATCTTTTCCATCCTTTTTAATAAAAAGAGTAGTGTCTAAAGTACCACGAGAAAAACCCTTTTTGATCAAAAATTTACTAAGTCTTTCATACCAAGCCCGGGGTGCTTGTTTTAAACCATAAAGTGCTTTTCGAAGTTTGTACACATGATTAGGAAACTCGTGATTTTCAAAACCGGGTGGTTGTTTTACATAAACTTCCTCATTAATAAAGCCGTTTAAAAATGCACTTTTAACATCCATTTGAAACAATTTAAAACGTTTAAAAGAGGCATAAGCAAGCAACATTCTAATGGCTTCTAGTCTTGCTACGGGTGCGTAAGTTTCATCGAAATCGATGCCCTCTTCTTGATTATACCCTTGAGCTACTAGTCTAGCCTTATTTCTAATAACTACCCCGGATTCATCCATCTTATTACGAAATATCCATTTCGTACCTATAATGGTTTTCTCATGCGGTCTAGGTACTAAGGTCCATACGTTGCTACGCTCGAATTGATTTAATTCGTCATGCATAGCTAATACCCAACTCTCATCGAGTTCCGCTTCATGAATGTTCTTGGGCTCTAATTGAGACAAGAATGCAAAATGATTAACTATATTTCTTAAAGAAGAACGTGTATGCACTCTTTCTCCCGGGTTACCCAAAATTAAATCTTGCGGATGGTGATTGGCATATCGCCATTCTTGAGGCAAATCCTCATGAATGTTTACACTAGATTCTAAGTCCTTTTGAAGTACATCTATAGTGACTTCATCAACTACGGGTTCAACCTCTATTCTAGGCGTAGACTCTAAGCTAGATGCAACATGATTCGAAGAAGATGCTTTATGAAAAATATCATCATCAATATTATGAACAATTAAAGGCTTATCAATTGTCGGCAAATTCTCATCAAACGAGACATGTACCGACTCTTCCACCAATAAAGTTCTTTTATTAAAAATACGATAAGCTTTACTCGATATAGCATATCCAACGAAAATTCCTTCGTCGGACTTAGCATCGAATTTTCCTAGATTATCCTTACCATTATTATGAACATAGCATTTACAACCAAATGCACGTAAATGAGAAATATTGGGCTTTCGCTCATTCCATAATTCGTAAGGTGTCTTTTTTAATATGGGCCTAATTAAGGCTCTATTTAAAATATAACAAGCGGAATTTACGGCTTCGGCCCAAAAATACTTTGGCAAATTATTTTCGCAAAGCATGGTCCGTGCCATTTCCTCTAGGGTTCTATTCTTTCTCTCTACTACCCCATTTTGTTGGGGCGTACGAGGAGCCGAAAAATTATGATCAATACCATTTTCATCACAATAAGTTTGAAATGGAGTATTCTCAAATTCCTTACCATGATCGGTTCGGATACTTTTGATCATATAACCCTTTCGTGTTTGGAGCTTTTTGCAAATAATAGAGAATTCTCTAAATGCTTCATGCTTATGAGTTAAAAATAATACCCAAGTAAAGCGACTATAATCGTCAACCATGACGAAAGCATATGCACGCCCACCAAGACTAAGTGTCCGGGAGGGGCCAACTAAGTCCATATGAATGAGCTCCAAACAACGAGTAGTAGAAATAATATTTTTAGACTTAAAAGAAATCTTTGTTTGTTTGCCTAATTGGCAAGCGTGACAAAGTTTGTCCTTTATATAAGGAGCTTTTGGTAAACCTATTACCAAATCTTTACTAGAAAGTTTAGCAAGTAAATCAAGACTTGCATGACCAAGTCGTCTATGCCACAACCAACCATTGTCGTTGATAGTAACAAGACATTTGACTTCCTCATCCACCGAACTATTCAAATCAATCATATAGACATTATTTTGTCTTTGACCCATAAGAATAGTTTTATTATCCGAAATACAATGAATAATGCAATGCGATTTTTCAAAAATGACTTTGTGACCCAAATCACAAAGTTGACTAATACTAAGCAAGTTATGTTTAAGACCATCAACAAGCAATACATTATCAATAACGACATTAGATGGTTTAGAGATACTACCAATACCGATGATTTTGCCCTTGCTATTATCCCCGAAGGTCACAAAGCCTCCGTCTTTAGGTGCAAGAGTGGTGAATTTTGTTTTGTCTCCCGTCATATGTCTTGAGCATCCACTATCTAGGAACCACTTGTCCTCGTTGATTTTTGATCTCAAGCATACCTACAAGACAAAACGATCATTGGTACCCTAATCCATTTTTGGGTCCTTGAGGGTTAGAGTCTCGACCCTTTGGAATCCAAACCAAATCATTTCTACTTACTTTATACCTATTAGGGCAATATATATAATCCTCATAGTGGTCACTACGGTTGCAAGTAATACATTTTATATGCGAGATAGGTTTAACAAAACGATTATAAACTAGGTTCCTTTTATATGAATTGTTCTTACGGGAGTAACTTGGGGTTCTATTTTCACTTTTCTCCACTTGTTTGGTGAATAGATTTTTATGCTTAGACGCTAAGAGAGGGTTGTATCCTACACCGGTTTTATCATACGCGCCTTGTTGAGAAGCTAATATAGTGCTTAGCATTTTACTACCTTTAGTGAACTTAGAGAGAGTGAGTTCGGCTCTATCTGCCTTTTCTTTACAAGAACTTAGGTCTTTAACTAACTTATCATTTTCTAAGGTAAGTTCGGCATTTTTAGACGTGAGTGAGTCATTTGTTATAGCTAAGTTCTCTAGTTCGTCTTGTAAAGTAATTAACAATTTTCTAAAGGATTTGTTTTTACCTCTAGCTTTTTCTAAGGATTCTAACATATCATTTATATCAATTTCATCATCACTAGAAATAGAAGAGTTAGAGGAGTGAAAGCTTACATCCTCGGTATCGTTGTCTCTAGCCATGAGACATAGGTTTGCGACTTCTTCATTGTCGCTATCGGAGCTATCATCATCGCTCCCCCATGCGGCCAAAAATGCCTTCTTGTATTCCTTTTTCTTTCCGAACTTATCCTTTTTCTTCAAAGGACATTCGTTTTGCATATGGCCGGGTTTGTGACATTTGTAGCAAATGATTTCGTCCTTCTTGTTCGATTTGTCGGAAGGCTCTCCTTTATACTCCTTTTTCCGGAATCGTTGTCCACCCTTCTTTTTCCAACTTAGGAATTTGTTGTAGCGTTTGGCGAAGAGTGCCATCTCATCATCCTCACTAGATGAATCATTTTCGCTATCGTCATTTGTTGTGCATTTGAAAGCAATGCCTTTCTTCTTTTTCGAGTCATCCTCATGCTTTCGAGTCGTCATGTCGAGTTCATGAGTGCTTAGGGATCCAATGAGGTTATCGAGAGAGAGAGTGTTCATGTCCTTGGCCTCTTGTATGGCCGTCACTTTAGATTCCCACTTCCTTGGAAGACTTCGAAGGATTTTCGTCACCATCTCCTTGCTCGAGTATACCTTTTCAAGTCTTTTAAGATCATTAGTAATCTTAGTAAAACGAGTGAACATAGAAGCAATAGACTCGTCATCATCGACTTTAAATAATTCATAATCATGAATAAGCATGCTAATTTTAGAGTCCTTAACTTGACTAGTTCCTTCGTGCATAATAGCTAGCTTATCCCACATTTGCTTAGCGGTGTCACAACCGGAAATCTTATCGTATTCACTAGGCGAGAGCGCACAAGTGATGGAAGTCATAGCCCTACAATTTAGGGAAAACGCAAGGCGTTCATCGGAATCTAGTTCCTCTACAAGTTTATCTTCGCCATTTCTCCTAGGCGTTCTATAGCCTTTGCTAATACTTATCCATTGGTCTATTTCAAACCCACAAAGGAAATTTTTCATAAGGTCTCTCCAGTAGGGATAGTTAGTGCCGTCAAAGAATGGGGGCCTAGTTATGGATTTAGAGTCGGCGTATGAAGACATAGCGGATCTTTAAACTATAAAATCGTTAGATTTTTGTGAATAAAATAGCTAAGCTCTGATACCAATTGTTGGTCCGTAGGAGTCTAAACCTTAGAGGGGGGGTGAATAAGGTTTTCGTACGTTTTTCGCGGAATTAAATCTATGGGTATTTAACTAAGTTAATTAGTAGATTTTATAACCTAAACTTTTTCGTTACCAAATTAACGCTAAATAATATAAACAAGCAATAAATATAAGCGATAAATAAATACGTAAAGTAAAAGTTTAGGGAAAGAAATAACGCAAGATTTATAGAGGTTCGGCAAACCGCGCCTACGTCCTCTCCTCGGTATTTTCACTACCGAGTGTTTCACTAAAAATCTTCGTTTCAAGGTTACACCTTAACGAGCTTAATCAACCGATTACGCTCCCCCTCACTATATGAGTATCCCGAATAAATGACCTAGAGCTTTTAAGCTACACTTGCTTAAAAGCCTCTACCCAATTCACTCGCTCACTAATGAGTTTATAAAATACTCTTTTACAAGTTTGATTTCGAATCACTCACTAACAAATATTATCTCGATATTTATAAGATTACAATGAGAATATAATCGAGAATAATTTATGAATAATAAGTGAGAAGTTGGAAGTATAAGCTTGAAGGATTTCTTATAAGTATTTGCTTAATAAAGTTTTGGATGCTTGGATAATCTTCCTTGAAGGTTTTGGACCTCTTTTATAGGGTGAAAAGATGCAGCAATTAATTTCAGACCGTTACAGTTGTTGGCTGAATTGAATGCTGGTTAATGCAGTGGTTCGCCCCATTTTCAGGAATGGCTTAAAAGCTGGATTTTGAAATTTTACAGAAACGATCGGTCGTTTCTGTAAAACGATCGGTCGACTTTCATCTTGGCTCACTGGAAGAAAATAGCACTGAAACGATCGGTCGTTGATTCTGACGATCGGTCGTTTTTGTTCTTTGCTCACTGGAAGAAAACATACTTAAAACGATCGGTCGTTTTAAGCCTGCGATCGGTCGTTTTTGCGTTGAGCTCACTGGAAGAAAATTTCTCTGAAATGATCGATCGTTTAAGCAGTCGTTTTTGTTCTGGGCTTGTTTTCGGTTTTCTCGACAAACTTTGAAATCCCGTAACTAGTTCGTTTCAAATCCGATTTAGATTACGCTTGAACCATTGGCTTTGTAATTACGCAATATATCATTTTGAACCTTTAATACACTCGATAAAAGATTAGTACACAAAACGAGCTTTTATCATGTTTTACAATTTTTGTTATCATTAAAATAATCGAATTGAAGAACATCGTTCAACACATATAAAGGGTGCGTTTAAAGCTCTTAATGAATACAAGTATCTCGAAGTTCGAGAGGGGTGAGTCAGGACACCCTTGACTTGACATAACCTATAACGAGTGTAGTAAGGCCGATACTATGTGATGAGCTTGGGCTAAATCGCTAAAGCACTCGGTTGAATTTGTCAAGGCAGTCCAGGGCCAAATATGGTCAACAACTAAAGGGTCTAGTAAGTGGTGTAGAGAGGGCACTGTGTGGGTATTACTTTTGTATACACAAACGCTAAAGGGTTCAAACTTTTATTGCTACCTAGAGGCAGTATATTGAAGTTTATTCCGCTATGGCAGGTTCAAGGCGCACGCTACCTGACTTTATGTAGTGAACTCATGCGGTTCTCTCATATTGCATTTTAGAGGCATGTTTATTTCAGCCAATTGCATTCATGTGGGGGATTGTTGGAAAACATGGCTTTACATGGGTGTTCCAAAAGTGGTCAATGACCAATTTTAAGCCATAATAATAAGTGCTTAGAACTAATTTTTATACCATTCTCAATTTATTAGAAAAGGTTGTGCGTCAAGTTTTGTAACGGTATATACATTTGACATAAACGACGAGTCGGTGTGAATGAAAATTTGGCTTTAAAGTTGGTGCAAAAGTTGTTGCAACTTTGTTAGAGAATTGGGATTACATAGAGTTTTTAATCCCACATTGACAAAATTTATGGCTGCGGCCGGTCTCATTAGAACCTATAAAAAGCAACCTAACCCCACACACATCATACACACAACATTCACATCTCACTTGCATACATAGCATATTAGAGAGAGAATCACACCACCAACAGCTCGACCTGTGGTTTGGTGCCGTTTCCGTCGAGCCACTCTGGGATAAGCGTTGTACATTGGGAACGGACTGTCCATAGCCAGAAACCGAAAGGTGGCCGGACAAATACCGTTTAAGGGTTACTGTCTAACAGTCACCTCGCTTTTTTCTTTTCTTTTTTATTTCACTATTTACTTTTCTGTTATTTCATTTAAGTCCTTTATTTTTCCAGTATTTACATTTCAGTCCTTTACTATTCTGCAATTATGCTTCAGTCTTTTTTCTTTCTTTTTGTAATTTCTTTTTCCAATACAGTAGATTAGATTGAATTATGTTCTGTAATTTATTTTCTGTAATTTATATTTCAGTTATGTATTTTCCTTTTATTACATAAAAATTTCAGTAGTTTATTAATTATACTATTCTGATCTGACAGTTTCAGTTAATTATAATTCAGTACAACAGTTTGATAAATTATATTAAATTTGTCTGGAATTGTTTTTTGCAATTTAAATTCTGTCAGTGTCAGAATCTTGTATCGAGTCAAATTACTTCAGTGAAATACAATTGTGATTTCCATTATTTTGTGTTATTTACATTTCAGTATGTATTATTTAATTTATTACTTTCCAATCCAGTGAGTTTCCAACAGGATTATCTCCTCCTCTCCCGAGTCTTTATCCGCAATTTTTGGTGGTGGGTAAACCACGACTTCTTCTTCTCCCTCGAACACATCGTAATTATTGTTAATATAATCATTGATGACATTTATCACTTTCTCTTTTCGATGTAAAAAACATATCACAAAGCGACTACGGAGTTGCTCCAAAATATACTCTAAAGTAGTCGTGTCAAAATTAAAGTCTTCGAAAATATCAATAATCAAAACCCTAATATATTCTTTCATGGGTTCCATAAATATTTCGGCTTGACATGTCTGGGTTAGGGTTTTGGCCTCAATTGGATCTTTTTCCTTTGAATTCAAATCAATTCCATCATCTTTATCATCGGAAGCCCAATCATATAAATTTAACCCATAATCACTATAATACCGAACAAGCATATGACAACAATTGTCATATATATATCATCTACCCTTAGAATTTTTAAAATGAACAACTTGTTGCACTAATCGAAACTCTAATAACACTTAATTTTCTATAATTGGAGACACGATAATTTACTCCGCACAACCATAAGCATCAAATATTTGATGTAATAAATCAAAAATGATCGGGTATGTAACGTGAAAAAATAAAATCGACCATAATAAAAAATGATTCACTCATGATTTTTATTTTTATTTTAATATTTAGAGAAAGGGTAAGAAAATAAGATTTAGTTCTCCAAAACTTAACCATAGAATCAACCTGACTCTGATACCAATGATGAATAAACTAGTAATTGCCACAAGAATAAGAGAGAAAAACGATATAAATTACAAATAAAGGAAGAGAAAATAAGAACACACGCTTAGGTGAAAGCACCAAACTTAATATTCTTTCATAAAAATCAACCCTCGGGTGAAAGCACCAAACTCAATATTCTTTCATAAAAATCAAGTTGAGATGTAATAGAGGTTTACTGGGACTTAATAGTTCCCTAGCAAACAAATAAAACAATAGGTTAACAAAACAAGAGCAAATAATAAAAGAGTCCACAACTAAATGGTACTAAACTAATAGTATCTACCTCATAAATAAAATAGACAAGTAATATAATGCACGGCCGAGTGACCGTCTTCATCACAAAAGAAAGCATCTTATTATTGTAAATAAGACCACTTTTACCTAAAAATCAGATAATTATTTTCATTGAAAAATAAAGTCTGTTGAATTAGAAAGCGGCATAAAGTTTCATGAAGAAACATGTACAAAATCACATAATGAAACACCAACAATTGCATAAATCAAATGATTATGAACTATGAAGAGATCAACGTCATGATGAGTCATGCGGCACCATTATACTTCATCAAGACATGTAAAAACACACAATCAAATCCAAAAAATCTCTATGATATTGAAATTGTAACTGTTTAGTTAGCAAGTTTTTCTCCTGATCAATGTGCAGTCATGCACAGGGCTCGTCGTTTCATGATTATGTGAATTTTATTTCCGTTAACGGAATGGATATATTTTTAAGATCGCTATGGGGGTATTGTCCCATAGAAGACATAATTATCGAAATAAAAGTTGAGCCGCTTTCACTAAAAAAAAATGTTGAATTTAGTAGTAACTTTTGCCTTCAAAAGCATTTTTGGGCTTCTTTACGAATTCTTTTTTCGATTTTGGTAGGCCGGAGTTGCTATGATCCGTGCATGTTTTCAGTTAGGCTTTTGAATCTAAAGATTGTAGATTAATTATATATTTTTTGGTGTCAGTGTGAGCTACAGTGTACGTTTAGTTAAGTCCCTATTTATTAATGAAATTTAATCACTTTCGTTTCAGGAAAAACAGAAGATCAATTGATCAACAGGAATAAACGAGAGAGAAACTAGATTTGGGAGGAGATTAATTACATCTTGATATATATTTAGGCAAGGGTATTTTTTATTCAATTATTTGTCATATGTACCTATCTTTCGGAAAACATGCATGGGTTGTTAAATAATAAGGTAAGGTATTATGCACTAATCAATAAGTCTCCCAACATATGTACCTACCTTTCGGAAAACATGCATGGGTTGTTAAATAATAAGGTAAGGTATTATGCACTAATCAATAAGTCTCCCAACATATTTACATATATAAATTGAAAACACAATAATTTGTTCACATACCTTACCATCTGCATAGCCTACAGAAAAACTTAAATATAATGGTTTAAAAACAAAAGGGTTTTAAAAATAAAATAATAAATTATATTTCCTAAATAACATAGAGATGAAATTTACAGAATAATTATTAAGGTTTTTATGGTAAGTGATCGATCTTTGTTTTTAAGATGTACCGAGTCAATTGCATAATGTAACACCAACAATTGCATAAATCAAATTATTATGAACTATGAAGAGATCAGCATCATGAGTCATATGGCACTATTATACGGCATCCGTTCCTATTTAATTGTTCACTACGAAACTATGTGCAATTTTGACCGGCTTATAACTTATATTAAAATTGTCGGAATAATTTTTTTTAAAATCTAATCATAAAATTTAACATTTGAACTATATTATCAACTTTTGAAAATTTTCATTCCGATAATTTTGATACAAGTTATTGGCCAATCAAAATTGCACGTATTTTCGTAATGGACAATCAAATAGGAGGAACAGAGTACTTCATCAAGACATGTACAAACACACAGTCAGATACAATTAACATAATATGATATTGAAATAAGGGTTCTCGGGTGGCCGATCACATTTTAAAAATATTTTTATTTATATGTCACTATTTTTATAAGATTTTTAAGTGCAGCTCACCTTACAAGTGATAACAAAAGATATTGTTTTCGTAAGTTTTTGGTATATGTTTTTTTTACTTAATAATTCAAATAAACACTAAAAAAAAAACTAAATAAACAATTTTTGAGCTGCTTTTTTATATTTTAATATCTTTCTCGTTTAGATTATAATCTCTTTTTTTAAAGATTAAAAACAACTTTTAAGCTGTTTTATACATTTTAATATATTTCTCGTATAGAGTATAAGTCGTTTTTTAAGCTTAAAAACAGTTTTTAACCTCTTTTTTTTTTTTTATTGTATCGAGTGACTTGAACTTAAATTAATTTCGGCCCAGCAATTGGAATTGAAAATTCTTCTAAAAGGTGACCTCTAACTAATATTCTTAAAAATTCTATTAAAACCCTGGATTTTAAAAATATGTTTTAAAAATCCACTAAAAATCTGAATTTTAAAAATTTGGATTTTTTAGAATTTTCAACCTAAAAATCTAGAAGCTGAATAAATTGACTTAGCAACCACCAACAGATTTTTAAAATTCAAAATCCAAAAATTAAATTAAAAAAATCTGTTGACAAACGCACCCTGAGTGAGGATGAAAATCATTCTACAATAGTGTATAAGATTTGGGAGGAAATTAGATCTAGATGTAGTTTTGTAATTAAAATGTGAGAGATGGTGCGGTGTGTCTGCAAGTGTTATTTTTATTCAATTATTTGTCATCTGTACTAGGGTGATATTTTTATATTGATTTGTACCAACTGATCGTTTTTTAAACCGAACCAATCAAGTTGGTACCAAAAGTTTGGTATACCGACATTACGGTACGGTACAACCGAACCGATGTTTGAAAGTCCGTTCAGTTTCGGTATTCTTTTAGTGAGTTCGGTATGGTACCGATTTAAACCGAAATATTAAAATATATTATATAAACTAATAAACTAAAAGATATATATACACTTAATTATTAATATTGTTATAATATACTTATATTACTTTTTGTAGTGAATACTTATAACATTTTTTTTTATTTATAACATTTACTAGAAATATCTAGTATTGTTTACTCTTTTATGCAAAGAAACAAGAAATGTAACAATAATATAAATAAATATATATTTTTAATCTACTGCTTTTAAAACTTTATACTATGTTTTTTTCTCAATACGTACCATTTTTCTATCCTCACTTGTAAACTCTAAAGTTTTGTATAAAAACGAAAACGAACCGAACCAACCGAATAGTTTGGTATACCGAATTTTTTAGTTCGGAAATGGTATAAAAATTATCAAATCAAACTAGTTTGGTACCATATCGATATATAGTCAAAAAATTCGGTACCGAACCGATGTCACCCCTAATCTGTACCTATCTTTCGGAAAACATGGGTTGTTAAATAATAAGGTAAGGTACATTATGCACTAATTAATAAGTCTCCCAACATATTTACATATATAAATTGAAAACACAATAATTTGTTCACATGCCTTGCTATCCGAATAGCCTACAGAAAAACTTAAATATAAAGGTTTCAAAACAAAAGGGTCATTATAAATAAAATAATAAATTATATTTCCTAAATAACTTAGAGTGGAAATTTACATAATAATTATTTAAGTCTTTTATGGTAAGTGATCGATCCTTGTCTTTAAGATGTATTGAGTCAATTGACTTTTTCTTATTTTAAGACAAATTAGTCCCTATTTATTGTCAATTATAAAATTAAATGCAATTTTGATCGCCCAATAACTTTTATCAAAATTGTCGGAATGAAAAATTTAAAAGTTGACCATATAGTTCAAATGTTAAATTTTATGATTAAATTTTTTAAAAAAAATTTATCAATTTTAATACAAGTTATAATCCGGTTAAAATTGCATGTGATTTCGTATTTCATAAGGAAATGGGAACTAGAGTGATAGATTATAAACTATTTTGGAATTATGTTTACATACAAAAGAAAATTTATATTTTTCGTGTCTACAAAGAGAAGTCAATTTGTAATGATTCGTCCTCATTGTCATTAATTGTTGATATCTATTATGTATTTTGTACTATAACTAGTTATACCCAAATAGAAACGCTTATATGTAGTATTTATGTGACTATTTAATGACACAATTTCGGTATAAGATTAATCAAAGCCCTTTATTTTCTGAACTTAAATTACTCAATATAGATCTCACAGAATAAAAGATATTTCAGCTCCCCCCTCTCTATCTTCTATATGATTTTCTTCCTACCCCTTTATTATTGTAATAAAAACACAAAAATTTATAGCCATCTAAACCGAACCGAACAGTGGATACCCATAGCTAGGGGTGTACATAAACCGAATCAAACCGATTAGTAATTGGTTTGGTTTGATTTGAAATTTAATAAACCGATTTAATCGGTTAAGTTTGCGGTTTCAGTGGTTTTCAAACCGAAGCGAACCGGTTATTTTTATTCATATATAAAATAATATAAATATTTATATATATACATCAATAATAATAAGTTGATATATGATGTTTTTATTGCTATTTGTAGTTATCAAAAATATATTTTGTTAAATCATCTGTAAATTTACTCGTTATTCGACTTTTGTTTCAAAGTTGGAAATGAAATATAAGCGAAAATTTTACGAAACTAGTGTAATTTTGAATATTGTGTTTTTTATTTGTTAAAATTCAAACCGACCGAACCGATTATGATTGGTTTGGTTTAATTTGGTTTGGTTCCGACAAACTTTTTTGGGTCAGAACCGAACCGGATCGATTGTTTTTAAATTATTTGGTTCGTACCGAACCATGTACACCATAGTCATCTCTGATTGATCCTTGGTCTCCAATTTACATTTTACAACAAAATCTATGCTCATATAAGTATTGATTATAGATCATAATATTGAGTTAAAATCTTCTATTTTCTATTTTCTATCCCTTTTTTACACTCTTACTTATTTTATTTAAAGAAAATTCTAAAAAACTTGAAAAAAATGGTACAATTATTATAAGACATGTATCAATACATTCCAATAATTATTTTTGAAAAAATATTAACACGTAATTTATTTTGTAATAAATGATAAATTAGTGAAAATTAAACATTAAATTTTAGAAAAATTGTATAAAACAATATTATGTCCAAATATTTTAAAATTTAAATACAATATAATATAAAAGTTTATAAATTTACGAATCAAGTTGTGAAAACATAGGAGAAGACACGAAATAAAATAGAAAATATGAATAGAATATTTGTACACCATAGTATTGTAACTCTCTCAAACAAGGTGACGAAACTATCATATATCACCCGTCACCACTGCCACTGGGTTTATTGGCAAGAGGCTTTTTAGCATACTTGCAAATACTTGCACACTAATAAATTTAATTATAAAAAATACACATATGTGTACTCTTTTTTTATAATTAGCTACATATATTTATTTATAATTATTTACATATGTTATAAAAAACAACAAAATATATTAAAAAAACGAAAAAAATGAAAAAAATGAAAAAAAAAATTGTACATAGTATCAAACAGGACTATACATGATTGGACATGATTAAACATGATTAGAAATATAAGATTGGATAGGATTAGAAAAGAATAGACATGATCAAATATGATTAGACATTAAAGATTAAACATGATTAGACATATTTTTTGTATAAATAATGTATTTTTTAAAATTTTGGTTTCTTTAATTTTGGTTTTTAATTTTTTAATTTTTAAATATATTTTTTGGATTTTTTTGGATTTTATAATGACATACGTACCTATTTGTAAATAAATTTACAAAATATTTACTTTTTTGTAAAAGAGTCATTAATTTCAAAACAACCGTGTTTTTGTAAATAAGTTTCTAAATATGTAATAAATTGTCATTTTCAATTTGTGAGACTTACAAATAGTTACATATCAATCAACTTAATTAAAAAAAACTCACATATATGTACTTTTTTACAACTAGGTACATATACTTATTTACAATTAGTTACATATGTCATAAAAAATAACAAAATGTACAAAAAAAAATCAAAAAAATCAAGATCACACATACTTATTTACAAGATCACACAAATTTTTTATATAAAAATGTATTTTTAAAATTTTTGGTTTTAAATTTTTAAATATTTAAATATTTTTTGGATATTTTAATGACATATGTACCTATTTGTAAATAAGTTTACAAAATATGTATTTTTTTGTAAAAGAGTTGTCAAGTTCAAAAGAACGGGGTTTTTTGTAAATACGTTTCTAAATATGTACCAAATTGTCATTTTTCCTTGACTTTTTGTATTAATCATTTCGTTATGGCATGTTGTATCTAGGGTTGAGAAAAATTTCCGAAATCCCGACCCGATTCGGCATCCGACCCGATCCCAATCCGATTTTTTTTCGATCCGAAAGGTAGGATTTTTGTCCCGTCCTGAACTAATTCGGTTTGGCATCGGATTTTTATTTTCAATCCCTATGAATTTTCCGACCCGACAGAATTAAATACATTAAAAAAACTTATTATGAATAGTTCTAGTTTATATTTATTAAAAAAAATTGAAATTATTCTCATATCTACTCTATTTACTAAGTACAACACTTTTATTCCCCATTCTTAAACACACACATATATATATACACACACACGTATATCATTACAAAATAATGTTTGATTTAGTGAGAGTCAAAAGCTGTCACAAGTCTGTCACTAATTTAAAAAACTGTCACAAATCTGTCACAAATTGACTAAACTGTCGCAAATTGACTAAACTGTCACAAAGCCGTCACAAAAACCGTTGCTAATAAGCTCGTAACAAAAGATACCGTCATTAATCCCGTCGCTATTTGAGTATTTTTTTATAGTGTATATTTATATATATATATATATATATATATATATATATATATAAATTGTATGTATATGTATATTTATTACTTTAATGATTGATTACCCTTCATCATATACACTATCTTATTTATTTTATTCGATTTTGATGTTTCGTATGTGTTTCTTGTTGTATTTGTTGTATATTCATCTTAATCTTAAATAACTAGAATTATAACATTTGGTTCCTGCTTTTAACTTGAATAATGTTATTGTTTTTTTTTAAATAATAATTAGTTGTTCGATAATCTTATAAACAAATACAATATCAACATTTACTATTGTCCCACTTTTTTTATTTTGTTTAAAAGTCTATGGAACTTTTTAACAAAATTGTTAGTTATGTTGTAACTTTTTAACAATTTATTTTAGGAGCATGAAGTATCGGGAAATACCCGTTCCGACCTTTCACAATCTCGAACTATCGTAAATTCATATTTATCGGGACCCGACCATGGGTCGGGATCAGAACTTTTTATTGACATCCGAAAACTATCGGATCGAAACACAGATTTAAGTTTTTCGGGTCAAGTTTTCCGGATCGGGTATGGTGCCGATTACACACTACATTCCACCCTAGTTGTATCTTCTGTGTGACCTCGCTAGTACCTACAGAAGAGGAGAACATTATTAAAATTAGGTTTAATACGACTATGTTTTATATGTGGAACTTCTCTATAAATATAGAGGGGGTTCATACTATTTCGTATCACACATTTCTCAAACATACACTGCCTAAGTTGTAAAATTAAATGGCACCAGTTCAAATTGTATCCTCCAATTTAGTCAAACCTACAAAGAATAATGTCCAAAAATCAACTAAGCCAAGGGTCGAGCTAACTCCATGGGATCTCCAATTTACCTCAACTGGGAGCACCCAATGTGGACTTTTATATCATAAACCCATGTTACCCATCAACAATATCATTCATCACCTAAAAATCTCGCTCGCCCGCACGTTGGAGATCTTCACTCCTCTTGCGGGCCGCCTAAGAATGATCAAGAACGACAACGACACAACATCATTCTTCATAGACTGTAATGATGAAGGAGCTCTTTTTATTCATGCTAAAGCTGATCATGTCACTGTAAACGATATTGATACTCCTGTTGTGCCTAATGTTCTCCACTCATTTTTTCATTTTCTTGTGAAATATTGTTATCAAGGTACGAATAGGCCCCTGCTCGCGGTTAAAGTAACTGAGTTGGCTGATGGCTTGTTTATCGCGTGTACCGTTAACACCTTTGTATTAGACGCCGAAGCCCTTTGGCGCTTCTTTAAATCATGGTCCCAAATCTCGCAAGGTTTTGACCGTATCTCCAATTTTCCTATTATAGACCGTTGGTTTCTTGACGATGTTAAGACCCCCATGCGCGTGCCTTTTAATCCTGATCAACACAATGAACACACCTATTATCCCCACTTGGAAGCAGACATATTTTCATTTCACTAAAGAAAATATTGGTACTTTAAAAGCAAAAGCTAATGCCGAGATGGGCACCACCACGATCTCATCTCTTCAGGCTTTGTTAGCCCATCTTTGGCGAGGTGTGGTTAAATGTCGACGTTTGGATGATGACCATGAGGTAAATTACATCTTGGTTATAAATGATAGGAAAAGGTTGAAACCGTCAATATCCGAAGATTATTTTGGAAATGTGGTTCGTTGCGAGAGAATTACCACCACTGCAGGGATGATCCTAACAGCAGGACTAGGTTGGGTAGCGTGGCAATTGAAGACTTGTGTTTTGGGACAAACCGACAAAATAGTGAGAGAGTACTTAAAAAACTGGGAAAATAATCCTTTACTTTCTTTCAAGGACGATGATCTTATTACAAACAATGCCCCTACCTTCGGGGTCTATGATAACGATTTTGGATGGGGAAAACCAGTGTTAGCGCGGGCTGGCCCGGAAGAGAGGAGTGATGGGACCATACATGTCATTTGTGGGGCCGAAGAAGGGAGTATAGATCTTTCTATCGTCTTATTACCTGAAACCATGGATGCTCTATGTGGTGACGATGAGTTCATGAAGGCTGTGACAGATAGGCCTAAAGTGAGAGTTGCTGATACAAACCGTGTCTTCGCCAATTCGGCGTTGTAACTCTTCCTAAATGGATATGGATGTTCTTTCTGGTATCGGCTTTGATTTGGACAAGTTTGTTGGTACAATAAACGTATTATTACGTGTTTTAAGTGTTTTATTTGTGTGTTTTTTGTGTATTATTACGTGTTTTAAGTGTTGTATTTGTGCGCTTTCTGTGAAATAATTATGGCCAAGGTCATTTTTGTTCCGATTCCAGGACTGTTTTAAGTTTGTTGAATTATTTCAAAGAGTTGTTGATCCCGTTAACTAGTCCTAACAACCATGTCGTAATAAGAAATGTAACATAAGTTCTTTTCACTAGAGTAGTGGCAAATTCTTGGAATGTAAAGTCTTGTTTATACCATGATTTATACATAAAATATCCATGACGTTTGTTAGATATGAAAAAAACAACTGGCAAGTACAATAAAATAAACTTAAGATGCATGAATATAATTAATTTAACAAATAACAATTTGTACTTCAACCGCAATACAAGACCTAGATCCTAGCTACAATTTACTATAATTTCGTATTAATACTTCAACCGCAATACAAGATCTCAGATCTCTCATTGTCTTCTCTTCTATATACTAATATGTCCACTGACCCCAAGGACAATATTTTAAAAGTCATCTCTAAATTTTAATTTTTCGGGATAAAAATAGTCTTTTAGACAAAAAATAAATTTTGTCCCCCAAATATAACTTTTAGGTATATAATTTGAAAAAAAAAATATCAAAATACAATCTCATACGAACATAAGCAGACAATTAAAATTTGTCTCTAAATACTTTTTGAGACGAAATTAAATTGTCTTCTTATGTCCGTATGAGATTGTATTTGGAGACAATTTTTTTTTCAAATTATGTGTCTAAAAGTTAAATTTGGAGATAAAAAATTTGTTTTTGTGTTTAAAAGATTATTTTTATCCTGAAAAAGTAGCATTTAAAGACAAAATTTGATTATCTCTAGAAATATTATGCCTAATTATTAAATTTGTTGCAATGATAAGAGTATCATTTTGGGTCAATCATCTTATTTATTTTTCTCCCAAAAGCTATTTAGACATTTAAGTTTCTATTCTGTTATACTCTCACAATAACGATTTTAAATTAGATTTAGATATATACGTCCATAGAGACCAAATTTACCATCTACCTCGAAACGTGGGATCAGTCACTTTTAAAAGAGTTGGGGACCGTTTGTGTTTGCAGAGAAACTGTAAGGACCAGTAATTAAAGTTTTGTTACAATCTATGAGGACCATTAGTGTAATTCACCCACCCAAGACCAACCATAGATCATAGTAGTAGTATAATACAACCAGTTTCCAAAATATAATACAGTACATAACAATTTACTGTAACAAATAAGGCCATGTTTGTATAGATCAAATCCTGTTTTAGAAAACAAAACCCCTTTTTCCTTTTTTTTGTTTTTTGTTTTTGTTTTTTGATATCACCACACAAGTCATGAACAATGAAGCTTTCTGAAGGTTATTATTGTTATTATTTCTTGGGCAAATTGTCTCCTTTCTACTAGCACTACAAGCCTTCACTTCATCTCTTGTTGCTAGTCTTCGTATTCCCTTCCTGTCTCTATGTTTTTAAGTAATTCTTTGCCATCTTTATATTTACTTTTTTCAGTAATGTATAAATTCAAGTTCCGATCCTGATGTCACTACTTCCATTTGTGCGTTTTCCTCCGCAATGGGGACCAATAGCATATAAACTTACCGTCCTGTAGTAGTAATTAATGTGCCCAATATCACAGCTGAGTCCAAATTTGATGGAAAATTTATATAGACTAGGACAAATGGAGATGCATTGCAAAATCATGATGCAGTTTGCAATATAAAGTTCTGGTTCTTGATTGAAGGAAACAGCGAAGCAATATGAGTTATGGGAAGCTTTTGGTCTTTCAATGAAGATTTAAAATCTGACAATATTGTAACCAGCTTATATTAAATTCTTTTATACAACCCCTCTTACATATGACAAAGCAACAAAAAGTTGAGCAAACAAACAAACTGAGATATTTTTTTTCCTCCTTTTCTTTGGTGTAGGGGTGAATACTCCATTTTTTTTGTCATTATGGTCTTACCTAACTATGGCTTTGGTAGTATCTCTCTATACAGACGGCAGAAAATGCTTGTAAGTTCATCTTTTCCTTATCAGTTATCACCCTTCATCTTAGTTTAAGAAGTTGGAATAGATGATTAGTCTAGTAATTTTAGTCTGCACATTATAGTAATCACATGCTATAAACTGATCTTGTCAACAATTTACTCAGGAGACCGATTAATGATTATGTTTGTTTGATTGCTCAGGGAAAAAACCTTTTGTGTTTAATTCGCTTTTGAGGATCCTGTTCTGAAGCATCCTTGAGCTTTAGTTGCCTTACTTATGATCACGACATTCTGTTAGCTTAACCTTTGTTATACGGCAAGACAGATGCTGTCTTGAAAATTTTCTGATCTAGCTGGTGTCTTGTTATTGTTTACAATATCATAATTTTATTTGTAAAACTTATTCTGAATTTTGATCTTCTCTCTTTAGTTTTACGCTGCTTTGAGGTTTTGGTTGCTAGTTTAAGCTGTGTTCAAATCACTGGATTTTGGTATTTGGGGTTTCAAAATAGCTCACTTTAGATCGTTTTGATCTTGGAGTTATAAGGGAGTTATAAGAATAGGGGAGATAATGAGAAAGAAGAGCTTTTGAGCTCTTTTTACTTAGTCTTTTGATTTGAGATATAACTTTTATTAGCAATGTTTTTCCTCAAATTGCAGTACAATAAGCCTTTCTTGTCTTTAAGAGAGTTGAGATTTTAGTTTCATTGTATCGGTTTTTATTCGTTCAGACCATGGTTGAGGTTTTGTCCCATTGTTTTCCTATACTTTTCATGAATAAAGTTTGGATCCGTTAATTAAAAAAAAAATGTTTGTTTGATTGCATAGGATGTAAGATCAAAAAAAAAAACTAAAGGCGCTAACAGGAAATGCCAACAAGACCCTTGAGTTTAAGAATTTACTTTCGCTGATAGGAAATTGATGTATTTTTTAATAATTTCGACATCCTATAGGTGCTTACACTGGTCGGCATTTTAATTTTTTGTGGGCGTTTTGCAGATACCTTGGTATTGGTATATGGCCTTGGCATTAGCTGATGTTCAAGGAAATTATCTTGATTAGTATTAATCAGCCTTTAGTATTACTCAAGTGGCGTGATAAAATCCAAAAACATAAACCGTTATACCTATTTTTAACAGTTCTAGATTTAAGGTAAGAGAGCTAACTGATGCTATATAACAAGAAAATAACTGATGAAATGAGAATATGGAATCTGCTGATTTAGCTTAATGAAACCTTAAACAATTATTTTGCAGTTAATAAAGCATTCCAGCTCACTTCAATTACTAGTGTGACCTTATTGACTGGCTGGACCATTGTGTGGGTTATCGGTCTCACTTGGTACTTTATTGGGACTCGTTACACTATGTGGCAAGTGCTAGGTGCGACTGTATGTGTTAGTGGCCTTGGTCTACTGCTTTTATCTGAATCTGGGGTTGCCGGCGGAGGTGATTTTTTTGTTTCAATTACTATGTAGTTCATTTCATTTTTAGAATTTGAAATTTTGTCGACTTATTTCTTTGATTTCGTACTCCACGATAACTTTTGAGAATGATGCAGCGAGTCACTGCTTTTCGATATCTATTCATAAAAGGAAATTAAAGTTACTGGTTGTGTGTCTTGAACTTGTTTAAGATGCCTTTCAGGTGGTTCAAGACCTTTTTTAGGTGATATGCTTGTGATCGCTAGGACCCTTTGCATTGCTATAAGTAACGTTGTTGAGGTTGTTAGTATCATTGAGTTTTATTTCCTAATTGTTTGTTTCTTTTTATATTATAGTAAAAAATATATAAAGTATATCAACTTAATAAAAAAAATTATTGAAATTAGTGGTCAAAGTATTATTTTACCGATGTTTCCTAATTGCATGCAGGAGTTTTGCATTAAGAAGAGTAATCAAGTTGAAGTGGTTTTGATGTTTGGTCTCTTTGGTACGCTAATTAGGGTGTCTGAAGTGTATCCTTTTCCTAAAGAAGACAATTTGAAGAAAAAAATGAAATTAAATTAAAATAAGCCTAAAGTCTATAGATGTGTTGTTTTTGAGAAACAAAAGTATACCTATTTGAATGACTAATGAGTAATACTTTTATATACTCTTCTCTTTTTTCCATCCATAACTTATTGTTTAGAGCTATTGTTGGGAGGAGTGCTCTCGAATCAATCCAGTGGTCTACTGAAATTGTAAGTACCAATGTACCATTCCGTTGATTTATTCAATTTGTATATGTGTATATGTCGATTTCCAGATATGTCCAGACTAGATTGGATATCCATGCATAATATATGGAGTAGTATTCTTGATTGCAGGTGTTGGCATTTTTTGATTATGCACTTTCTATGTTTTTGTTCTATGCTCTCGTTCCTTTTCTTCTACAGGTTGGTTAGTTTCCACTTTTCCGGTCACAAATTAGAGTATGATTGCTACTTTTAATGTTCAATATCAATTGGGTTAATCTATTATCTTTTCATCACTAATAATATTTGGGCCTAATGTAAAAACACAACACTCATAGCAATGAATTGCACATGCTTCTTTTTACTTCAGTGCACTTTTAATTAACTGTGGACAGGAAGGATATATTATTCTGTAGCTTTCAGGCAACATTTGACATGTTATATTTGTCTATCTTTTGTATGAACGAATAGTTTTATTGAGATTCATTTTCATAACTAATTCTTTGCAATTTGTCTTAAGCTAGTGTTTTGATACTAGATAATGAATGTAACAAAATATTTGGTGAGGACCTAGAACAAAACAAGATGGGATTGTATATCACTATATATCTTTTAGCAAATATAAAGAAGAGAAGATTAACTTTTCACAAGGGGTCATAGCCCCCATTTACATCGACACAGATAGTTTACTTTTCACCATATTTGTCTAATGTGTGTATTAGATTCCTCAACATTCAAAAAAAAAAAAAGAACTCAACACTATTATTACCGACACTAGAGACCGGGTTTTAATGAATGTTTGCTCTAGATATCAACGCCCGCCCCTAATTTTCTAATGTTAAATTATTGTGTAGATAGACTCGTTTATGCTACAACTTGAAATAAAAAAAAATTGTGGGTGACTTTATTAATTAATTTGGTTTTGGTTTAGAATCTGATAAGTTTAAGTTGACATACCGATCGGTCTACTATGTCTGCGTAATAATGAGTCTTATGCCATCGTTCGGTATTGTATGAGTAAATATAAGCGTATTTTAATTTTAGTATTCCTTATACTAATGGCACTTTCAAAACCATACAGAACTACTGAAGTCTGGAACACTAATTAAATAAATATTTCAGGGGAATTAAGTAATTTCCCTACAATAATGGATCAAATCATAAGATAATAAACCGATATTATTAGCTTCAAACTCAGAGGACGTGATAGAAAAGACTGAATTTTACATAAAGTAAAAAGAGAGCTAAAGAGACCTAATCTATTATCTATCATCAAATTTTGGAATGCATCGCTTTTTTAAAATAAGAATGGGGCCAGTCGAGTAGTGTTTTCGAACAAATCTATAAGAAGAAGTTAAATTTTATTAAAAACTATGGGAAGCAGTGGCCTAATTCACTTACTCAA
Source organism: Primula vulgaris (assembly GCA_963920805.1). NCBI lineage: Eukaryota > Viridiplantae > Streptophyta > Magnoliopsida > Ericales > Primulaceae > Primula > Primula vulgaris. The sequence continues at coordinate 39,246,069 of OY987213.1, forward strand.
GAGCAACCATACAACCAGGGGCGGATCCTTGTATGTGCAAGCGGGGTCCACTTCTACTACTGTCCATTATTTCAAAAGCTAAGACAATTCTATTTTCTTTAATCTCCATTTTTCAGGTAGATTGGCTTTACTACATATCATTTGCCATTGTGGTTATTGGGCTCATCATATATTCAAAAACGTAAGTCTTAATATTGTTTTACACAGGATGAATTTCAATGATCTAATTGTATTGCATGTTGTACTTATTCCCTTTTTTTCAAATAGTGCAAAAGAGCTTGATACACAGCCAGCTCACATCGACAAAGCCGTGAACGAGCAGCAGAAATCGCTAAATGAAGAACTTCTCATCTCTGGATAATGAAGCTTTGACGGAACATGGATGAAGGCTGCTTAAGTTTTATTTCTTAAATCGTCCCGCAATCCATAATTGAAAGCTTTCTTGAATTTTCACACATACCTGAATTGTTTGTTGACCCAATGATTTATCACACATTTAATATTTATACCATCAGCCTGGCTTTTTCAATAAATTTATCGGCATCCAACAATTTTTTTTGGGTAAGCCTTTGAAGACACTTGGCCGAGCTCTGTACAACATAGTTTATACTTGTGTATATCTAAAAACTCAAATATACTTTCCCTTCGGCTCATGGTGTCTGGGCCCTGGTGTTGGTTAAACATTGCAAATCTGATTGTACTAGACACTAAATTCTAATTGTACAAGCAGATAGCACTAAAATTTCGCTAATTGCCAGAAAGCTTCTAAAAAAAGTTGTATTTATCAATCTGTCATCATCTAGAATTCAAATCAAATATTCATTTTTTGTTTGATATGAAAAAGAAAACCTAGTTGTGAGTTTTTTAATGGATCATATATCATACATATTACATAGGTACTGGAAACGCTAATTAAACAATGAGGGGCATACTCCACAAAAGAGGATAGCTCCAGAGCATTGATAAATGATAATTCAGCAAGAGGGAAAATTTACATTAATAGTCCACATGGTTTTAATCTTCTAAACAAATTGATAAATGATAATCTGAACTTCTGATTGAAACATAGATGATTATGAAATTTTGGCAAAATGACAGAATCATTCCAACTTCTAATCAAAGACGCATGGTCATCATAAATGATTAAAAAGATATCATTTGCCCTCTAATTTAATCTTCCAAATCGAATAGTCTTTTTACAACTATATAGTATATATTACAGGCAACGCCAGTTCCAAAAATCATTTCAAGATCAAAATCCCAAACCCGTTACTTCTTCAAAACCAGCGACCTATAAGGTTTAAGGTTCTTCAAAACCAGATGAAGTTTGTTATAAACTGTAGGTATCATTGTGTATAATTCCTACTTGAAAGCAACCATACAACCACTTGCTTACATACAATATACTACTATGTTTAACAAGTCGGACTTACCAAAAATAGATTTAAATAATGAAACCATGTTTCTGTAACATGTAGTCATGTAGAGCATATTCTATTTAGTCTTTACCCCAAAATTTTATGTTTTTTTTACTTCATACCACTTTTACCAGTAATGGACAATGAAGCTCTATGGCGGTTATTGTTGTTATTACTTCTTCAGCAATTAGCCTCTTTTCTAGTAGCACTAATGGCCTTCACAGCATCTCTTGTTGCCAAACTTGGTACTTCTTAACTGCCTCTTTTACTCTTTTTTTTCATGTTTTTTTTATTTATTTCCCTTGTTTTCTGTTTTTAATATGACTATATATATGTGCTGATCTAAATGTACGCCTTTTCTTTTTGGAATGAGCAACTGCGTACAATAAACACATATGAACAAACAAATCTTGGTAAGTATATTTATGTCTTAAATCAGTGTTCACTATTCACTAAGTATAGTTCAGGCGGAAATTTCAGTTTCCAATATTTGATTTGTTTTAAATATTTCAAACTACATATTAATAGGAAAAGGGGGATTTAATAGTAAAATTTAGCGCTTTCTGTATTATAAAGTTCTGGTGCCTCATTGTGGGGCATTCGTCTCTTGATCGACGATCAAAGGCCAACTTTGCAATACAGGTCTAAATGTCTAGCTAATATCGTTTTTAGAAACTCTTACATAGAAAAAAAGACACAGACGGTAAGAAACTTGTTTTAGTTGAAAAAGTTTACTTAACTGGTTTGATTATTCCTTTCTTTTGGTGTAGGGGTTAATACTCCACTTTTTTTGTCATTCTGCTCTTACCTGACTATGGCTTTGGTATTTGGGAGTATATTTTTATACAGACGACAGAAAATAATTGTAAGTTAATCATTCATATCTTAAATTGAATTCTTGTTAAGTGTTTTGTTACTTTGTTGGTACTTCATCTTTAATATAATCTTGGCTAACTTACTAGTCCAAAATACATATGGGGTATGAAGTATTCTTCCAAGTATAATTTGATGGTCCTGTTTTGCACAAACAAGAGAAGCAAAAGAGACCTTTGAATTTACTGATGTTACTGGTGCTTTCGTTTACTATAAATTGATCAACATTCTTCTTTTGTGCAGGTACCTTGGTATTGGTATGCGGGCTTGGCTTTTGCCGATGTTCAAGGAAATTTTCTTGGTTGGTATCTTGTCAACTCACCTTTTCAGTCTTATAAATTGTCTTAGCTTAACACACAAATTTAGCCTTGAAAGTAGAAAAAACAAAATAAGAACTGCCTACTTGTGATCATCAGAAGACTTTGGATTTGGTTGAAGTTCCTAAGGAATTAGTTGTAAAGAATCTACCATATCGCCAATATGTGAATCTTGAAAGTTCCAAAAGGGTGATATTGCCATTGCAATGTTTCGTCCACTCAACAGATGCAGTTTGAGAGTATTTTCTCTCAAAAAGATTAAATTTTCTGCCATAATACAAAAATCAACATGGTATGTTAATGCAAACCAATTTAGAAACTAAATTAAATCCTATTAAATCAGTTTTTCCTCTAAATCTCTAATAATGGAAGTGTGCACTCTTTATAAGATTCTTATCCAGTAAGACGTTCTCGCCTAAAACTTTAAATTTAGTTGATATCTTGTCATCAGTTCATAATGGAAGAAGAGCCAGCTTGAGTAGTCAACTCATTACTACCCAATGATGTTAGATGAGAATATCTCACTTCATGATATTGTTATACTGATGTTATCAAAAAAAATTGTGCAGAAAATAAAGCCTTCCAGTTCACATCAATTACTAGTGTGACCTTATTGGATGGTTGGAACATTGCGTGGGTTATTGGTCTCACTTGGTATTTTCTTGAAACTCATTACTCCATTTGCCAATTTTTAGGCGTGGCTACATGTTTCAGTGGCCTCGGTGTGCTACTTTTATCCGATTCCTGGGTTGCTGGTGGAGGTGGTTTTTCCATCTAAATCTGTATTCCATATCCATTTTTACATGGAATCTTCTCACAAGCATTTCTTTTATTTTTCACTTAAGTATGACTTTTGAGAAAGATGCATTGATATGGCTATATTTCCAGGTTATTTGCAGTTTCAGTTTTCAAGGTCTATTCTGTAACAACTAACAAGAGATTAAGCTGTCTGTTAGTTTTGATTTAAACTGGTTGAAGATGCCTTTTCAGGTGGTTTAAGACCTATTTCAGGTGATATGCTTGTGATCGCAGCGACCCTTTCTTTTGCTATAAGTAATGTTGTCCAGGTTTGTACATTTGCCAATTTTTAATTTTATTATTAACTTTTCACAAACTTACTACATAATTGACTGCAAACAGTTCAGAAAGAGCTCAATCTATCAACGTTTTCTATTTGCAGGAGTTTTGCGTCAATAAAAGTGGCCTGGTTGAAGTAGTTTCAATGTTTGGCCTCTTCGGCACACTTTTCACTGTGTGTGAAGTGTATCCTTTCCTGTAAGAGCACAATTTTGGAAAATAAAAAGAAATGTCATATAGAAATGTAGTCGATACAATTGTGCCTAATTTGCGTGACATCTTGTTTCCATTCATAACTAATTGTTAGAGTTATGTTTGAGAAGAGTACTCTTGAATCAGTTAATTGGACCGGCGAAATAGTAAGTTTCAATTCACTGATTTGTTTACGGCTGTTTAAGTTTGTTAGATAAATCTACATAAGTTCAAGGCACTAGGTTCGATATCGATAAGGATAGTGTTAAACTGTATTTCCTATTGATTGTAGGTGTTTGCATTTTCTGGTTATTCACTTGCAATGGTTTTGTTGTATGCTTTTGTACCATTGCTTCTGAAGGTTAGTTTACTTTTAGCTTGAAATTTAATTTTCACTTAACCTTTAGCTTGATAAGATTGGTAATTGAAGGCAATTAACATGAAAATGTAAATAAACACATAATCATCTAACATACGGACTGGTTTCTGTTAATATCTATATACAGATGAGCGGCGCCACTCTGTTCAACCTTTCGATGCTCACTTCAGATATGTGGGCAGTTGTATTTCGCATCTTTTTCTATCGCCAACAGGTCCTCCTCTATTATTCTCCACAAACTCGGAAACCATGGAAGATTCTGACTCATTTAATTTCCGGTTTTCCAGGTTGACTGGCTGTACTACTTGTCTTTTGCTATTGTGGTTGTCGGGCTCGTCGTATACACGAACACGTAAGTCTTAACATTGTTATATGCTCGGATGAGAGAGTATTCCATGTTCTTAGTTTTGTTTCTTAACAGTGCAACAGAGCCTGATCATACCGAGCAAACTCACATTGTTAAAGACTTCAACGAGCAAAGCAGATTGCTACATGAAGAATTTCTTGCATCTCGCGATAACGAAGTTTTGGCATTGCATTGATGAAAGAATAACTTATCTTTAGTTAAATATAACGTGAAACCATGTATACTCTTTTATACGCGTGTTAATTGTAGACATGTACCTCTCCATAATATAAGCTACTATAATACTTCAGAATTTAGAACTTGGGCAGAAATTTTGAATCAGCCGAGAGAACACCGACATGGCAATATGCTTAAGCTAACTAAAATGATTTTTTTGTTATTTTATTTATTTTCTAAAGAAATGACTACCTAGAGTGCTATTTTATCTAGTTCTATTATGCACAAAACTTAGCTTACCCATAATTAAAGCGAAGTTTAGTGTTTGAAAAGACATATTACCGTTTCTATTAAATAACAAAATCCATTAGACTATCACCCCGACTATATGGATAAGTTTTTAAAACTTCAATTTGGAAATTTAGATGCGAAAAGTTCTCAATTGAAAGTTGCAGTAGTAGTAGTATTATGAATGGAATGTACGTGACTAGTATCAATATCCTATTATACTAGCCAAATAAAGAGTAAACCAATCAAAATTATTCAAAAAAGGGATAGTGTAAAAAAAAAAACTGGTATCGTTAATCGTTTTAAATTTTGATAAAATCGAAAGAGCAACTTGCCACGTATTATATTCTGCCATTGGTAGGTGTAATGTAAAGTGCATTGGTACAATGAAAGAGGACTAGTTAAAGTTGGGGCCCTCAACCTTTCAAAAAAAATAAAATTAAAGTTGGGCCCTCAAAACTGGAATCACCATCCATTCGCTTTCGAAAAATATTATTCATCCTTTAACTTTTCCACATTTATTTTTGTAAAATTTGAAAAATTACACATAAAATGGTTCCCATCAAGCTAATTATTTGACTTTATAATTATAGTTAAAAATAGTGAATATTGGTATGCTAGTGACATTTACCTATATGGCTTATTTTTTTTTATATTGGTATGGTACTCGTTTTTCAAATATTTATGCTATTTAGTTAAACAATACATACATATACCTTATATTAAACAAAATATATATATTTAAATAAAAATACATTTTTTTATATATGGATCTCCACTTATTTTTTATTTATTTATTTATATTTCAATTATTACGCACATTTACACGTATGTTTGGAAAACAAGTACACATTAATGATTAATCTACAATTACATATACACGCATATTTTATTTATTTTATTATATGTACCATGAATTAAAAAAAACCACCATATCATAAAATAAAAAAGGTCCCAAAAATATGATGCTTGCCACGTGGATCAGAAGTTTGTGTGTGGAAAAATAGGATATCATTTGTTCCCATCCATACTTTGACTGGCCAAGTCTTTCCAATTACAAATACCCATTAATTTTTTTAAAAAAAAAGGTAGAAACAATTTCTAAATTGTTTTTTTTTTTTTGTCTCTTTTTTCCATGTTATAAAATTGAAGTTATATATTCAATATCGAGTAAATGTCGGTAATTTTAGAATTGGAACATAAAGGAAGGCTTGATTGGAATCCCAAATTCATGAAAATCAAATGAAAAAAAAAAGATGTGTAGACAATATTGAAATTAGCAGCTAAACGCAATTGTAAAAGATTATGATTTATGGTGTGATACTTTATGCTTTAATGTATTATGCTTAACTCTTAAGTCATTGTTTTAAATTCTTTTAATGGTAAACCGCCCAATTGGTACAAAAAAATTAAACTTTCGGACTAGATTGGTTAAAAATAATTGTTCAGGGACTAAGTTGGCCAGGTTTTGAAAGTTCATTGACTAAATTAAAAACAGTGATAGTTGACTAAACTATATGCACATGATTGTTTCATAGTATAGCAGAGTACCTATAAGATAGATTACCCTTTTACTGACACACAGTAATTTTATATAAAAATATATTCAAATATATTTTTATGCGTTCCAAATATTATATAGCGTGGGAGTAATATATATATATATATAATTAATACTATAGTTAATAAAAAAAAAATATTTTTAATTAATATTTAAATTTATGATAGTCTCAACTAGGGTTTTACTATATTTGTATTTGAGTTTTTAATAGGCTGATTTTTATTATGTTGAATATTTATATTTTATTTTATTAAATTATAGATTATATTTTATATATATTTGAAAGTATAAATATATATTTTATTAATTAAAAATAAATGTGGTAATTGTGTGCTTGCGTGTCCAGCATCACCCTTGTTTTATTTTCCCAAATTGTATGTTTTTATTATCCAAACGAGTAATTGTAGCAAAATGAGCAATGAAGCTCTTTGGCGATTAATATTGTTATTATGTATTGGGCAAATTGTGTCTTTTCTTCTAGCACTCACTGGCTTCACTTCTTCTCATCTTGCCACTCTTAGTACTTACTTTCTCTATGTCTCTACAAATTTCTTTATTTAATTTCTTTTATTGCATTGCCCCTTTTCTTGACATATTTCTTGATTCTGTCTTTATTATTTTGTGGTTCCTTTCGAATAGAACTAAAGGAAGCCGATAACAAATTAATTTATACCACTTAAATTAAATGATTTCATATATTTTCGTACACACAACTATTTATATATTTTACATTGATCATTAGTAGTTAGTCGCCTCAAATCCAGCGTTTTAGACCAATTAAAGACCTCCAAAATTTCCACACTTGTTACATTTATATTGAAAATTAATCTGTTTTTTTAAGGTTTGGTAAGTATATTAGTCGAATTTAGTAACCGATAAGGCGATAATTGAATGTAAATAGTAGTTAAATCATTATACTGTTGTTCACAATATTTGATTCAAGGAGTAGTTGGTAAGTTAAGGAGTGGTATTTCAGATGTTAGTATTTTCTTTAGATATTATTTTAGCTCAAGTTTTTTTACAGTTGCAAGATTTTCTTTAAAGTCAGGATCTTTTTCTTTAGCTTCTCAATGAAAACTTTATAGTTTTGATGGGTTGGATGTTGCTAAGTTTGAATACTTTCCTTATCTAAATTTTGATACTGTGGCACAATTTCAGCTTTGAAATTATTTTCTTGATAGTTATGATTTTTTATTTTTATTTTTCTGGTTAAAAACTGATTACATGGCTGAATCCGCGCCACATCTGTAAAACTTAGACAAAGTTTCATTTTGAAACTTGGCAAAATCAAACCCAGTGTGATTGCTCTTTTTTGTCTTTATTTTCTTACTTTCCAGAGTACGAAAAATTAGATTTTTACGAATTTGACAGAGTGAATTAATGAATGCTCTGAAATTTCAATATGAAGTATTTTTCTCCAAACTTCGACTATAAGAATAGTTCTCCATTATATAATCAGCATATCACTTACACTTAGTATGATATACCAAGAGTGGATTGAGTGAGCCTTGCCAATTCTACTTTTATTGCATAGTCTTTGTGACACTGACTCCTGATATTGTAGGGAATTCAACATATAATAGATCTGTATCTTTGTACTATAACATGTTTTAAATCCGTAATGGGCATATTTCTTTTTTTGGAGAATGGCGCATATATAGTTTTTTCTTGGTAGAGAATGGTTCATAGTTGTTTGTAGATGGAGCTGATCCTACTTTCTAGATGTGAAGTATAAAAGTGAAAATATTTATAATGAAATGTGTACTTTCGTTTTCACCTTTTTCCGTAGGGGTAGATACTCCACTTTCTTTGTCATTTTTCTCTTATCTGACTATGGCTTTGGTGTTCGGAAGTATCTTCCTGTACAGACGACAGAAAATGCTTGTAAGTTTTTCTTGTTTTCCTTGTTATCACCCTTCGTCTTACTGAACAATTTATTTTAATACCTTTTACGTAGTTCGTTTGTACTTATACCGCACAAGACTATACTTGGTAGCCAATCACTCTAAAACTTTTTTTTGGATTATTTTGTTCTCAAATCCAAATTCAGTTCGTGACAATAGTCCAACGGGACCTTTTCAACTGAAAATATGGGAAACAACACCTTGAAATGTGATTATGCATGTTGTATCAGTTTAAATAAGTATTCGTCAACGTCTATTATTTATAAGCAAAAATAGAAGCATAAAGGCCAAGCGTTCCCCAACAGACCCTTGAGTTTACAAAATTAACTTCCAGCTAGAGAGGTGTAAGTATTCAACATTCTCTGTCATTATTCAATCGATTGAAATTTGTTTTTGTGCGAGACTTGCAGATTCCTTGGTATTGGTATCTGGTCTTGGCATTTGTTGATGTTCAAGGAAATTACCTTGGTCAGTATCATCTCTACTCAATTGTTTATGTCTTACACCTAATTTTTCTTAAACACACATGGTATAATACTGAAACTATCGAATGTAAAAATGAGCGTACTTGTTTGGTTCTCACCTTTTTTTTCTTTTTGATAATCTGTTTGGCTCACCAATGCCATAAGTCGGAAACATGCCAATTAAATGAATGAAAATGATAATGAGGAACTTCATTAAGATATAGCGATACTGAAACAGTAAATAACTGTTCGGCAGCTAATAAAGCATTCCAGCTCACATCAATTACTAGTGTGACCTTATTGGATGGTTGGACAATCGCATGGGTTATTGGTCTCACTTGGTATTTTATTGGGACTCGTTACTCCATTTGGCAATTACTAGGTGCAGCGATATGTGTAATTGGCCTTGGATTGTTGCTTTTCTCCGATTCTGGGGTTGCTGGTGGAGGTGAAATTTCTGTTTAAATTAATATGTTGATAATTTCATTTATTTATACGAAGTACTTTAGAAATGGCATTAAGCGTATTTTCTCTGAATGTTAACTGTACGACAACTTTTTAAAAAATGTTTAGCTTGCGGTATTGCACTACTATTTATGGCATTCTGATATTTTCCAACTTTTATTTTCTTAAATCTACTTTATAACAACATTAGAAAGATCGACAATGTTGTTCTAAAGTTTTTAAGATGCCTTCCAGGTGGTTCAAGACCTCTTCTAGGTGATATGCTTATGATCGTAGGAACCCTTTTCTTTGCTATAAGTAATGTTGGTCAGGTTGTCTTTTCTTGTTTTCGGTTTATGTATCATAAATAGCAGATTTATTGATTTTTTATTCTTTAATTGCTACCAATCATTTCGAATTGCAGGAGTTCTGCGTTAGGAACAGCCATCTGATTGAAGTAGTTTCGATGCTTGGTCTCTTCGGCACACTTGTCACAGTTTGTGAAGTGTATCCTTTTCCTAAGAGCACATTTGAGGGGTAAACGTAGTTTACATCTTCTCTTTGCAGTTTGTGTAATAACTTGTTTCCATCCTTAACTCCTTGATAGAGCTATTTTAGAGAGAAATAATCTTCAATCAGTCAAGTGGACTACTGAAATTGTAAGTATTATCTTGTAATTGCTTGTGTCTACGTAACGTGTATTTATTCAACTTCCTGATAACTTATGATGTTTTTTTGTGTGTGAAATAATATGATTCAAGTGCCATGGGATTGAGATCCGCATGTATGGTGCTAAAAAACATCTATATTTCTTGATTGCAGGTGCTAGACTTTTTTGGTTATACATTTGCGGGCTTTTTGTTCTCTGCTCTTGTTCCTTTTCTTCTAAAGGTCTGTTTTACTTTTCCTGTCACAAATTAGAGCCTGTTTGGTTGTAGCTTTCAGACCTCAATATTTGGGCAAATCGTTTCTCCTTTTCACTAATAATTTTTTCTTCAAGATTGAAAATTCAAGCTTTTTGGCCAAAAGCTGTAGCCCAAGAAAGACCTTATTGAAATCTATCTAAATTACTAAGTTAGCAGTTCAATGGTTAATTTAAAAGACCTTATTGATAATCATGCTCTCACAACTACTGTTATGTCAGTTTAAATGCAGTAGTAATCCGTCATTATTTATATAAGTGAATTTAGCTATAAGGGTATTCATTCCGGATCATAAGGTATGAGTGTAAATTTTGGCCTAAATTGCTACCGCAATGTTAAAAGCACAACCACCGTTAACTTATCTGTAATTCTTTGTTCAATCTATATACAGAAGAGTGGATCCGCAATGTTCAACCTTTCGATTCTCACTTCAGATATGTGGGCAGTTGCTATTCGCATCCTCTTCTATCGTCAACAGGTCTTCTACTATTTCTAAAGTTTCAAAATAAGATGTATTTTTTGTAATATATACCCTCTCTTTTGCAGGTTGATTGGTTGTACTACGTATCGTTTGTGATTGTGGTTGTTGGGCTCATCATATATTCGTATACGTAAGTGTTAATATTGTTATTAACTCCTAAAATAAGAATGTATGATTCTTTAAAAGCTTGATTTATCCAGAATTTCTCTTTCACAGTGCAAAAGAGCCTTGTAAAGAGCCACGTAAAGAGTCACAACACATGGACAAAGACATGAACGAACAACGCAAGATGCTAAATGAAGAAATTATTGAATCTCGAAATTTAGAGGCGTCACCTTAGCGAGATGAATATTTTTTTTATTTTAACTTTGGTAACTATAAGGTGAAACGACAGTAAATACTGTGGAATAGCGATAAATGCGTTAAATCCTGACTCGTTCCAGTATAGTTAACTAACTTACAAACCATGATTAATTTGAGAAGTCTTTTTTCCTTAGTGTCCGAAACATATGTTTTAGGTACTTTTTTTCAAGAATAGATGTACTCACATGGTGATTTGCAAACTTATAATTTATGCATTTTATATTTTTTACTTTTGTTAAAGAAGGTCACTCATAAAAGTTGCAGTAATCATTTTTCTCATTTGTTTGTTTCTTTGCTAATCATTTCATCTTTGTCTGTTTGGTTTGGTGTAAAATCGGTGTAAACAAACATTTACGGATAAATTAGATTTTTCGGATGATTGGTTTACCGTAAAATATTTTTTTTGGGAAAACTTTTTCCACAAATCCAGTAAAATTGGGGGAAACGATTACCCCCGCAAATAAACTTGTAAACGGTTTACGGAATCTCTCTCTATATTCTTTCTAATACTAGTATTATAATAATTATTAATTATTGTTTTACGCTTTCAAAATTATATAATAAGTAGTCCAATTCCATCTAATTAACCAATAAAAATAAAATAAATTAGGAAAAAATGGGAGAAATTCTAAAAAAATAACAAAAATGGGAAAAAATAAAACAAAATCCGAAAAATATAAAAAACCCAAGAAAATTCAAAAAAGCTAAAAAAAGTCAATATTATTTTACATATATATCTATTTTATTAAAAATAATTTATAATAACTTCTATACTTCTAATTTTATGAGTTTATAAGTTGGAAATTTATACCTTAATAATTTATTAGACGTATATTAAAGAAAATATGTGTTTAACTATAGTTGCTATACATGTTGACACTTTTACCAAATTATGTTTTATTTGTTAAAAAAATAATTTGTAAAAAAAACTTGAGTTTGTATAAAATTTTAGGTGAAAAACCTTTTATGCACCAAACACTCGTAAATGAAAGGTAAACAAAAGTTTTCAGTGTAAAACTTTCTCATAATATAAAAATATTTATTCCGTGTAAATTTTTTAGTATGAAACAAACGGACAGATTTGGTTGCAACAAAAAAAGAAAAAGATGATTTCAAAAATCTTACAGTAGATGATTTTTTTTCCTTATCTCGCTCGGCAAGAACATCTACGTGATACTCAATTTTCAATCTATTGTTTTTTCTTAGTTCTTGGGATTAATCTTACTTTATGGTCTAAATGAAATAGTGGTTCAAGATATACAAATAATACAATAATAAAGTATGAACCCTGTAATTGATATGTATACATGAAATTGTATCATGTACACATAAACAAGTAGTGACATGTTAATTTTGCGGATATAATAAGCTAGTGCATTATTGTGCTTAGGTTAGCTTTAGTAGGTTATTTATTTTAGTTTTTAGTTTATCCAGTCATTCCCCGTTCAATTCAGCAATCCGGTTACATAGTAAACCGAAACCAAACCGAGTTAAGTGGCTCCATTTTCCGTTCTGTTGAGTCATTAGTTTTTTCCTATAAAACAGGACAAGTTTGGGCGTTCGATTTCGGTTATGTCATTTTTTTCCCCACCCTAGTCGTATTGCTTGTTCAAACTACTGAGACCATTTCCTAACTTTTTTCTTTGGAAGGGGGGTTAATTTAATTATTTTATTGACATGTGTTTTTGTCCAAAATTGATTGGGTGACATAACTTTCAAAAATATTGATTTAATGATCTGTGTTATGCATTGTTAATGATTTAGTGACCTCTCACCAGCTTTTTTGGATGAAAAAGTTTATAAATTACCAATTTAGGCCGTATAGTTGGGAAGTTTATAATATAATCTTAAAATTATAAAAGCTGCATATTTGAGTTTGAAAAAAGTTAAATTATATTACTTCGACTTAAATTTCTGTAACACAATAAACAAAATTTTATCTACGATTCAAAATCTTGTAAAAAATGTATTTTATTTATTTATTTTTGCAGAATTGTGTAAAATACTCCTACTTCTTATAATTTTTTTTAAAACTACTTCAAAAGTAAGAAATAATATTAATCTTTTTTTTTCAAAAAGAAGAAAATTAAGAAAAAATATCGAATTTTGAAGAAAGCCTTTTTTCTTTGGAAAATTTGTTTAATATATAAATCTCTTTCCAAAATAAATTTAAGTTCTCAGAAAATGTTGCTTTATCTAAAGAAATTTGTTTCCTAAAAAATAAAGTTATTTCCAAAGTCGCTTTTTTTTAGTAAACAATTCGGAAAAAAAATGCTTTAGTAAACATTATATTTGGTAAAAGAGAACACAATTTAGAATAATTATTTTAATCATAAACTAACCTTTTTTAAAAAAAAAAATCTCGTCTTTTTTTGAAAAAAAAATATTTGAAAATTTGATTTTTTTTCCCGATAAAAGTTGCTAAATTGAAAATGTGTCTTTTCCCAACAAAAAATAATGTAATCCCCCCACCAAAAGAATGGGCTAGTTTTGTTACTTTCATCAATTTATTTAATGGAAAATATGGTAATTATATATTTACATTTCTGTAGATACTGTTAAAAAATTATTTATAGATGTTGAGACAGAATGGAGACGAAAAAACGTCTCTAATTTTTAACAGGTCCAGTCAAAATCACTGTTTAAGTCTATCAAGATAGGGTGAAAATCTGGGGTGTGGATAAGATAAGATTTTCTGACTGTATTCCATCACAGAAAAGAATCAATTAAATTTGAAATCAGATTTTACAGTATGTGTCAGTTATATTATATTATGTCATTCGTTGGTTTGTTACTCTTTTATCACAATTATTTTCATATATATAAACATTCCATTATTTTACTTTTTGTAACACAACCAAATATTGAGGAGTCCGGAAAATTCCAAGTGTTCTTGGCAAGGTGTTTTAAGATTAATAAAAAAATTCTACATGCCTAATTTATTAGATTGTGTATATTTTCCTTACTCTAGTTAGTTCAATATTACTTTAAAGTTTGTTAATTTTATATGTTCATTTGCTCAATATACTATGTTGTATATTTTAAGTTAAACTTGTAAGGATTAATTTAATATGACTTGGGTTACTCGCGCATGATTAGTTTAATATAACTTCAAGAATGTTATACAGTTAAATAAGGATTAATTGTGATTTTCTATGTAAAATGTAAGGATAATATATATTCTCTTATGTATTTAATCATACTTATTGTACAGGTTGAAATGAATAATAATCGAGAATGGATGTATGCTCGATTGGATTTCAATCGTAATTTTTCGAAATATTTTTGTTTTGGAGTTTCTGAATTTATCAAATTTGCACTTGAAAAGGGGGAATGTCTGAACGGAAATAAAATTAGGTGTCCATGTAACCATAAAAAATGTCGAAATACATGGTTTGTGCGTATTACTGATGTCGAGCTTCCTTTGCTAAGTAATGAGTTTCTTCCTGATTATTATACGTGGATTAACCACGAAGAATTGTGGTGTACAAATGAGATTAATGCATACGATGAAATATCTCATCCACAATAAATATGTGTCTTTTCCCAACAAAAAATAATGTAATCCCCCCACCAAAAGAATGGGCTAGTTTTGTTACTTTCATCAATTTATTAGCTTAATCGTTAATTTCTAAACTATTAGGACTGAATTGTAAATGTTTTAAATTTCTAAAGTTAAGTTTTAACGTTTTTCATCCAAAAAGTTAACGACGTGTTACTGAATCATTAAAAATGTATAACACATGTCACTAAATCAATATTTTTAAAAGTCAGGTCACTAAATCAATTTTGGTCCAAAACGACATGACCCTAGACTAAAATTAACTTACATAATATGCACGGATTCAAATTCTCTAGAGTTGATAGTGTAATCACATAATCTAGAGTTTCATATAACATATGAAATTAAAACAATCTGATAGTCTAGATTTATGAATGAGTTTTGTAATTTTATTTTTATATAATTTTAATATATAAAATAAGATATATTAAAATCATTGATTTTTTTACTATTTTTAAATAATACTTAAATTTAGGATAGTCTGGATTACGGTTCTATAATTTTGTTTGAGTTTTTATTGTGTTGTAAAATTAATTTTTAATTTACAAAATCATAATTTGTATTTTATATATTAAAATTATATAAAAAGAAAATTACAAAATTCACACATAAATCTATATCATTAGATTATTTTAAGTTCATCCATTAAATAAAACTGTGGAATATGTGAGTGAATTATGAACTCTACGTAATTTGAATTAAAAAAAAGGTAACGGTTTATCTTCTTGAGCTGTATACTCAATGGCACCTACTCTCAATGGGACTAATTTGGAGGACTGTTTGGCTGCAACTTTAAAGAATACATTTTTTTTTACCTCAGTTTAGGAAAAGAACCCAGTTAATTCAACTTGACATTTTCTTAATCTATTCACAGTAAAAGAGAAAGTACGCCCTAAACTTGTGAATTTTGATAAACCAAATAAAATACTACTTGGTAAAAAACGTTCCGAGACGAGCATGGTTTTTGGTCAACGTACTTTTTTAACTCCTCATAATCTATTATGTACTGTATAAAATTTGGTTTAGATTTATTACCAAATTTAATTTTTTGCCACTTGCCACTTTAATTTTATTGGTGTAAAAGATATGGAGAATGGTAGCTCCAGAATAACCACTAGAAGAACTTACTCAAAACACATGACATACAGTACATAACTAATTTTAAGTAGTAGTACAAGAATTTTTCATTTTCATAATCTTGAATCAAATTCCACTTTTCTCAACAAGCCATAATCATGAGAGGGTTGAGAAAGAATGAAGCTTTGTGGCAATTATTGCTGTTATTATTTCTGGGACAATTAGTCTCTTTTTTCTTAGCACTTAATGCCTTCACTTCTTCTCTAATTGCCAGTCTTGGTATTATCTCTCCCTCTTTATATACATGTGTGTGTGTGTTTTGCCAGTTTTGGCATGGTTTTATCACTGTGATCTGCTTGTTTCTCACTTTATAAGCCCTTATCTGACATTGTTTGTAACTATCAGAAGTATTTTTTGTAGGGAATTTTGTCCTGCATTATGTTTTCAGTATAATTGGTGATCTTTTTGCATCTTTGTTACTCACATTACTATTTATATTCTATAGTCCTAAAAATATTGAGTCATCTGAGTACTCACACTTTTGTCAAAGGGAAATTGTGAGATGAAATTCTGGGCATTACCTCAGTATTTTGTGCATTGAAAATAAATAATAATAAAAAAATGTTTAGTTTCCCTCCTCATTTTTATCGACCCAAACTAGATATACAGGATGATACTTACATGACTAATTAATATAATCAGTAACGGGTGTAAACCCAAATTTTAAGCCATCAAAATTATAAGGGCCTCTTTTTTTTCTTTTTATATGAAATTACTAATATACCTCTCTGAGAAATAATAGCATTTTATTTTACTATAAATATACAACTGGCCACAAAAAAAAAATCCAAATTTTATTTCCAAATAAAAGAAAAAAACACATAACAATCTCGCTATCTCAAGAAGCGTAACAAAGGCATCACTACTTGTAAATTAATTTTGATTTGATGAACTCAAAATAAGTTAAACAAAATTACTCTCCTCTGTAATTTTAATAGATCTGAGGGTTTATTCGGATTCATTTTTTCTGCCCTAATTTTTTTAGTTAGTTTTTTATGGGTATAAAAAACAATTCAATTTAATGTTCAACAAAAACTATGAAAAAAACAAGTAAAAAAAGGGTTGACACGATTAGATATATCCAATACCTTTTCGGTACGATTGATAAATTTGACTTTTATTTTTTACGTAACGTATTTGAAATGCATCAGATACTTTTTCGGTACGGTTGATAAATTTGATTTTTATTTTTATTTTCATGCGGTGTACTATAATTTAGTGTGTCAACCAATACAATATTTTAGTTTTAATTTTAAATTAATTTTAGGGTAGTAGTTATTTTGGGTTCATGTGTCGGACTTTTAGTGGCTGTTACACATTTACCGGGTTTACGGTAGTGTTACTCTAAAATAACGTACCGTGATCGCATTGATATTTTTTTTTAACTACTCGTGCTACCGATGAGTGTATGTAGTCAATTATACATAGTAATATTTCCATATTTTTTGTTGAAACCGGGATAGGATTAATTTTGATGGAATGACCCCCCAAAAAACTATTTAGACAACTAAATTTGGGTGTTTTAAATTAATATTTTAATTGTGTATATTTATTCTCAGTTTTGTTTATATGATTGATTAGTAATTTATTATGATAATTTATGAGGTGCGGTTGTGCCGAATTATTTACTTAAAACATTAAAGCATGGTGGCGAAAATAATAAAATGTTTTTTTTAATATTTTAATAGGTAAAACAATGTTTATTGCTTTTTTTTATCATTTCCATGTGTGAATGTTGGAGACGCACTGAATATAATACCACGTTAATACAGACAAAAACCAGTTTTGCAGGGTGAGAACTTAAAATATAGATGCAGCCAATCCCTAGCTTATGCTATTGCGGATGATTTTGATACCACTTGTAACATAACGGGTTCACAAAAGCTAATTTTAGGAGAAATAACCCAATTTATATGAAAAGACAACTATAGCATACATCATTGATGATTGATGCATGACCGTTACAATCCCCCTCTTTTTATATTTGGTGATTTCTTGTAATATTTATTTATTGATTTCCATTTACAAGACGTTTTTTTCTTCTTTCATGGGATTGGGGTGTGATAACATGGATTAGTATATTTAAGATGGATGAGCTTTCCCTTGGATTTTTAGAGAAGATTTTGTTTAATTGTCCTTTTCTTTGGGTGTAGGTGTAAATACTCCACTTTCTCTGGGATTCTTCTGTTACCTAGCTTTGGCTCTTGTGTATGGAAGTATCTTCTTATACAAACGTCAAAAACTACTCGTAAGTCCGTCTTTCTGAGCCTTCACATTAACTATTTTAATTCTATCCGTATATATATGTCTTAGAACCTCCCAACCTCACAAGTAGTTATTATGTATGTTACTGCCAATGTACGCAGTACGGCACCACAGTATGCAGTAAACATTTTGCATAATCGGTAAACAAGGCTGAAACTATAAATAGTAAAGCAATGTGTCATGTATTACATCTGCAACAAGGAACTATTTGATTTCGAGTTTTCAAACATGTTTTTGGTGTTACATACTTACATTATTCAACACTCTTTTTTCCATATATTTGCAGATACCTTGGTATTGGTATATGGCCTTGGGATTTGTTGATGTTCAAGGCAATTTTCTTGGTTAGTAGAACGTCAAAAAAAAAATTCTTGAATTTAGTTATACTATAAAGCTATCGCAAATGGTTGTTCAGTTTATATAGCATACCAATAATCAATAAAATCTTACCATACATGGGTATATTGAATGTTCACAAATGTTTTTTGCAGTTAATAAAGCATTCCAATTCTCATCGATCACAAGTGTGACCTTGTTAGATTGTTGCACAATTGCGTGGGCTATTGGTCTCACTTGGTATTTTATTGGGACCAAATACTCCCTATGTCAGTTACTAGGCGCGGCTATATGTGTTATAGGCCTTAGTTTAGTGCTTTTATCCGATTCTGGTGTTTCTGGTGGAGGTGATTTTCTTGTTTCCTTTTTGTTGTTTGGCCTGTGTTTCATTTTACTTTTGAGGAACTCTTTCTGTTCAAAAAATGTAACCATCTGCTGTTGGGAACTACCTAATCAACCTTTTGTATAATTGTATTGTACATTGTATGGCACAATCTTTGAAATGTTTTGGGAACAATGACAAGATACTTGTTAACAAATGTTCTTTGGATATCCGTTTGAAAAGGCCTTTCTCTATCTAAATCCGAATACTAAATTAAGATAAAAGTTTATTTTGGTTAAGAATTCACTCAAGGTGCTTTGCAGGTGGTTCAAGACCTTTTCTAGGAGATTTTCTTGTTATTGCAGGGACCATTTTTTATGGGATGAGTAATGTTGGCCAGGTTAGTGAATAAAGCGTTTTGGGTTTTATTTTGATTTTTCATTATTCAGTCTTAAAATGTTTAACTTCATCTCGAAAGAAAAGAAGATGTACCACATATTTAGTTCCTTTTCCGTGTCCTCTTAACTGCAGGAGTTCTGTGTTAAGAAGACATTACGTATTGAAGTACTTTCGATGCTTGGACTCTTTGGCACACTTGTCTCCATCTGTGAAATGTATCCTTTTTAATGAGGCACGAAGTATGAAACTACTTTATTTATAAAAAAGAGTAGGAGAAAACAAAAGGTAGCTTTAGTGCCTGATTTGAGAAACATACTCGTATATATTATTATCCATGACTTTCTACTAGATCTGT
Source organism: Primula vulgaris (assembly GCA_963920805.1). Classification (NCBI taxonomy): domain Eukaryota; kingdom Viridiplantae; phylum Streptophyta; class Magnoliopsida; order Ericales; family Primulaceae; genus Primula; species Primula vulgaris. The sequence goes on from OY987213.1 coordinate 39,265,652, forward strand.
TATTGAGAAGAAGAGTCTTGAATCCGTCGACTGGACTGTAAACATCGTAGGTTTCGATTCAGTGATTGCAATACAATTGTACACTTAAGCAAATAAAATAATACTCTGATTTCTAGCTGACTCCTTATGTCCTTACTTCCCAAAGTACAGGATCCATCTGTATAATGATAGAAGTGTATTTTTCTGGATTGCAGATATTAGCCTTTGTAGGATATACCCTTGCAAGCTTTTTGTTCTATACTGTTACCCCTTTTGTTCTAAAGGTTTGTGCTCTTCTACTTTACAATTAAACACTATCCGGATGGGGCATTTAAGCTAATCTTTTTTGGTTGGTTTGATTAAGTGAGGTGTGGAATTTCAGATATTAAAAAAAATCATATTGTTTGAGGGGAATCAAGAAAAAATCAACTTTCTCAGTTGCATCAGAATATATCTCATAAGATTGTTATATTTACCAATGGAAAGCATATCAATTACTGGTAAATATGATTCTAGTTTGTGTTCAATGATTAATTAATGTTTTAATGGCTGTTGTTATTTTTACACAGATGGGTGGAGCCACATTATTCAACCTCTCCATTCTCACTTCTGATATGTGGGCAGTTGTTATTCGCATTTTTATCTATCACCAACAGGTCTTTTGCAGTGATGTTTTTCTATTTTAGTTCTCTATAATAATCTTCAAAACTATGAATCTATTTAGCCTTTTCACACCCTTATTTTATGTCACTACTTCGCAGGTTGACTGGTTGTACTTCGTGTCGTTTGCAATTGTATCCGTTGGGCTCATAATTTATTCAATCTCGTAAGTACCAAACTTAGCTTGACGATTATTACATGAGACTTAATTTTCACTAACATCTGAGTTTCACATTATTAGAGAACACTAAGGTTGTGTTAAGAACTTAAGACTGCTTTATAAAACAAAAGATAGGAACTCATTTTGTGGTTCGGTTTTGATAAATTTGTAGAGAATCATCCAGAATGTTTTTTTTAGGTTATTCTGATGCAATTAGAAATAACACAAAAGAAGTTGATGAGTTTCTAATCTACCACAATCCAGTGGAAAAATAAAAAAAGAGTAAAAATTTCAAATAAACATTCAATAAAATGGGCAATTATTATCAAACCTATGGACTCACTAATTAGTTTACTTTAGGAAAGAGTTCCTTCTTGAAACTGATAATTTTCAGGATAATTTTTAAAATCTGACTGTTTAATTTGCATTGTTTTTCAGTGAGAAAGATCAAGCTCTTAATCAAACTCTAGAAGATGGAACTTCAACTGCAGTATACCAAGAACTTAGCCAAGAAAGTGAAGAATCTAGAACATGAGAAGCTGTATAAGAGAAAGTGGGTCCTTCAAGACGTTGGCGGTCACCCTATATGAATCTACGGTAATCCATCTCGGTGCACCCCACATGTAAACTTCTAGAAATACATACACAGAACTGGACTTATAATGTTCGCACAGTATAATATTTGTTGCAGGCACTCCAAAATGGGAATTAGCCGATGTAACCTGTTACTTTATATTAATAGTTTAGCCATTTGTTATTAGAATGAGATTAATGGTGTGATGAGGCCGCTGGATTTTTAAGAATTAGTATTATATATGTAAATAATTATCCAAAGTTATGTGCAGCATAGTGTTGGAGTGTTGACACTTGGTCTTGTTTGGTTATGTGGGATTAGGATGAGATTAATGGCGTGATTGGATTTTAAATGCAGTGGGTCCCATAAATATATGTTTGAGTGGCTAAATATGGTCGGTATTATTCGTGAAACGGGATTACAAATGATCTAGAAATGGAGTATTTACAATACCATAGGGGGTGGTATTAGAAGTTCCGGGACTACATATGAAGGGTTATTCGTAATCACGCTTGTACTCATAATTCTGTGACTAAAAATACCATAACCGAACGAGACCTTAAATAAACCGGTGCTTTTGATTGTGGGTTCAAATCTCCTTTTGAATTTGTGTTTTTGGCTTTAAAAAACTCTGAATTTATATAATGATTTTTCAGAGTTTTGTGTAGCCTAGTGGTGGAGTCTCTAAACATAGAGCTTTATATCTTTTGGTTGTGGGTTTGAAACTTCAAAAGCAATTTTTGTCGGTACTTTTTGTTGATTTTTTGTTTTTAGCTTTCAAAAAATCTTAAATTACACAATTCGATATTATTCCTTACATTTCGGAAGGAGTTTCTGCTTATATAACAATTGTCACCTTTTCAAAAATTACCTTATTGTTGTAGCATATTATTGGCCATCTTAGGCCTTACTCTATTGAGCCTATCTTGAGCTTTTCTAGCACATATAACCCTACCCTCTATTATATTTATATAAAGATGGTCAGGGTCTCTTGATGTATCTCTCTGTACAATCATATTAATGAATAAACACTTCGTCTGTTGTTTCTCATATCTCTCTCTATATCTATACATATCTCTATATATATCTATAACGAGCTAATATATCACACAACACTTATTATATTTATGTATTTTATGTTTGTAATAAAACCATTTTTTTGGTTTTACATTTTAACAATAAAATGATTGTTCTAAAAGCATTGTACATTTTCTCAAAAAACTTCAGAAACATTAAAATTTAAAAATCATTAGTTTTCATTAATTGTACTAAATATAATTAAAATATATGGTATAAATCTATCAAAACGCAATTAAAAAAACGAAATATGTTGTCGACTTGTAGTCCAATATAAACAGTCAATGGTGTGTTATTTAAGAACAGGACATCATTTACAAAATATTTATCATATATATATAAATAAAATATATATTCATTATTTTAAGTCCTCACTCAATCGAAATCCTGACTCTGGCTCATGTACATACAGTAACGTGTACAACTTTTTCTGCTTAGTATTTTACTTATGAAAAATCGAGTAATCAAATGTATATTGGGTCGGCAAGTGCTTATAGCTTGAAGTCTACTTAACAAGTATTTTCAAAAAAAAAAAAAGGTATTTAAATATAAAAAACTTATCATAAAATTGTAGCAACAACTTGTTAACACTTGTATGACAAAATCGTAGAAGGGTATTTAGCTAAACCGATGCTTATTAAGCTTAATAAGTGCAATTGAAGGTAAATATATAGAAATATAGAAGGAGATATTGAATTATAGTACAAGGTATTGCAATTTGGTAAAGTGAAACGAAAACCCTTAATGGTCCATACAACGGTCCATTCTTTTTGACAATCTATGAAGAAAACCACTGGTTTTAAATACTCCGTACTACTAGTACTATGTTATGAAAAAGAGTTTGATAAAATTCCGAATATTACTACATAAAAAAAATTACCACTTTCTATAACCCCAATGTCCAAAACGTGACACTAGATAATAAAATTTTTAAATCCCATAAAAAAACATTACCACATAGTACATATATATAGGCGTACAACGCCTCTACAGTATAGAATTTATAAATAAATATTCGGAATTTTGTTTGGTTCTAATGAAGATTCGAAATAATCTTTCGTCAATTTTTTTTTTTTGTGGTTTAGGTGTAAAAAAAGGTCGGTAATCCTAGTAAATCTGACTATATTCAAGATAGAGTAAATAAATTGGCTTTGTATTATTAGCAAGGGGAAGTTAAATGCAGATTATCGGAGACGACGACATCTTTTATAATTTCAAAATTATGATTTTATTTTTTATTTTTGACCGTATATTTTCAATAGTGAACGTTAAAAACGATGATTTGACATTACTTATTTTTATATATTAAATTTTGGCACCCCCAATATAACATTATTGACTATTAGTGGGATTTGTATTTATAGCCGACTGAACTGAGTCTACGGTTTTATTATTAAGTTTCAAAAAATTGGCAAAACGATAAATAAAATAAAAAAACTTTCAATTTGTCATTTTAGCAATGAAAATATGTCATTTTAGTAAACTTTCAAAATGACATATTTTCATACATTCAAACTTAATTTGAGAAAATGATTTTTTTTTCTTTTCAATTTGTTATTTTAGCAATTAATGTAAACAGATGTAGTATAATTAAGTAGTTTTAACTAGTACAAGAATTTTTCAATATTTTCAAACTCTTGCATTAAATTCCACTTTATCAACAAGTCATATATAGTCATATGATAATGGAATGGTGGAGAAATAATGAAGCTTTGTGGCGATTATTGCTGTTATTATTTCTAGGACAATTACTATCCTTTCTCTTAGCATTTAGCGCCTTCACTTCTTCTATGGTTGCCAGCATTATTTCTCACTCTTTATATATATATATATATATATGTATATATATAGATAGATGTGCAGTCGCGGAACCAGGATTAAATTATATGGGGGGTTGTTGAAGTTTTTTTTTTTGTTAGTACAATAATCGTATAAAAAAAAAACAAAGAAACCCGGAGCTGAAAAGCTCAATTGACTTGTTCATTAATCGAAAAATTATAAACGACACATAAAAATTTACTACAAATACGAATTTATTATAATTTAAAACTTTTTTATTTATAAAATTTTGTTATAGTACCTTAAAAGATGCAATTTGAGTTTTTCCTTACTTTCCCTTCCGAGTAAGATAATCTATACGAAAGATACGAACGAAGAGTCCCTAAGTTGCTGCGCTAAGATGTCAGTTATATCCAACAAGTGGAATACATAAAGATATTCCTAAGTCCGAAATCAAAAAACCCATCATGAGTGCAAACAATGCAATAGCTTCCGTTAGAGCAAAGCCTAAAATCGCATAACCAAATAATTGTTTTGCCAATGATGGATTTCGTGCCACAGCTATTAATGGAAAAGTAAAAGAGTAAAAAAATGTTAATTAAATGGAGAGTAAAAAATAACACATGACTAGAACTAGGGAACTTGGGGACACAAATATTTTATGTTTACCAAATGAACCAAGTTACATTTTGTGTTTGTTTATTGGGGGCTATTAATGTATAAAACATTAAATGTCAGAATTTTTTTATGTAATTTTTTTTATAATAAATATCCGGAGTGGCGGTCGCCACCCTTGGCACCCCCTGCCTTCGCCTAAGATGTGTGTGTTTGTCTGTGGTTTGCCAGTTTTTGCATGGTTTTGTCACTGTATCTGCTTGTTTCTCACTTTATAGTTTTACACCCTTGCCTGACATTGTATATCAGTCATAGTACAATTCTAAATTTTTTTGGGGAATTTTGTCTTGCATTGTACTTTCAGTACAGTTGGTAATCTTTTTGCAGCTTTGTTAGATTACTATTTATGTTGCATAGCCCTAAAAATATTGCAGTTATCTGAGTCCTCACACCTTTGTCAAGGAAAATTGTGACATTAAATTATGGGTATTGCCTCAGTATTTTGTGCATTAAAACTAATTAAAAAGGAATCTTTAGTTTTTCTTCTCATTTTTATCAACCCAATTAGATATACAGGGTGATACCTAAATCATCTTATTAATATAATGCCACTTTAGTGCAGATATAAATCAGTTTTCAGGGTGAGAACCCAAAATATAGAAGCAGCCAATCCCTAGCTTATGCCATTTGCGGATGATTATGATACCACCTGTAACATATCGCATCCTCAAAAGCTAATTTTAGGAGAATTAACCCAATTTATATGAAAAGACGACTGTAGCATACATCATTGATGCATAAATTCCCCCTCGTTTTATATTGGTGATTTCTAGTAATTATTGATTTCCATTTACACGACGGTTTTCCTCCTATCATGAGATTGGGGTGTGATAACAACGGATTAGTATTTAAGATGGACGCGATTTGCCTTGGATTTTTAGAGAAGATTTTATTGAACTGTCCTTTTCTTTGGGTGTAGGCGTAAAAACTCCTCTTTCTCTGACATTCTTCTGTTACCTAGCTTTGACTCTGGTGTATGGAAGTATCTTCTTATACAAACGTCAAAAACTACTCGTAAGTTCACCTCTTTCATATACAAGACTTCGCTTTAATTGTTTGCAAATTAGCCTTATGTCTCGCAACCTCCCAAGTAGTAATTATATGCAAGTCTCTGCCATTCTACGCTAAAGGAAACCACATTATGCACTAAACATTTTTGCATGCCGTGAGCAAACCTGAAACAGAAATGGTAAAGCAATGCGGCATGTATTACATCTACAGCAAAAGGAATTATTTGTTTTAGATTTTTGAACATTTTTATGTGTTACATTATTGGACATTCTTTTTTCAAACGTTTGCAGATACCTTGGTATTGGTATATGGCCTTGGGATTTGCTGATGTACAAGGAAATTTTCTTGGTTAGTAGAATGTCAATGCACCTCTTATCCTTTTACCCTCTTGTGCCTTGATCTTACCAATAATGTAGAATTATCTTTAAAAATGATATTTAGCCATAATATTGTTAAAACTGGAAAGGAACAATCCTAGTCACGCTTTACAATGGCAGAATAAGGATTTTCTGCTAAGAGATAATAATTCCAAGGATTTAGGTAAAAAAAAAGTGTTAATAGAGATGATATTTGACCAAACCAAGAAAAAGGGAAAAAATTGCTTCTTAAGAGATTCAGAGAGATCAATCTTTTCTCGCAACCATCTGAACGATGAAAATTCAAACAGGATATGATTGCAGTCTCACTGATACCTTATATAATGTACACCTATAAATGGGATTGAGTTATTAACCTTAGTATGGAACTTCTGACTTTAGTTTAACTAAAACGGCACAAATGACTTATGGCTTTACAATTATTATAAAATACCGATTCACAGTAAAATCCAATCATACGTGGTGTATCAAATGCCAAAATTAAGCATGGAACTTCCTTATTTAGTTATCATCAAACAGTTATGAATGTTTTCTGCAGTTAATAAAGCATACCAATCCTCATCGATCACAAGTGTGACCTTGTTAGATTGTTGCACAATCGCCTGGGCTATTGGTCTCACTTGGTATTTTATCGGGACCAAATACTCCCTGCGTCAATTAATAGGCGCGGCTATATGTGTTATAGGTCTTGGTTTAGTGCTTCTGTCAGATTCTGGTGTTTCTGGTGGAGGTGATTTCTTGTTTCCTTTTTACATTTTAGCGCTTCGTCCTACTTTTTGAGTTTTGAGGAACTCTTTTTTGTTCCACAAATGTGACCAGCTGCTGTTGAGGAGCTAGTTAATCAATATTTGTCCAATTGTACATTGTGTGGCCCATCCTTTGGAAGAGCTGTACTTTTATAGTGTCCTAAATGTTTTGGGAAAAAATTACAAGATACTGTTAATAAATATCCTCCCAAGTACCATAAGAAAAAGCCTATTTAGATTCTATCTAGAATCTCAATACTAATTAAGAGAAAAGTTTGTTGTTGTTAAGAGCTTGCTGGAGATGCTTTGTAGGTGGTTCAAGACCTCTTCTAGGAGATTTTCTTGTTATTGCAGGGACAATTTTCTACGGGATGAGCAATGTTGGCGAGGTTGTTGAGTTACTCGCTTTATAACTTCTATTATTTGTTTTGATTCATAAATTGTCTAACTTCATCTCAAGAGATTAGCAAATATATGAAATAATTATTTCCTTTGTTGCGTTTTCTTAATTGCAGGAGTTTTGTGTTAAGAAGACATTACGGATTGAAGTAATTTCGATGCTTGGACTTTTTGGCACACTTATCTCCGCCTGTGAAATGTATCCTTTTCGTTAATACACAAGCAACAGAAAATAGCATTCAGTACTACCTAGTTTGAGAAAAATATATATTTTCATCCATAACTTTTTACTAGATCTATTGTAGAGAGGAAGAGTCTTGAATCCGTCGATTGGACTGTAAACATTGTATGTTTTGATTCAGTGGCTGTTATATAATTATACGCTTGAGCAAATACGATTCTGTTTTGATTTCTTATTGACTTCTTATGTGCTTACTTCCTGAAGTTCAGGATCCATCTGTATGATGATATTTTTCTGGATTGCAGATACTAGCCTTTGCAGGATACACTCTTACAGCCTTTTTGTTCTATACTGTTACCCCTTTTGTTCTAAAGGTATGCTGCTCTCTTATTTCACAAATATACCCTATCAGGATGTGGATTTTTAGCTCATCTTTTTGGTTATTTTGATCAAAAGAGCTTGATAAATTGATACATTGAATCAAATTCATAATGTATGAGGGAAATTAAGAAGTTAAAGTTGAACTTTCATAGTTGTTATGGATAACTGAAGGTAGAATAGTTTCACGAGGATACGAACTTCAGAGCGATTTCTTTTTATCGGGATATGTGCAATGTATTATAAGTATATCTCAGAAGATTGTTATTCTTTCCCATGGAAGCATTTAATTTAGTAATATTTATCATCTATTATAGTGATTCTCGTTTTGTTTATTTATGTTTTAACCACTGCTGTAATTTTTACACAGATGGGTGGAGCCACATTATTCAACCTATCCATTCTCACTTCTGATATGTGGGCAGTTGTTATTCGCATTTTTATCTATCACCAGCAGGTCTGCCTAATGTTTCTTATCTTTTGTCCTCCGAGAATGTTCAAATGTTAAGCCTTTTCACACCTTAATATTTACCTCTACTTTAATTTGCAGGTTAACTGGTTGTATTTCGTATCATTTGCGACTGTATCCGTTGGGCTCATAATTTATTCGATCACGTAAGTAATAAACCTTTTTTGACAACAATCATTAAATGACAATTTGAATTCACTAACATCCGAATGTCACATTATTTGAGAACACTAGGATTGGTTTAAGAACTAAGACCGGCTTAGAAGACAAAAGTTAAGAACTCATTTTGTGGTTCAGTCTTAATAAAATTGTAGCGAATCTTCTATAATGCTTGTTTTTAGGTTCAGATTATTTTCTGACGCAATTAGAAATAACACAAAAGAAATCAAGTTTTCTTAAATCTAACACAATCCAGTTAAAAAAGAGAGTACATTTTTCAAATGAACATTCAATTAAATGGTCGATTATCAAACCCATGGACTGACTAAATTTACTTTGGGAAAGAATTTCTTCTTGAAACTGATAATTTTCAGGATAATTTTTAAAATCGAACCGTTTGATTTCCATTGTTTTTCAGTGAAAAAGATCAAGCTCTTAATCAAGTTCTAGAAGATGGAACTTCAACTACAGTACTATACCACGAATTTAGCCAAGAAAGTGAAGAATCTCGAATATGAGAAGCTACAAATGCATAAGTATATGCTTTGACATTGTGGCTTATCAAAAAAGAAGAATATATATATATATATATATGTATATATATATATATATATGTACATATATATATATATATATGTACATATATATGCATTGTTTCTCTTTTTTTTCCTTGTGTAATGAGAGGCAGTACTTGTATCATTATACTAACCAGCAAAAAAGGGATTAAATCGAGCAACAAGAAAGAAGCTGAACACTATTTAGCCTAACCAAGATAATTTACGTTCTATTCACTACCAGACCACGAAATGTAATTAAGCTGAACTAATGTTAAATTAGAATACTCGAGGAAAATGGGACAGGTGTTTTGTATATGAGTACTAGTCAAAGGCCAATTACTAAGTAGTTAAACAACCTTAGATGGTATATTTAGTTTGCTTTTGCTCACTTGCTTATGTCAACAGTTAACTACCACACTTAACCAAAACTGTTTCCATTCCCGCCATAAGTAATAAGTCACACCAACTCCAACAATTATTTTCATCTCCTATGTGCTAAATACAAGCACTAGAAATATCCTTCCAAAGCAACTTTAAAAAACCCAAGATCAAAAACAACAACAATCAAATTCGTTCCAAATGGCACTAGTTCATTCCTCTACCGCATTGGCTGAAAACGTGTCATGGTATGGTGCACTGTTATTGGCATTAATGCTTGTCTTGAGCTTTTGTGATACTACCGAGAACGAGCAAGTTTTTGAGATGATAAACAGAGACATGAACAAGCCGTGTAATGAGTTTTACGTGGTCCGAGAGGGAGATACTCTTCAGACTATAACTGAAAAATGTGGAGATCCTTATATTGTCGAAGAGAACCCTCATATTCATGATCCAGACGATGTTTTCCCGGGGCTGGTAATAAAAATAACACCTTTCAAGTTTATGTAAGTGATGGGGAAAAAACTTAAAAAAGTCAAGTTGTACGTACTTAGTTACACTCTTATGGTATATACCAAGTTTCTGGAACTATTTCCTACCGGTGATGATGTACATGAGGCATACATTTGTTACAAGAAACGCCGGACTTTCCTACAACCGTGTTACTTTATTGTTTTTCATCATTATGGGGATCTTTATTTGTTTTTTTTCCTAGGTTTGTTTGTGACTTAAAATATTATGCACTTTTAAATTTAGATCTACTCACCGTGCATAATTTTGTATAAGAACTAAAGGCGTTAGATTTTCAGTGAAATACATAAATCTGATAGTTTGTTAAAAAAGAAAGAAAAAACTCTCCTTAAAACTGCAACTATGGTCCCGTTTCTCTATTTACCAACGCCAAATCAAATATACTGGATTAGCATCAGTCAACCAATGTATCTTCATATTGCCTTTTTGATTTTCTGAGCTGTATTAAGTTTTAAAATGTCTCTAATTTACATACCTATATATCTCTTCATTTTGATCGCTTTGTTGACGATTGGGCTGAGATGTAAGGCCAATTATTTGCATCACTATGTGACGAGCAGGCTGGTCCCGAAGAGAATTGTGAGTATTTGCAACCGAGCACACGGGTTTTTCCTATTTTACCACATGACATGGGAGTAGTTCTTAAGGTTTTCTCAACTTTTTAAGGCTTAGCTTGTGAATTTTATTGGATCGAGGATCACTGAATGAACATTTATCTTGGGAGATTATCTGTTTCAATCACCATTCTTCTACACAACGAGTTGTTGCTTAGATCGAGGTATTACACCGTTAAAATAAACTTCTTGGTGGAGGCTGAGGGTAATGTAACCGTCTAACCGAGAGTCTGCAGAGCAAGTAAGACTCCCGCAAAAAACTATATAAAAGAGAGAAGGCTCCCCGGAAATGCATATTAATGGAGAGGATGAGCCCTCCTCTCAATGACCATTGCTCCCGTGTATATGTATCTATTCTTTTGTATATATCTATGTACTATATATGTATTTTTCTGTTGTGTATAGTGTATCTATGTAGTTATTTTCCTTTTGTATATCTGACTATATTCAAGACAGAGTAAATAAATTGGGTTAGTGTTATCCTAGTATTTGTATTTATAGACAAGTGAAGTAAGCCTACCGGATTATGCTCAAGTTTAAAAAAAAAAAATCCTAAATGACGAATTTCAAAAAAAACATATCATATTTTTATATAGTCAAATTTGATTTGAGTATATGAATTTTTAAAAATATCATTTTAGCAATTTAGGTCCAAATCATTTGTATCAACTTATAGCACACGGTTGCTTCCTATTTTACCACACGAAAATAGTTTTTCAAGGTCTTCTAAACTTCTTTAATTCTTACCTTGGCTTGTGAATATAATTGGAGGATCACTGAATGAATTTGTCCCCCACCTTTCCTTGATCTACAACTTAATTGGAGTATATAATACTACTACTTGGCCTTTACTAGAGTTTGAGAAAAGAACTCAGTTTCAACTTGACATTTTCTTATTCTTTTCACAATAAAAAAGAAAGTACTCCATGTCCCAACTCGTGAATTATATATAATACAGACCATAAAAGAGAGAGTGGCTGTTGGTCAACGTATTTTTTAGCCTTTCATTGTCTCCATTTATCCACAGGACCACAGGCTAAAAAAATACATTAAATGTACTGTATAAACTTTGGGTTGGATTTACTACCAAATTTAAATTTCTACCACTTGCCACTTTAAATGGTAGCTCAAGATCTCTGACAATGACCACTACTGTAAACAGATGTAGTATAATTAAGTTGTTTTAACCAGTACAAGAATTTTCCATTATTTTCATACTCTTGCATTAAATTCCACTTTCTTTCTCAACAAGTCATATATAGTCATGAGAATGGAATGGTGGAGAAATAATGAAGCTTTGCGGCGATTATTGCTGTTATTATTTCTGGGACAATTAGTCTCCTTTCTCTTAGCATTTAACTCCTTCACTTCTTCTCTGGTTGCCAGTCTTGGTATTAATCTCTCCCTCTTTATATATATATATATATATATACTTAGTAACGTACCCTACGCGTTGCGTGTGTGACACATAATTGCATAAATATGATCTGACACAGATAAATTTAACATTTTTAATCATAGATGAATTTAACATTTTTAAAAAGTTTGCAAAAATAATTGAACGAATATCGTAAAAATATAATGTATAGTAATATAAAAAATACATGTATGATGATTTGATGTGTGTGAAATTTTTTATTTATTTATTTAAATTGCATTAATTTATTTGAGTAATTAATAAATTAGAATAATGACATTTTTAGAAAAAATAGCTAAAATTGGGCAGGCTCAAGCTTTCTTGAGTTCCCTTATATATTATTAATAAGATATATATCTGTGTATGTGGTGTGTGTGATCTGCTTGTTAGTCACTTCATACACCCTTGTCTCACAGTTAGTAAATACTGGTAGTATATTTTTTAGGGAATTTTGTCTTGCATTGTACTTCCAGTATAATTTATAATCTTTTTGCAGCTTTTGTTAGATTACTATTTATGTTGCATAGCCCTAAAAATATTGCAGTTATCTGAGTCCTCACACCTTTGTCAAGGGAAATTGTGACATCAAATTATGGGCATGGGTGTATATAAATTTATTGATTTCCATTTACAAGACGTTTTGCTCTCCTATCATGGGATTGGGGTGTAATACCATGGATTAGTATATTTAATATGTTAGAGCTTTTAAAAAAAAAACCTATATATATATATACACACACATATATATGTTAGAGCTTTGCCCTTGTATTTTTAGAAAACATTTCGTTCAGTTGTCCTTTTTTTGTGTAGGCGTAAAGACTCCACTTTCTCTGGCATTCTTCTGTTACCTAGCTTTGGCTCTGGTGTATGGAAGTATCTTCTTATACAAACGCCAAAAACTACTCGTAAGTTCGCCTCTCTCATATACAGGAATTCACTTCAATTGTTTGCAATCTAGCCTTTGTCTCAGAACCTCAGAACCTCACAACCTCACAAGTAGTAATTATATGCAATTCTCTGCCATTCTTCGTTAAACGAAACCACATTGTGCACTAAACATTTTTGCACCGCCGTAAACAAAGCTGAAACAGGAATGGTAAAACAACGTGACGTGTATTACATACTGGAAAAGCTATTATTTGTTTTAGATTTTCGAAGATGTTTATGTGTTACATTATTGGACATTCTTTTTTCACACGTTTGCAGATACCTTGGTATTGGTATATGGCCTTGGGATTTGTTGATGTTCAAGGAAATTTTCTTGGTTAGTAGAATGTCATTGCACCTCTTATACCCTTACCTTCTCGTGCCTTGATCTTAATGTAGAATTATTTATTGAAATGTTTAGACATACAATACAATTGTGAAAAGTGAAAACTGAAAAGGAACGATCCTAGTCACGCTTTACAATGGCAGAATAAGGATTTCGGCTGAGAGATAATACTTTTCAAGGATTTAGGTAGCAAAAAATGTGTTAATAGATTGGCTTCTTAAGAGATTCAGAGAGATCAATCTTTTCTCGCAACCATCTAAACGATGAAAATTGAAACAGGATATGATTGTAGTCTCGCTGATACTCTATAATGTATAACCCATAAGTGGGATTGAGTTGTTAAATTGAGTATAGAACTTCTGACTTTAGTTTAACTAAAGCTGTCGCAAATGGCTTTACAGTTATTATAAACTAACAATTCACAGTAAAATCGAACCATACGTGGTATATCGAATGTCAAAACTATACATGGAACTTCCTTGTTTAGTTATAATCAAATAGTCATAAATGTTTTCTGCAGTTAATAAAGCATTCCAATTCTCGTCGATCACAAGTGTGACCTTGTTAGATTGTTGCACAATCGCCTGGGCTATTGGTCTCACTTGGTATTTTATCGGGACCAAATACTCCCTACGTCAGTTACTAGGTGCGGCTATATGTGTTATAGGTCTTGCTTTAGTGCTTCTGTCCGATTCTGGTGTTTCGGGTGGAGGTGATTTTTCTTGTTTCCTTTTTCCTGTTTAAGGCTTCGTCTTACTTTTAAGGAACTCTTTTTTGTCCCGAAAATGTGACCAACTGCTGTTGAGGAGCTAGTTAATAAATATTTGTCCAATTGTACATCGTGTGACCCATCCTTTGGAAGAGCTGTACTCTTATAGTGTCCTAAATGTTTTGTGAAACAATAAGGTATAGTTAACAAATATTTTCCAAGATCCATTTGAAAAAGCATCTTTAGATTCTATCAAGAATCCCAATACTGAATTAAAAGAAAAGTTTGTTGTTGTTAAAAGCTTGCTGGAGATAATTTGCAGATGGTTCAAGACCTCTTCTAGGAGATTTTCTTGTTATCGCAGGGACAATTTTCTACGGGATGAGCAATGTTGGCGAGGTTGTTGAGTTACTCACGTTATAACTTTTATTCATTGTTTTAATTCATAAATTATCTAACTTCGTCTCGAAACATTAGCAAATATATTAAATAATTATTTCCTTTTTTGCATCTTCTTATTTGCAGGAGTTTTGTGTTAAGAAGACATTACGGATTGAAGTAATTTCGATGCTTGGACTCTTTGGCACACTCATCTCTGCCTGTGAAATGTATCCTTTTCGTTAATAAACAAGCAACAGAAAATAGCATTCAGTACTACCTAGTTTGAGAAAATTATATTTTTTCATCCATAACTTTTTTACTAGAGCTATTGTAGAGAGGAAGAGTCTTGAATCCGTCGATTGGACTGTAAATATCGTAAGTTTTGATTCAGTGGCTGTTATATAATTATACACTTGAGCAAATACGATTCTGTTTTGATTTCTTATTGACTTCTTATGTGTTTACTTCCTGATGTTCAGGATCCATCTGTATGATGATATTTTTCTGGATTGCAGATACTAGCCTTTGCAGGATATACTCTTACAAGCTTTTTGTTCTATACTCTTACCCCTTTTGTTCTAAAGGTATGTTGCTCTCTTACTTTACAAATACCCTATCAGTATGTCGCTTTCTAGCTCATCTTTTTGGTTGTTTTGATCAAAAAAGCTTGAGAAATTGAGATATTACGAATTAAATTCATAATGTATGAGGGAAATCAAGAAGATAAAGTTGAACTTTCATAGTTGTAATGGATAACTGTACGTAGAATAGTTTCATGAGAAAATGAACTTCAGAGCGATATTCTAATCGGGCTATGTGGAATGTGATATATCTCGGAAGATTGTTATTCTTTCCTATGAAAACATTTCTGTTAGTAATATTTTTCATCCGTTGTAGTGATTCTGTGTTTAATTATTGTTTAAACGACTGCTGTTATTTTTACACAGATGGGTGGAGCCACATTATTTAACCTATCCATTCTCACTTCTGATATGTGGGCAGTTGCAATTCGCATTTTTATCTATCACCAGCAGGTCTTTTTGTTGAATGTTTCTTATTTTTAGTCCTCTGAAAATTTTCAAAACTATGAATCTGTTTAGCCTTTTCACACCCTGAATATTTACTTCTACTTTAATTTGCAGGTTGACTGGTTGTATTTCGTATCATTTACGACTGTATCTGTGGGGCTCATAATTTATTCGATCACGTAAGTAATAAACTTTGTTTGGAAAAGATCACTACATGACAAATTAAATTCACTAACATCTGAGTGTCACATTATTTAAGAACACTAAGGTTGCTTTAAGAACTTAAAGACTGGCTTAGAAGACAAAAGTTAAGAACTCATTTTGTGGTTGGGTCTTAATAAATTTGTAGCGAATATTTCAGAATGCTTTTTTAGGTTCAAATTATTTTCTGATGCCATTAGTAATGACTAATAACAGGAAAGAAGTTGAGTGTTCTTCAATCTACCTCAATTCAGTGAAAAAAAGAGTACATTTTTCAAATGAACATTTAATAAAATCGTCAACTATCAAGCCCATGGACTCGCTTAATTTACTTACTAGGAAAGAATTCCTTTTTGAAACTGACAAGTTTCAGGATAATTTTTAAAACTGTTTGTTTTCCATTGTTTTACAGTGAAAAAGATCAAGCTCTTAATCAAACTCTAGAAGATGGATCGTCTTCAACTGCAGTTTACCAAGAACTTAGCCAAGAAAGTGAAGAATCTCGAACATAAGAAGCTACATATGCATAAATGTATGCATCGTTTCTCTTTTTTTCCTTTTGTAATGAGAGGCAGTACTACTTTACTAGTATCATTATATTAACCACCAAAAAAGAGATCAAATCAAGCAAACAAGAAAGAAACTGAACACTACTTGGCTTAGCAAAGCTAATTTGCGTTATATTCACTACCAGACTACGAAATTTAATCAAACTGCACTAATCTATTAGGATACTCAAGGAAAATGGGACAGGCGTTTTGTATAGTTTATGTTATTAGATCAGTTACTCCATATAACCGTATTTTCTTTCGTATATGAGTACTAGTCAAAGGCCAATTAATAAGTAGTTAAAACAACCTCAGATCTATATTTAGTTTGCTGTCTTGCTTGTGTCAACATTTACTTACCACACTAAACCAAAACTGTTTGAACTCCCGCCATAAGTAATAAGTTACACCAACTCCAACAATCATTTTCATCTCCTATTTCCTAAATACAAGCACTAGAAATACCTTTCCAAAACAACCTTACCCCAAGATCAAAAACAACAACAATTAAATTCGCTGCAAATTCCAAATGGCACTAGTTCATTCCTCTACCGCATTGGCTGAAAAAGTACCGAAGGGAGTTTTGCCATAGGGATTAGTTCTTAAGGTTTTCTCATCTTTTTAAGACTTGGTTTGTGAATTTTATTGGATCGAGGATCACTAAAAACATTCATCTTGTGAGATTATTCGGTCTTCCCTGTTTCGATCACCATTCTTCTACACATTGAGTTGTTGCTTAGATCGAGGTATTACACCATTGAAATAAACTTCTTGGTGGAGAAATTTAAACCAAGTCTATTGGAAGTTGGAATGGTTATTTGTGTTGGGTACGTTGTAAATAAACACAATAATTTCTACGGAAAAGAAATGGACAAATAAACAGAAAATGGTTTCCTCAAATATATAAATATCAATTACAAGATTTAACATAAAAATAAGTAAATGATACCGAAATGGACTAAAGTCCGAGACGATGTAACTGCAAGCAGTTTCCCTTAAACGATATTTGCCCCGCCACCTCTGCTTCTGGCTAAATGGGGCACTTCGTTCCCAAGGTACAACGTCTATCACATGTGACTCGACGGAAACGGCACCGAGCCACGGTCGGGCCGTTGGTGGTGCGGTTCTCTCTCTCTATATGTATGCATATGTGTTTGTGTGTGAATGTGTATGATGCCATGTATGATTTTTTTGTCTTGAAAAAATATTTTAATGTTACAAGACCATTTTTCCTTTTAACCTTGTCTTTGTAACATCTTTTACCAATTAAAAGACCTACATAAATGGGGGAATAAATAGTTTTTTATAACCACAAACTTAATAGCATTCACTCCATAAAACCATTAGTTTTTCCAACAATCCCCCACATGAATGCGATCTAAAACATGCAACGTGCAACTAAATGCAATCGAGAGAACCACGAGAATTCACTGCATAAGGACAGGTAGCGCGCGCCTTGAACCTGCCATAGTGATGTAAAATCTGATATGCTACTATTGGGTAGCCTTAAAGCCTTGAACCCTTTAGCGTTTGTGCATACCAGGGTAATACTCACACAGTGTCCTCTCTACACCACTTACTAAGCCCTTTGGTTGTTGTCCATATTTGGCCCTGGACTGCCTTGGCAAATTCAACCGAGTGCTCTAGTGATTTAGCCCTAGATCATCACATAGTATCGGCCATACACACTCGTTATAGGTGATTTTCAAGTCAAGGGTGTCCTGGCTCACCCCACTCGACCTTCGAGATACTTGATTCATTAAGAGCCTCATGCTCACCCTTAAAATGGTACAGGTCTATCACTCTTTCATCATAGAAATGGGCTGAGAACTTATGTTCTCGAGTGCTTTGTTCGGTTACCCGCACAATTCAGTTTCCCATTGAACCCGAGACTGAAGTTTCCAGTTCAGGTTGGGTTACCTATGCGAAGGTTTCCAATTTATTGGGCTTCAAATCCCATTTCCCTCGATGATGCTCCAACTCCTCTACGAGTCAAGCATTTTGTATATGGATCCGCATTATTATCCTTAGACCTTGCAAAGTCTATGGATACCATAATTTTTGCTAGCAATTCCTCTTACGGATTTGTGTCTCCGACGAATATGTCATGACTTTGTCGGGACTTTCCATTATACAAATTATTCTGATCCCGTTTAATAACTGACTGACTGCAGCAGTACACGTTTATTGCGGGAACAGATTTTAGCCACTTGGAATACCTTCCAAGACTTCTCAGCCAAACTGCCTCTTATGAATTCTAACTCTACAGTTTCTCCAACTATGCAGGTCTATTTTACAAACCTCCATAAGACTGCAACCTCTTTAAGTACAAACATATCCACTAATGGACCTTGTACTGTTAAAGTTCGAGATACATTTGGTATCTTAATACCCTCCAAATATTTTGGACATCTCATATAATGCAGTTCATGATTGGCAGTATACCTTATGTATCTGAGAAGCCTCATTGGCAAACCTACTGAGTCTGCTCACTGAGTTGGCTATAACTGGTCTAGTGCAGTTCTTGACGCACAAGAGACTACCTATGATAAGTTAGGTGTTTGTTTTAGTCCATATAGCGACTTAACAAGTTTTCGCACCTTGGCTTACTTTACACGGAACCGCGACCCAATGGGTTGTTCCTAATTTTCTTATAAAACACATGTTCTCATTAATTAATGATGCGTCTTTTCATAGAGATTAGAGTATAGACATTAAAATTATCAAAACCGTCAGTTTACTTAAAGTAATTGACTTTATTTCTCACGTGCCTATCAACCTCATTGTTGATGACATCTTCCCATATACACATTATATGGATAACATTGATTATTTCAATGTCGTCGATTCACCTTCACTCATGAAGGTCAAGGGACAAAGGAAGTTTCATTACTTACCATTTTACCATGCCGATGCACTTCATCTTCCTTAAAAGATTCACTTTCCCCATTTTTCCAGCACCGTTTGAGTGTTCACTTGTCTTGGGTAGCGTAATGCTTTGAACCCTCAACGTATTGGTCACACTCGCCAGACGTTAGAGTTTTTGCAGAAAACTTCTCTTTTAGAAAGTATGCTTCTCGGGCATAGAACAATGTTCTATATGCACTTTAAAGCCATATGCCTTATGCACTAGAAACCGATCAGCACTATATTTTGTGCTTATCCGATGAACACACAATCTACCATTTTCGATCCTATCCAAATCCTTCAAGGAACAAGATTGAGACCTTTCTTAGGTAGCACCAAACTTTCACGAACTTATAGTCAGGCACCATGCCTTCTATAATTCTGACTGTTTGGTCCAACTTCCTAATCGATAGTTTGTTCAACACATAGCTTGCGGAAAGCTCACTTCCCGTACAAATTCAGAGTTTAATCCTGAACTTATCAACATGATATTCATCGTTTAAGAACTACATTTTTGCTCGAGAGCATAATAAGTCGTTCTTTAACGATTGGTGTCATTCCATCAACACAATTATGTGAACGATGTCTCATATTCACCGTTTCAATCACACTGATCATGTATTCATATCCATGTGAATATACCATTTCGGAACTAGTTAGACAATATGTAACACTTCCAAAAATAGTCTATCATTTAATGATTAACACTTAATCATTGGATTAAAGTTGGTAGATTAACACAACAGAACACCCATGATTAAACATGTTTTCTGACAAGCCTTAATCCTCAACAATAGAATTCACGTATTCATTCTTACTTGAATGAATATCTCGACTGATTTGTCTTTACTTCTCATCAAGTAGGCATATCAGTATTTAGTACAACCCTTCTTGATTTGCACTCATCTCAAATGCATCAAACCATTAGGTTATGTACTCCGTTCGAAACTTCGAACTGAAGACTTAGCAATACATTGCTTCGAACACAAACTTATATTTGTGTTTCAATTTAAATAATAGATTTAGAAAAATAAAACATTTATGGTTTTATATTTTCATGACCTAATATATCATGTCAAATCAGTGACTTAGTTGAATAACTCAACATGTCATTATTGACCACAAGAGTATCGACTAAAATGCTCATTTTGAACAAATAGTCACTCATGTATTGCCACAAACAAGCAAGCTTATCACAATTTGATCCTAGTGTTTTGGCTACCGAAAGGCTACTGCCCTTTAGGTTTCAAAACCACTAGTCATGATTCAGATTTGTATGCTTGCACTTGTTAGTGGATTTCCAAACGTTTAAAATGTTTCCACACATTAACGCCCTCACAGTTCATGCATTCCCTTTGTCCTCACTCAGAACATGCACACTATTATAGAGAAACTTAATCGATTTCAATGTGGTAAATGAAACGATATCATTTATTTCAGACGTTTTAAGTCCATACCACTGAACCGTTAGGTTTTCTCCCACTCGTCCGTAGGCGCTTTTGGGTATCTTTTGGGTATGTTTAGATTCTCGATCTACATGATCGATGGGTTACCCCCACATTTGTGGGACCCTCGGGGTTCTCCCCCAATAATAGTAATATAATATTACTAAATTATTATTCTCAATAATAGCAAACTCAACATATTCACAATATGTTTTACTAACAAATTAATAATATGTTATTTCAACAAATTATTAAATGTTTTTGCAACAAATAAATAAGATGTTAATTTCAACAAATTATTAAATGTTTTTTCCGCAAATTAATAAGATAATATTTCAACAAATAATAAATTAGCCGATATTTGTTTATTATTAAAATAAAACTCAGCGGCCATTTATAATTTGTTTAATCATCAAATTATTTGCTCTTCGATGAATCAAGTCGGTTATTAAATAACCTTTCATCCAAATATGTAACCGATTCGTCATTGCAATTCGTAGATAGCTAATAAAACTCTCCATAAATGCCAACAACGACTGTCCTTACAATAATTTATAACTCTCCAAATTAAATTGCGATTAATCACAATTAATAAGAAGTTATAAATACTCGCCATTAATCTTATTAATGATTACCGTTATAAATTTTGTAACCCTCCAAATTAAATTGCAATAAATCACAATTAATAAGGATATCACCCATTATATCACCACATTAGTGGTTTTAATAATGGTGGTTTCAAATTTGTAACCTCCGTCATTAATATGCACTCATGCAAAATTAATAGGAGTTACACCGGCACCCACAATGTTCTGGTCAGTTCCAGCACCCACTGTGTTCCGGACATTTCCCGCAGAAAACTGTTTGTTATCTCAAATAACAAACACGCACAATCTAATTTCGAAAAATGAAACTAAAACTCCTCCTTCGCAAACACCAAATTTCTATAACCACGCATGGTTTCAAGAAACTGATTTTGCAAGAGTATTCTAGTTCATTCCCGAAAAAGATTATCAAATTTTGAAAGATTTATTCAACCGTAAACACCAGATAAATCTGATTTTACACAGAACAATCTCAGAATTCAACCAGTTCTGTCGTAAGCCCCAAATTCTGAAAAATCAGAAAATGGTTTTACAAGAACTATTTCGAAACTAGTTCTTTCGTAAGCCCCAAATTAATGGTTTTACACGAACTATTTCGAAAACATTCATCCTCCAATTAATTGCAGAGATCCATATGACTACACAAAAACTCATTGGAAATAACCGTTTCATTATTCTTAAAAAATATACACTACCATGTATAAATCCAAGTCAATTAATGTCCACTTTTGCGAACAAAACACCACCGGTCAAAACAAAATAATGAGCATCACAAACAACATGCAACCCCTGATATATATGGAATATAATTACATGTTAATTCACCCCATTAGATGTACTGACATCAACTCATCAAAATGAATAAGAATGAATCTTTGAGTAATAGATGGCTACTACTGTCTTTCTTCAGTGTCTAGTAACTTCCATTTGAAGTAAATTCCCTTTTATTTATATTTAGCTAAACATTGAATAATTCTTTTCAAATAACTGGGTACGTTTCTTTTTGTAATAATGTACTCAGGTTTGTATTTCTCATAAAATAATAGACAAAAGTTTTCTGTAACCTTAAGAAGACACTAATCAAAGTATTAGCTTTGGCTGGCGATGAGAAGGAGCTGTGAACATTATGACACTTCCTATGGTACGCAAACCGAATAATACCAATACTATCAAAAGCATAACATACGAGAGTTTGACTATGATCAAAACCAAATCAATTATAAATTAACTTAATAAATAATGTGAAAACACAAATATTAATACCGTGTTACAACCAAAAACATCACTAAACATGCTTGTACACCAATTTACATAAAATGCATACACACTACACATAAAGAGACGGTGTAAACAAAAAATAAGGATTTTCACATAACCCAAAAAGGATAAATGAGACATAAAACGCTTTTAACAATTGAATCGGAAACACCAATTTCTTAAAACCAAAGTTTGTTAGAAAAAGATTTTCCAAATAATGTATTAGCCACGAAAATAATTTTCTGTTTATCCAAACACCAAAATTATTGTATTAACGTACAAAACATAAAAATATCGTTTAAGATTGTTGGGTACGTTGTAAATAAACACAATAATTTCTACGGAAAAGAAATGGACAAATAAACAGAAAATGGTTTCCTCAAATATATAAATATCAATTACAAGATTTAACATAAAAATAAGTAAATGATACCGAAATGGACTAAAGTCCGAGACGAGGTAACTGCAAGCAGTTTCCCTTAAACGATATTTGCCCCGCCACATCTGCTTCTGGCTAAATGGGACACTTCGTTCCCAAGGTACAACGTCTATCACATGTGACTCGGCGGAAACGGCACCGAGCCACGGTCGGGCCGTTGGTGGTGCGGTTCTCTCTCTATATGTATGCATATGTGTTTGTGTGTGAATGTGTATGATGCCATGTATGATTTTTTTGTCTTGAAAAAATATTTTAATGTTACAAGACCATTTTTCCTTTTAACCTTGTCTTTGTAACATCTTTTACCAATTAAAAGACCTACATAAATGGGGAATAAATAGTTTTTTATAACCACAAACTTAATAGCATTCACTCCATAAAACCATTAGTTTTTCCAACAATTTGCATATAAAATCAGACGAATATTAATTCCCTTTTTGGTTTTGGCGTAATATGTTATCGTCCACCGATTGGTTGGAATTAGTTAAAGGGTCGGACAACGAGAATGTTGTCAACTTCAATCAATCCCATTTGTTTTTGTTTGTCTGATTACTGTAGTTGGCAATAATTTACGTTCTTTGTGAACATTGACATTCTAAGTCTAGCTCATAGTACACAACTCGACGAATAGTTTAGCCATCCAATTGATTTTGAATAATGTAGAGAATTTTCAGCTTAAATATTAAATAGCAACCTTGACATTTTTAGACGTCACATAAACAATTACACTTCAACTGCAATTTTGCATACATCAGTGGGAGTAGGGAACTTTTAGGAGCATCTCGTTAGGATAATTGGCCCTGTACATCTGTCATAGTTAAGAAATTCGTAGTATAGATTTAAAAAAATTACTTGTCATAAGTAGAGAGAAACGAGAAAATGTGTGAATCATTTTATTTTATTTTGATAAAAAATGTGTGAACCTTGTGAGAGTGAATTATCAAGATTTTCATAATTGATGTGGCTATTGCCAACTAGATATGGCCGGTGAACCTTGTCGGAACAGAAAGGAATTTTAATCCTGATTGCAATTTTGATATTGTATCTGGGGATGACATTTTCGCGGGTTTCAACCCGACCCCAATTTTAGATTGCTGCCCCCTGCCGTAATTTTTACACATTGTTTGGTTCCACTTTGTAAGTGTTTCGACATTAATATAATATTTCCATTTCCATTTCCATTTATTGTTCTTGTATTCTTTTGATCACTTCGCTCTTGATATAATCCTAGAGAAGTCCTTAATTAAATCATTTATTCGGATTGAATCCACCTAGTGTGAGTACGCTGGGTTTGATATTACTGTTTTAGGTGAATTCCACGTTTAGGTGATATATATATCTGAGATGTAGATATACAAATGGTAAAGATGTGTTGTTCTAGTTAGTAATTAAATTTTTTTATATATTTCTTTTCTCAAGTTTGTAAATACATTTTTTTGTATATATTCCACGACTAAGAAGAGTTGACTCGAACATTAACTTGTACAGTACCCGTTTCTTCGTCACCAAAAAATACAGTTAATTATTTGTCTAAAGAATAGATTCTTATCTGGCCTTTCTTAAGAAGGTGCTAAATTAATTCTGTATAAAACGAAGTACACAAAAAGTATTCTAGTCGGTGCATTTGTCAACTAAACAATAACTTGAATTTTAATAAGTAATTAAGGTACTTATATGTGTAAGAATCAGCTAGTGATGGCGAGTATAATTGAGAATTAACAAACCAGAATCACAGCACAACAAACAGGATATAAATAGTACATAGACTTAAGTTAATTTATACTATAATTTAAACTATTTAATTCTTTAATCTGTTTATTTGAATCGATTAAGCGTATATAAATACAACGGTTCCTCTTATCAGTCAAGCACTCTATCTGAATCAATCTTGCATACATTCTTGGGTTTGGTTTTTCCCTGGCTCAATGGAGAAACACAAGCTATTTTTCGCTTTCTGTTTTATTGTCTTCTCTTTTACCCGAGGTACGCGTATGTGTAATAAATGGATGTGCATGTTTAGGGCGGGAAAAAAATACCAAAATCCCGAAATCCCGATCAATGTCCCGACCCGAAAAGAGTCCCGAACCGAAAACGTCGGGTTTTGTCCCGACCCGACAAACTTCGGGATCGAAATCGGATGACAATTTTGATTTCGTCGAATGTCCCAATCCGATTTTTTTATTATTTTTTTATTTTATATTATATAACATGATATTTTTTTATTTCAGCACTAAAATATAAATTAATTTATATCAAATGCAAGTGATGAGAATCAAAAATTGTACCATATAAGTTACAATCTTTTTTGTTTCATATATTAGTTATAATTACATAAGTATAATATATATTTGTAGTTTTGAATATATGAAACTATTCAAATAAAAAATATACTTAAATTAAAAAGTTATATTGTTATTTCAAAAAAAGATAAATGGTCATTATTTTTCGATTATAAAAATTATAATGATAATATATCTCATTTAATATGATAATTGTTACTTGTGTGAATAAAACTAAATACTAAAAGAATCTGATAAAAAACGTATCAATTTTTTTATCTACTTAATTATTTGTATTTTCACACTATTTTTTCTACTACATGTTAATTTCTTTTTGCATTTATTTGGAGTGTTATTTTTAAACTAGGATTATATTTCGTGTTAATAACATGTTTAGACTTTTCAAATGAAAATTGTTACTCCCTCCGTTCCCATTTAATTGTCCACTACAAAACTACGAGCAATTTTGACCGTCATATAACTTGTATCAAAATTATCGAAATAATTTTTTTAAAATCTAATTATAAAATTTAACATTTGAATTATATGATCAACTTTTAAAAAAATTCATTCCGACAATTTTGATAGAAGTTTTTGGCCGATCAAAATTTCACGTATTTTCAGAACGGAGGGAGTAATAAAAAATGATCTTGTCGTAAAATAAAAAAATTATGTCGGAAAATTCGGAAAAAATCTATCCCGACCCTACGTGATCCCAAAAATTCGGGTCCCGACTTTTGTCGGGTTGGTGTCGGGATTTTTTTTTTCATTTCCAAAAATAATCGGATCGAGATACGAATTGAATGTTTACGAGTTAAATGTTTACAGATCGGATACGACCTAACCCACACATGTGAATGTTTAGGCATAGTCAATTGCTTTTCACTTTTTCCCATCTGCTTGGGTATTGTAAAAAGGTGTTACTTTTCCTCCAAAAATAAAAGTACTCAATTACACAATTTAGTCTATTTATGGTAAGTTTGAATTTTGCCAAGATAAAAGTAAACTAATAGTAGCACTAAATTATGCAATGAAGACGTATCCATAATAATGATGCATAGTTTAATAGTTTTAAAGCATATTGGCCGTTATTTTCAGCAACATATTCCATACTAGTATTTTTTTCTCTATCGTAACAGCAAGTCAGGAAGTGAAAGCAGCTCAAGATGAGATACAGCGTCGTGGGTTGATTAGTACTGGTCCAGGCTTATTATTTGTATTTGGGGACTCATATGCTGATACAGGAAATGCTAATAAAACGGCAAGATCAAGGAAGGTGCCATACGGTATCACTTTTCCAGGAAAACCCTCGGGACGTTACTCTGATGGTCGCGTCCTTACCGATTATTTTGGTACGTGCTATATATGGGTTTTTGTAATAGACTTATTGTTTGGCACTTTTGAGTTTTTCAATGTTGATTTACAAATCTTCCTTAGTTGTTAAATGCTACGTAGCTTATGTTTATGCTAGATGAGTCCGACTGTTTTTTGTTACAACTTAACTATCTTATAAAACATAGTCTATAATTCCAGCACTGAGTAACGATTATGAAGAGAAGGAAGAGAGCTTGTTTTGAGGGGAGTATAAAATGTAATGTTCTGATAAATATGCACTTCGGAATGGATAAAATATTTTTATTAACTCAAGTTCT
This sequence comes from Primula vulgaris, assembly GCA_963920805.1. Classification (NCBI taxonomy): domain Eukaryota; kingdom Viridiplantae; phylum Streptophyta; class Magnoliopsida; order Ericales; family Primulaceae; genus Primula; species Primula vulgaris. The sequence continues at coordinate 39,292,497 of OY987213.1, forward strand.
AAATATAAGTATATTTTTCACAACAATGTGACAAATTACGTTGGACTGAAATTGTGAGAAATTGAATAGCAAGACTGTTCCATGAAATTTATGGATTACTTATCACTGGATCTGGACGATATATTCACCTCTTAAGCATTAAGCTCAAGAGGAAGCGTCAATCGCGTTTTTTCTAGCTAGAGTGAGTTGCCAGGAGCAAGTCTTTAATTATCTCGATAATGAGTTCTAAAAATAGCTTATCTGGTCTTAATACAAATTATAGTTGTTTTGGATTAAAATAAATAAAATCATATTATAGCTTAGCCCTCCACAATGACCGAGAGTTGTGGATCATGATCCGGTATGTTGTTATATTTCTCCTCATAACTGTTAATTTCTATCTATTTTCAGCTAGATTTTTGGGATTAAAAACTCCAGTAGCCTATAAGCTGAGAAAATACGCAGTAAAACTATGGAAAATTGGGATGAACTTTGCATACGGTGGGAGCGGAGTATTTGATACCTTGCTTTCGGATACAAATATGACTACCCAGATCAATTATTTCCAAAATCTAGTAAAGGAGCATGTATACACAAAATGGGATTTAAAAAATGCAGTGGTTCTTGTCACTCTCTCCGGAAACGATTATGGCAATTACCTTGCCAAAGGGGGCTCTACCCAGGTATACATTATAAGTCTTAACTTGGTAATTATTTGTCCCAACACCATGCATGCCAGAGGTAGGAATAGTAAATACAGGAGAAAAAAAAACCCAGAACTTACGGTGTATGTAAATAATGTAATGATCTAAGCAGGGGCAGGCCGGAATCAAGTCGAGTAAGCCTTGAACCTTGTACAATTGATCCGGAAAAAAAATTACGGGCATCATCCGACCATATTTTAATATATTTGGTAGTTAAAATAAAATTATTAAACACCAATTGGTTATTGGTTTACAAGGTGTTGTAATAGCTCAAATTGTAGAATAGTTTGATATTTAACATAGGAGATCATGAGTTCAAAGCTCGTAAGTTACAATTTAATTTTGTTTTTATTTTAAATTATATTTATCGAGCAAAAAAAACGAGCGTTAAGCATTCCGATATACCGGACCGGTACTGGATCTAAGTCCTCATGAAATATGATGCATGCCTGGCTTTTAATATGCGCTATTTGCTACATGGCCTAGACGTATATAATCTTTGAAAAGTAAAATTTATAGGCTGTAGTGGCACGATTACACAAAGATGGGCGTACATGTTTAATTTTGAGAAAGATGTTATCGTGCAAATATTGGTTATAACTAATAACTAGGGGTTTAATATAATGATTAATGTCAATTTTGTGATATATATTCATTTTTTCTTTTTCTTTTTATTCGTTATCGCCTTTTGGCATACAAGTGATGTTGACTTCTATGAGCTAATTATTCAATAGACAATAGATATTTACTTAAAGAGCCACTGTCGGAATCAATTTTTTTAAGGTATGTATACGATCGAGGTTGGTATTTTTGATCAATCAAAAAGGCTAATACTTACTCCGTATATATCAATAGATTTGATATATATATATATATATATATATGCGTGGTGCGTATTAATTTTTATATAATAAAAAATAAGTGTTAGGTATGAATTATCGCTCTATAAATAAAACTCCACAATATTGTCGTCTGTTGCCTTCTTATTTTCAGTTAAGTATGCTGTGGTTGTTTGACTATAACTATCAAATGAAAATTTTATATAGTTTAATAAATAATTGAAAGGCTTTGAATCATTTACTCATCAGTGACCTTAGTAATATTTTTGGCCATTATGAAAGTTACAACTATGAATTCCATTTATGAATATATAAATAAGGGGAAGTTTTTTGTTTAGTACATGCAATTGAAATTTATAATTAAGACAAACCTGTATCTCTGTTTTTTTTGTTTAAATGACATAATTTTTTTGCAAGAGTACAATTACTTCCTGAAAGTTACATACAAATTCCTTATAATCATACATTTTTATTAGTGTGATCATATGATAATTAATTAACCCTTTTTTATTATAAAAAAATAAAAAATTAAGCCCTTTTTCTCTTTTTCCTTTTTAATTTAATAGTGTTCTGTGTTTTAGGGTTTGCCAAACTTCATCCCCCTCGTAGTAAACCAACTAGCAGTGAATTTGAAACGTATAGGCGGCATGGGAGTGGGAAAGGTCGTTGTGGCGGCTTTGCAACCCCTTGGATGCCTGCCTCAAAGCACTTTTGCATACTCTTTTAAACAATGCGATCCAACCGCCAATAAACTTTCTAACCTCCACAATCTCTTGCTTCAACAAGCGGTTTCAAAGCTTAACAATGAGAATAAGGGATCCCCTTATCTAATACTAGACTTCTACAGCTCGTTTCTTATGGTGCTCGGTATGCTCTCTAAAGTCTAAACTAGCTTTAGGGTATTGATGTTTAATTATGAGAAAGTTCTCTCTTTTCCTGATGGAATTGAGTTTTTGGCATTGGCATGAACAAATGGAAAAAAATGATTTTCAAAACCCTTTTCTCTTACTCATTACACAGTTGAAGTGGATGAACTAGGAAACAAGATATGCAACTACTAATAACGAATAGCGCGGGACAACAGTTCACTCGGTTTCCTCACAATTTTTATTTTTTTTTGAAATAGAACTTGTAAAAGTTTTAAGGCAATTTTGTACATTATATAAGATGCCACATTGGATCCAGTTCTCATTTTCTGATTGATTGAAAATAAACAACTTATTCCCGAACTATCTAATTACTGTAACATTTCTATTCCTAAACAATATAAATTATCGAAAATAATAACAATCATGATCTAAAGTAACGGAGATTGTATCGTAGTTCTCTCCAATCGGTTTTGAGGGTCAATCTGCCACCTGAAAATCAATTTAATTATCACACTAACCTAATGGTATACCCCGATCCTTATTTTGCAGGCAGTGGCAAGTTTCAGGCACCACTTAAGCCTTGTTGTATGGGTATAAATTCTACCTATTTCTGTAGTGACGTCGACCGAAAAGGAAATAAAATGTACACCGTCTGCAGTGATCCTGAATCAGCCTTCTTTTGGGACACCGTCCATCCAACCCAAGCTGGCTGGCGTGCGGTCTATTTGTCGATGAAATCCACTCTCAAAAATTTGATATTCTGAAAGACACAAATTGTAGAAAGAAAATTGATTTGGTTGGCAAATTTTCTTTTCTACAGTTATTCTATGGTCAACACTTGTAACTTATTTTCTGTTTAATAAAATATGCTTTTCAAATAATATTAAGTATCGAGACATATACCGTAAATTTTTATTTCCCTAAATATCAGATATTACAAGTAAATGGCACTTGGCAATTATATAGGATAGTATCATTAGACGAAGTCTAATTAAGTAGATATGAAGGCATGGAGGGGCGGAACCAATGTATGTTTAGTGAGGACTGTAGTTCCGTTGGATTTTTGAAAAATTATTATTTTATATGTATTTGTTAATAAAAGTCTAATGTAGCATAATAGTTCAATGTTAAAAGCAGAATATTTGATGTGATGCTTATTTGTTGGTTCGAATCTGCACACGAGAAATTATTATATTTTGGCTTTTTGTAAAAATATTACATTGGTACTATTATCTGTGTATTATATGTTGTGATAAAAAACATTTTTTTTTTATTTTTACAAAAAAACAATCTGTAAACATTGTACAGTTTCTCAAAATCTTCATAAATACTATTGAAATTTAAACCACTAGTACATCTTTATAGTTTTACTAAATATAAATAAACTGCACGATCTGCATTTATTAAAATACATTGATTATTTATTGTCATCGTTCAGTTTAACCAGTCAGGGGAGAATATTGTTGAATTGGAAATATTATTTGCAAAACGTTTATCATACCTAAAAAAAAGATATATATATATATATATATATATATATATATATTATATTGTGCTCTATTCAACCGAAATTCTGGCTCCGTCTAGAAGACAAGTAATTAAGAGTCGTTTTTTTCACAAACAAAGAACTGAAGAAGTACTGTATAGAAGCTGTTTCGTCCATAGCCAGACCAACATATAAATGCCATGTAGGATGAAAGAAAGATCAAAGAGATGATATAAAATTAAAGATTATTTTTAATCATTCCATTTAAAGATGGTAAATCTTTCTATATATCTTTAGGCCAGTACTATAACCCATGAATTCTAAAGAAAATGGAAACTAAGAGTTCCCTCTTAGATAGTATTTGTATTTAATTAGTAATAGACATTATTTCATTTCGATAAATTGACAATTTAGTAACATTGGCAAAAATTAGGGCCAAGAGAATACCAAAACTATAGATTACCACAACGCTCTCTCTTTCTCACACTGAGAACCCATCTCCGAACCCATAGCCATCCCACAACCAACCTAATTCACTACCGATTGCAACCCTTCCCCTCCCAAGCTAACTAATGGATACAAAGTTATGTCACTTAAAAAAAAGGTACACAAGGGAGTAAATTGCAAAAGTTAATTTTGGAGGTTCGATAACCAAAAAAAAAAAAAAAAAACTAAGAGGACCGGAGATATAATAAATACCAAAGCTTAATCACTAGGGTTCGTGGATGTCTATTTGGAACAGTCATCGTATTTGACTGTTATGTTACGGTCACCTTAATCACCGTTAGATTAGAAAATGCATGGTTAGATAATGTTTTTAAATAGCTAACTTATTTTTTCTATTTTCAACAAATTAGAATGTGATAAATTAAAAACAAATTTTACAACACATTAAAAACCCAAATAAAAATATAGAAAACTAGGGGGGCATACCCTAAACTTAAATATTAATCAAAGTTTTTTTAAAATCCATTTGACATTTTTTTATACAAACAGATTGTGAAACAATCATATAGGACGATTGTTAGCTAGCAATTCCTTTCATCCGCCCAAAATCCTACCAGATTTTATTGTGAGGGAAATATGAAAAAGTAACGCAGCAGCAGGGATGATATAAAAGAATGAATGGGTACAAAAATATGTGAACAAGTAAGCATATTGATCAAAGTTCATTCTAAAAAAAAAACAGCTGCTTTCCCCAAGACTTTGATATTAAAAATAATATATCTGGCCATAGAAAGAGATCTCAAGATACTTCACTGGTTGTGTCCAACTAAGGGTTATAATAAGATGAATATAAATGGCTGCTACATAAAGAATACTAATTTGGGTGGAGTTGGGGGAATTATGATCGATGAACAATAAAAAGGTGATTTTATTATAGGGTTCTTTACCTCCATTAATAGCAATTCTAGTTTAGAATCAGAGATCAAAGGTCTGCTTTTGGGTGCAAATTACTCGAGTTTTGAAATTATATTTGAGACTGATTGTTTACAACTGGTCACTATTATACAAGGTAAAAAAGTATTTGTCCTTGGAATTTAATTTACGAAAAGGATTTAATCATTCATCGGTTTAATCTACGCAAGCAGCTGAGTATAGAAAGAGAGGAAAATAGAGAAGCTGATTAACTTTGCTAATTTAGGAATTAGGATGTGATGAAGATCCTTTGTTCTCTGATCGATTAAAAGATTTCCCTGGCTATCTAAGAGGAGTTTTTGACACAGAAGCTCGAAATATACCTTATTTGCGTATCAATTGATGATTCTGATTGAAGGTTTTCATATGAGGATGACGTCGATCGATGGTCTCTCTCTAATCTAATCTAATCTAATCTAATCTAAAAGCGAAAAGTGTTTTTTCAGGTGAAGCGGTGGATTGTCCATGAAGAAAGACTCGTGTTTTATTCTAAATATTATTATTATTATTTTTTAATCAAACGGACCCGAACTTTATTAAAACAAAACAAAGACATACATATCATGGAACAAACCTTCATACTAGCATAAAATTATCAACTATCACAACAACAAAATATTACTATAATCAAGCATAAGTCTAATACAAACTGCAAATAAAAAAATGTAAAAACGCAAATTTAGACACCATGCTGAACCAAAACCTCCAGAGGCATGAAAAATCAATTATATCATATCTCAGCACGGACTTAACACCATGTTAAGCAAATCTCCATCAAACTTCAAACCCATGACCATCTTCATTACCGTTTGGTTTGCCCTCTGTCCCCTCGTGATCATAGACTGTTTTTTTTTCCTAACTCCAAAGTCTGATAGAAACTCATACCCATCTGATGAACAATAGTCATGATCAACCAAGTAAGAGGAGTTTAAATTATAGTCTCTCATCAGGTCCTCTAATTAATTATTGAAAGGCGCATATCCTTAACTAGAAGAGTGGATGTTAATGACTTCTGCCTCAACTTCTTTCTTATTTTTCTCCTTTTTCTTTTTCTTATTTTTTTCCTTTTTTTTTTTTTACAGTTTTTGATTCCTCTATGTGAGATACATTCTCTACAACACTAGCAATATGGTTTGGTGTAAAAGCCTTGGCATTTGGAGCGAGCATATTTTTACCGTATTCTTTTGGAGCCAAAAAATTCTCCATTGTGCTAAACTCAACCTGTGTATTTGGATTGACAATCTGGTCTTTCCCAGCAACTTTTGGACCCATTTTTTTACACACCTGTTCAGCCCCTTCTGGTTTCAAAACTTCTCTTTCATTGATTTTCTTTCCTAGATTCCAAACCTTTTATATTTTCCTCATCATCACTATCAACTTCTAGTAGCTTACCATTCACTTTTCTAAAGAATTTATTTGCTTTTGAGAAATATTTTAAAAATCGCGCTATATAGCGCGAAATAGCGATTTTTGGGAAAAAAACGCAACGAAAAACCACTATTTGGTTGGAATTGCGCTAAAATCGCGCTATAGTGGACCAAAAGCGCAAAAAGTGCGAAATTCTAGACCAAAAGCGTAAATAGCGAGTTAGGAAAAAAAACAGCGTATCTAAATAATTAATATATACTGTGTAATTTTCATAAAAATGTGTGTAGTCTAGATGGTTGAGACAGTGCTGTAATTTCCAACAAACCCAAGTTCAAAACTCACCCACAACAAAAAAAAAAATCGATTTTTTTTATTGCTATCTAATATAACTATACAAAATTTAGTGTATATTTAGGCAAAAAAAATACACCGCAAAGTGCTATGTAGCAACGCTATTAGCGCTTTTAGCGTTTCTCTCAAAAAAACGCTACGATAGCGATAACCCTATTTAAAACATTGCTTTTGAGCATTCCCTTGCATTTTTAATATTGTGTGGCTTCTTAGCCTCATACTCTTGTCTACGACCATCTTTTTTTCCCATGTTCTGGATCTTATTTGCATCTCTTAGAGGATTTTGCTCAACAAGATCATTATTCCCTCTTTTATCCCCTGTTTGCACCTTATAGCCCAAATTTCATTATCTTTGGTGGTTTTATTATCAGAAAAATGAGCTTTAGGTTGTTGTTGGGTTTTAGTATTAGGAAAAAAAAATTACTCAAGAGGAGTGTGACCTTGCAACCAACACTTATCGCGGTATATAGGAAGTTTTTCATACTCCGCTCTTTGCCAGAAACCCTCCTCATGAGAAAGTACCAATCCAGATTAAATTCTTTCTCTCATTGAAAAGATCTACTTCCACACACGCTCTAGCATAGGCAGGCCTAATATGAGGAATGTGGCTACATTCGTAACGAAAAACCTTCCAAAAGATTGGGTAATATCTTTTAGATAGGATAGAATACAGAAGTTCAGCGGCAGCAGATGAAGTCTAATATCCAAATAGGAGCTACAGATGACTCTTTTTTTTAGATTAAAATCAATTGTCCACTTATATATTCTAAAAAGAGCTTCTTCAAATTAATGATTGTTTTGGGTCCAAGTTTTAGTAAAATCAGTGGCATTTCTGGTCTTAATTAGAACACGCCGATAATCAATGAGGCTCACAACATGGGTTTCAGCAAGTTCCTAATTTCTGATAATATGGTCCCTAATAGTATCAATCTTAGGTATTTATCTACTGAATTTAGCAATTAGAGCATATTGCAGAGGAAAGCCCGACCTTTGCAATTCTAAAAGCGAAAAAATAACAGCAGACCTAGATTCCTTTAATTGGGTTTGCTTCAATGGTAGCTGGATATCATTTATTTCGAGTGTATTAAGATCTAATCTATAAGTGTTTATCCCTAACTCAGTTTTGGATTGATTACCTTTGACTGCAGCCGTATAGGAGACTTTAGTCGTTAGTGGCGGTGGAGAAAGCTTTTGTATCACTGCACTGATTTCTAAGAAAACTTTTGTGTAAGCACGATTTTTCTTGATGTAAATTCCCTTTTATCAGTTGTAATTTTGATTTCTAATAAGTTTCAGAAATATGTCCAAAATATTTGTCAAATCCTTTATTTAACTTTACTTTCATTTTCTATTATGATTATCATCCTAGCCACTTAGGAGTGGAAATGGTAGGATATATTATTACCGTACCGTACACGTATGATACACTAAATTTCAATATCATTATCGTACCACACTTTCGTATACCGCTTTCATTATACCGCAAGTGCGGTATGATATAATGGTATGGTACAGTACATTACCAAATTTGAAAAACAACACACAATGTTATAAAAAATATATTATTAGCAAAAAAAAGTTTAAATATAACACTTTATTTATGAATAATTGAATAAGATTATAAATATTATCATATTTTGTGTAAATTATTCTATATCTTAAATGCTAAAGAATATTAATAATTATATTTGAATATGAGTATTTTATATATAAATGATAATATGTTAGAATGATATACAAGATCATCTTATTCAAAATCGATTACCATTACCGTGCCACTAAATTGAGTGGTACAGTAATATCGTATCATATGTGTGATAGTACCGTAAATACGGTATAAGTGGTTTGATATATATGGTAATTACGATTGATTAGTATACTCTGGTACAAAATTTCACCATACCGGTGTGATCACTTCTTATGAAAATTGGATCCTTGCGGTCATTGTGCACTTTTTGCAGTTTTTTGTGTTTATTATTCTTCTTTGCTGCTACGCCATGAAATTCTTCATAACGATAAAATTATTCTTCTTCGAAAATTTTGTGGATGTTTTGCTATAGTAATATTATAAACAGTTTTTTTTTCTTTGTTTCGAGCAACTGCCCACCATTCATTTTCTGATCAGTTGTGCGGCTTGTGCCCCTCGCGTTAAACTGTAGCTATATGTACCGATAACCATCTTTGCATGTCAAATCTTGTGATTTCTCTTATCATTGTGTAAATATTTCTTATAAATAAATGTCTTTTCGTTTAGGAATCTCAAATAATCCACTAAATTAAATATATAGGTTACTGACATCTCCTAAATTTCTTGTACCGTTATAATAAATTTTAAGAATATTTTGGAGACGGTATAGCTTGAAATTATTTTCTCAATTTCAAAAATCATGAATTTATACTAAATTACAAATTATGTCAACTAAAACTTATTTCATCCCTATTTCAGAGGCTTTTATTGTTTTACAGACAGTCACAACAATTAATATTGTAAAACAGAATAAATAATCATCTCCATTTCTGTATTTTACCTTGATTGACAGTTAAGTACATAAATAAATACACATTAAATTGAGTGCATAATAATTAATAAAATATTCCATGCCTTTTTGATACTATGGACTTGGAATTCACAAAATTAGAAAGTTCAATTGATAAAATAGGAATAGTGTAAATATATAATTAAATAATGTTGATTACAAAATAAAATACAAATAATGTTGCCATTAATTTGTACAAAAATTCGTAAATAAATACAGCCATTATTCCTTTAAACATTGTATATCTTGCACAGCTTCTTGGCTTTAGTTCCCCTTGATCCATGGCGACACACAAACTTACATCTGCTCTATGTTTTGTTCTTTTCTCATTTAGCCTAGGTATGTATGTATGTATGTATGTATGTATGTATGTATGTATGTATGTATGTATGTATGTATGTATGTATGTATGTATGTGCATAGTCTATTAATAAAAGAAAATTATATTTTTAGCCGAAATCAGTTGTTTTGCCAGTTATTTTGTCATTGTATACAAAGTGTGTTCTTTTTCTTCTAAAAAAACAATTTGAAAGTACAACATTTTTTTAAGGAATCTGGATTTTAGTTGTTCACAGAAAATGTATAACAAAAATTGAGTGTAATCGAAGAAACATCCATGTAAGATATTACTAATATTTAGGTTCTTTTAACTTCTATCTAAATTTATAAACTTTTATTATATATGCACACAGTTAGTCAAGGGGTAATTGAAGCAGCTCCAACAAAACTGTTTGCATTTGGCGACTCTTATGCTGATACAGGGAATGCTAAACCGGCAAGCTCATGGAGGGTTCCGGCCGGTATCACTTTTCCTGGCAAGCCCTCGGGCCGTTTCTCTGATGGACGTGTCATAACTGATTATCTTGGTGCGCGCTACTCCCTCTCGATCTGTCTCCAAGTTACCTATTTATACAAATATTTTGAGTATTGTCTATTTTTTGGATACTGGAGATATCCTGGTTATGTTTTCAGGTCATTTTTAGCATTTGCTTTGCATATGTTGATCATCAAGGTCTCTTTTGGGAGATTTTAAAACACTGTACATAAAACATGGTCTATATATATAGGAAGTTTTCACAGACTATAATGTTCGATAATCGAGTCTTAATCCATAATAACAAGATTCGTGTTCCCTATATAATATATATCTAATCTCTCTTGTCACTTATTGTGAAGGTTCTTTTGTTATGTTTTCATCTTGTTAATGTATCATTCGAACTTTGCAGCTATGTTCTTGGGGTTAGAGACTCCAACTCCCTACATGTTGAGAAAATCCGCCGGACAAGAGTTGGAATACGGGATGAACTTTGCATTTGGTGGGACAGGAGTATTTAAAACCTTATTTTCGGGTCCAAATTTGACTGCCCAAATTGGTTTTCTCCAAGATGTAACTCATGAAGGCGTATACACACAACAGGATCTGAAAAATTCAATGGCTTATGTCACTGTCTCTGGAAACGATTTTAGTGCTTACCTTAACAAAGGTGGCTCTATCAAGGTATAACTGTAGTTAAGAAAAATTTATACACATTAATCGATGCAATTAAGAAGAGTATTCTAATGTCAGAAGATCTAGTAAACATTGTAAAAAAAAATGTGTTAAACAATTACATTCTTGAATCAAAGGCCAGACCATCCATGCCCGTTTTGGGCCTAGGCCCAAGAGCCATGAGGCTAGAACTCCCAAAAACCGACTATTTTTAGGCTTCCATTTATCAATAAGTTATAATATTTATATTTCCTTTCCTGTTTTTTTAATAGGTGTAGCCTAGTCGTTAATGTATGGATACATAAAGTCTGTGGTTTTTATGAACGTAGGTTCGAACCCTTGAAAAAATAGAATTTTTTTATATTTAAGTTGATAATTAATTACGTTAATGACCGGGTTCGAACCCTTGAAAAAACAACATTTTTTTATATTTATGTTGACAATTTATTATGTTAATGAGCCATGTAGTTTAATGTAAGGTTTTTTCTGGTCTTGTATTAAATAAATAAAAAAGACCTGATTTAATATAAAGATAACAGATTTGGTACTTTATTTTGGAAAAAAAATCTCAGTATAATTTTTGTTTCCATGGCAAAGTTTATAAAAAAAACCTTACTTGGTATAATTGTATTTTTGGTTAAATGTGCGTCAACTAATCGCATTTGGTGATAAGTTTGAGCGAAATATTTTGCTATTTATTTACCATATCTAATAAGTTTTAATTAAATACTTTATTGTTTTTATGATGGAAAAAAAAATCTCATTTTTAAGGTGGCCTACAGTCCCCAAAAACAAAAACACTGGAACCGGTACCGAAGAAGTCAACAAAAAATAAGATTATGGCTTCAGCAGTTCAGCTCTATCTCTAACAGCTGACTTAATTCTCACTTATATCCTTATTATATGTCCAAAATATCCTGCAAAATACCAATGTTTTGATCTAACTACCAAGGCAGATAATTCAGTATAAAATGAAGAACGAAAATCGAAACAATTGTAACAAAAAATCATATCATCCTTGTTTTTGCACCCTCTTTTTTTCAAAATTTGACATTGTTCCATGTTACAGGATTTGCCAAAATTCAGTGCACGCTTAATTAACCAACTAGCAGTGAATTTAAAAAGTATAGGCGACATGGGAGTCGGAAAGGTAGCTGTGGCGTCTCTGGAACCTCTTGGGTGTCTCCCAATACTCACCGTTTTTAGATCTTTCAAACAATGCAATAAAATCCTCAATAAAGCCGTGACTCAACACAATGTATTTCTACAAAAAGCGGTTGCAAAGCTCAATAAGGAGACTAAAGGCTCTCCTTTTGTAATACTAGACGCCTATAACGCGTTTCTTACATCACTCCAGAATAAAGGTTAGCTCCCCGTAGCCTTGTATTCTTTTTATTTATTTTGATTGACACGAAGAAAAAAAAAATGACTTTCTTCCCATTCTTTATCTTTTCCTTAAATAGTTGAGATCTCAGGGAATATAATGTAATTTGAGGAAAAAATTGGAAATAAACGAGATATATACTGGGTTTACTTCTTGGCATAATTTAATTGAAGATAGATAGAAATTTTAATCTAGGAAAATTTCTACTTTTCTTTTTGGCATAGTTTAACTTCCTATATAAATATTTTTTTCGTTCAAAATACAGTAAGAAATCCAATTTCTGAGTTGCTTTTGATGGAGTATGTGCAATTCTTGGAATACTACATTATTCTTTTAAGATAGTATCATCAACCACTGTTATTTCCGCAGAGAAGTTATTTGGTACTAGGACTTCTCTACTCTACTTGGGTTTTTAGCCATAATCTCATCTGTCGAAACCCGTAGACAATTGCAACAAGCTGATAATAAACCTGGGTTCCCATCTATTTAGAGAACTACTACTCTAAGCCTAATAAGTAGTTTACCACCGATGACAAGTGCATTACAGATTTTTGCACTTTGGTAATTGCAGTTTACTACAAATGTGGTTAGACCAATACAAATGTGGCATGTCTCCATCCATGTCAATGTTTCTTGGGGGTGTTAAACGCAAGAGAAAGAATCATTTTCCAATATTATTTGATTCCATTCCTGATTTACTTAATTTCAACTATCAAGATCAAAACAATTAAATCAATATATACGGATTCCCAGACCATGTCTTTCTTAGTCTCCAACTTAGATACATGCATTACAATTTCGCAACTCTGGCAAATAAAATTTCATGTTCCAACCTTGTAACAGAAATGTATATGTGTATTTTGCAGGTAGCACTAAGTTTCAGACACCACTAAAGCCATGTTGTATGGGATTAAATGTAAGCAATTATTGTGGCGATGTCGATAAAACGGGAAAAAAACTGTACACAATTTGCAGTAATCCTGGAACAGCATTCTTCTGGGACATTGTACACCCAACGCAAGCTGGATGGTACTCCGTCTTTGTACTCTTAAAACCGACTCTCCGAAATTTGGTTTCCTGAAAAAACAGAAATGTGTTAAAATGTGTCTTGGTTTATTAGTGAATCGAGGTCACATGTAGCACCTCGAAGGTGATATGCATGGCAACTATATGGACAAATGTGATTTGGGCAACTCAGTTTTTACAATCATAATTTTTCTTATTTGGTTGAGACAATTTACTTATATTACTTCTTTTAATACCGTCATTTAATCATTTTCCTCAATATCGAATGGAATTATTGTGAAATAGTTTGTTTGTTTTATCTTTTTCGGTGATGTAGTTAAGTTATCATATTGTTGTTGGCATTGGTCATTTTTTAAGGCGTGTTTCGCATCATCTCTTTTATGAAATTCTTCTTAGAAAAAATGAGAAGAAAAAGAACTGTTTAAAAAAAGGTGCAGTGTAGTGTTTAATTTATGTGGAATTACTCTCTCACTATTTTCTTGGAAATCTGAGAAAGAGGCATCAAACGCTAAACGAGCAGAAACGGGGAATTTACGAATAAGGGTTGAAAGGAGGAAAAGAAAAAGAAAAAGGAAGAGAGTGAGTTCGCGAAATATAAAAAGGTTGAAGCAAAAATCAATAAGTTGTTGTGAGATTATTGGACTCTTGGGCTTATACTTTATGGGCCCAAGTTGGGCTTGTAACCCTACCCCTCTATCTATATAAAGAGGGCTAGGGGTCTTGTATTTTACATTCATTCACATATTCATTCATAATAAAGACTATACCGTTCTCCCCTCTCTCTACTTCTGTCTCCTTATATACGTAGCTAATAGTGTATTACAACACGTTATCAGCACGTTGCTCGCATAAATAGGATATACGCTCGCGGAGATTGGAGATTTTGGGTAAACGCACAGATATTGAGTACATATAAATCTTGAGATTTAACCGGGTTTTATCGGATTATTGTTAAATCGACCTTCCCAATATACCATGTAAAAGGTACACAATTATTAACCATGTTGAAAAAAATAAAAACAGACAGCACATGATTACGATTACATATAAATTCTCAAGCTGTGTTAATAAAATTGCATGCTATGTTTGACTAGTAAACAAACAAATTGTCTAACGGTATCTAATCAATCAATCACGTTGAGGATCTTTATACATACTATGATTGAATATTGGTAGTATGAGTTACAGATTTATATGTATGTATTAATACCATGTTTGTACATCACCAACTGTTATTATGCATGCTATCAATAAATAAATAAAAAGCAGGTACTTACAGTGGTTAAGTTACATGATGATGCTATAAAATAGGAATTTAAGTAATTGCTTGTTTTTTTGCTAAAGACTATATAGCCTAGTGTAACTTGTTACTTGTGTAAAAAAGTGTGTAAATACGTGGTTGGAGTACTTATTAATGTAATTAGTCAATTACCATGAGTTAATATTTAATTCCTTTCATGATATAATAAATCTTGTGAATTACCATGTATGTAACTTGCGTATATATTGTAAATTGGTAAATAAAATATATTACGTACATAAATGATTTAGTTACCATGTATAGAACTTACACATATAGCAATAGAATAATTAAATATTGACTAAATCTTGCTAGTGTAAATTGGTAATTACTAATAAATTCTAGATTGATGATAATCTTGATTAATTTGATTTCCTTATTAGGAAATATATATTGCAATATATATGCTAATCATGCAAACAGGTACAATCTAAAATATTAGTTAATCATGTACTAATTTATTTATTGCCATGTACACATATGTATAATATGGTAATTTGCGAAATCATATATTTTCACATTTAAGTTGGAAAAATTATGAACCTTCCCCAACTAGGCTCACCTATTTGGATACGATGTCTAGGAAAGATATAGGCGGAAGTCGATATCCTAATGAGGTCGGGTTTTAAGTGGCATTCGTGCCCTCCACCCTCACCGTCTTTCCTGGTCGTTTTTCAAGTAGAGCTACCGAAAGGGGTTGACTAAATAATAATTTCCCCGAGTGTGTTTATATAGTGATGTATGTTTCGCCGAATTGGTGTCTCAGTATCGACCCGTCGTTCGATCAATGAGAACCAATTCACATTAAAAGCAAAACTAATGTTTTCGAACCTGTCGTTTCGAAAAAAAAAAGTTTGTGCTTGTGCAAACCATAAACATATAAACCAGTCGTTTTATATGATAAATAATCCAGAACTCCCAACACATGTTGGATGCCATCTATGATGAGAAAAATCGTAAAACATACTTGCGAAATGACTGTTTAAACGTTGATTTTAATCCGTCACCACATGTTACTCACCCTGATGTGTGAAAAATGTGATGCCCAAATTTTTTTTGGATGCCATCTTTGATGAGTAAAACACGAGTTTGTTGTTACTAGCGAGATGAAAGATAAGGCGTTGATGATATTCCGCCGCCACATTTGAGACGTGATGACGTCTATGGTGAGCAAATGTCTGAAATTGACATATTGGAGCAATCCTTCACCAAAATACTAGCTTGGAAATTGTATTCCATAAGGTGTATCGTGAATTTATATTCACCATGTTCCTTTATCGCCCATATGTTATTGGATAAGAAAATTACCCCGGTGAGTAGTTTTAATCCTATTGGGTCAATGGCGAATTGTTTGCCTGATATTAATGCTCTTCGTGTATAATTTTTTTTTCACGAATCGAGAACCGAGACAAGTGTTATTTGTCTCGAACTGTCGTGATCCCGATGAATCGCTTAGCCAAGAGAGATTTTAGACAATCGTCAAAATCGAAAACCTGTGGCTCCAAGACAGTAATTGAAAGGAACAATATGGGCCGTTGTCACAAAGTAAGAGATGATGCTCAAGGAGCCAACTCTATGCTATAAAGACAACGGTCATGCACGGTTACTCCTTAAATAGTTCACAACTATTATAAAGGTGGAAAAACCGATGCTAATGTGGTTAAAGTTAATTGAAAGGAAACTATTGAGACCCCCGATTTTGTGGCTCAAATGAGTTTGATACCTTTCTTTACTGATTTTGATAAATCATTGAGCCATTTTTTCGCTCATCTGGATTATGTTTTCCATTTGGATTATTATTTTTCCATTTGGACCATACTTTTGGATTATGGTTTGCCTGTTTATGAAATTTCTCGAAATAATTTAAAGTGTTTTTTGAGCAAATTCTTTTGACAAATGTGACCAAACTTTAAATTATGAAATTTTAGGCAATACTTGTGGTGTAGTTGGTTTTCTAGAAATAGTGGGTAACAGTGTACCACATAATTTCACCAACTACTTGCCTAAAAGTGTACTCAGTGACAGCGATTCTGGACCTGTCGTTCCAAATCGAAATCTTTGGTAAAGCCAAATTGATTTGTCAAATATGAGGCGTTATACTCCTATAGGTCCTGTCGTACCTTGTTGAGTTATAAAATATTCGAGAAAACCAGTGTTATCTGGTAATAGCTCATGAAAGAATTAAATTTCTTTACATAGCCTCCATTCAATACGATCAAAAACGTATTTTAGAGGAGTTGAAATGTCTTTCAAGTGGTTGCTACCACATTCTTTAAAGCATTTAAAGTTAACTTATCATTTCGCCTGTCGTCGAATGATAAATGATTTAGATGCTAAGACATGATTGTCTGTTCTATCATTCGCCTGTCGTCGATTGATAAGAGTATTTTGATATTGTGGCATTGACCGGATGAGATATTCCCGGGTCAAAAGACGATGCTTGATTTATAATCGCATCGCATTTGGATTCTCTCTGAGAATATATTTCGCGATTAATCCGAAATTCATGCCATTAATGCTCATTTTGAAAGACTAGTATGTGAAAAGATCACGAAATGAACTCGTAGAATTCTTGTAAAGAATTGAAGGAGTTATTGTGGACTTATCCAACCATAAGACGGACCATAAAAATAAATGGTTATGGTTGATGCATCGACAATATGGTCACATTTTAATGTTGTCCACATAAATGCAGTATTTTCCAAACTTTTAGCCCTATCATTAAGTTGATGGCTCATGATCCGGATTATCCTGAAAAGTCTAGTCGACTTGATAATTCCGAAGAGTAAGAATCGAAATTTCGATTTGAATTACTTGAGTTTGGAAATTGAAATTGAACATCCTGTCGATTATGTTCAGACCCAAATGGACTCACGGAAAGTTTGATGATGCGACTGCAAATGATTGCACGCACTTCTTGGTCTTGCGCACCAAGATTTATATTTCCATGTGAGGTTATGCTATTTTTGCTGCATTGGTCCGTCATGAGGCCCATAGACACTCAAACACCATATGCGTACCAGTTGGTTACTGGTTATGAGCCAGAAGTTTCATATTAACGCGTGTTTAGAGTGATTAACTAATATTTTGATTGAGCCGCTATAGCGTTCAAAATATGGACCTCTGAAGGGGACATAAGTCGATTATGAATCCCCTGCCTATCATTTGATAGAGTAACCTTGGCAAGCGATCTCTTTATCGCATGATATGCGAAAGTGACATCGCTAAGACTGTTCTCCCCATCGTTAGGGGGAGATTTGCACGTTACCGTTGATAAGGAACGACGTGAAGTAACGTGGCATAACCCACTCAGTCTTAGCTTGATCCCCAAAACTGCACTTAGTGATAAGTAAGTGCATAGACTCCCTCAAGTCTAACTAAATGCCAAACGCATTTAATGACTTTATGAGATGTCACGAGATCATTTATACCTGCTGCAAAATGCTTGCAAGGATAGACGTCCCTGTCGGACGCCGTGTTCCTGTCGTAACACGTTGCTTTGGCCGAACCCGCCAAGCAAAGGACGCTGCCGTCGGCCGTCAGTCTGTCGTCCTTCCCAAGATATGAGGAAGTTGACCGGTTCTTAATTCGTTCAGCCCCAGAGGTGGTGAACTGAAACTCGTTCGTCGCACGAGATTATAAAGGATCAAGGAGATGTGTGATTTCCTCCTCATCCTAAGAATCTCAAAATATCTGTCGATCATGATATCTTAGACGATATTGAAGCGAAACGAGACTGTCATTGATTACTTGTTCATATATTCGGTGACGACTGATAATATGAACAAATTATGATAGGGAACCATGTACCGTTGCCTGAAGTCAACGTAGAATAGACTGTACTAATGGAAACTTGCAATCCAAGTAGACTCCTTAACGAAAGTGTGTTCGGACCTGTAGTTCCAACACCACCAATGTTAAACGAGTTCGTTTATTTGGTTATTCATAAGGAAAAGTGATGAGAATAATGAGATTGTAGAATGCTCGCCTAGTAGCGCAAGGCTTCTCTCACACCTTGGAATTGATTACGAGATGGTTGATTTACTCGTAATGGACATTATACCAGTTTAGTAGTTTCCGAAAAACTGAGTATGCAGACATGAATGTGGTCACGGTTTTATCTCTATGGGGATTTAGACAAAGAGATATAGATGAAGGTCCCTGTGTGACTTCATGTGCTTAAATCAAGTAGTTTCTGACCACGGAACACGATCTCAATTGACTGAGACGTTCACTATATGGATTAATATAATCCGAGCGGATGTGGTATACCGCCTAAGTGAGTACTTGATTAGCTTGGGATACTTGAACAAGTATTATGCCCTTGCGTGTTTTATTACGCGATCCATTTTTGGATTTGCCTTCGAGATGAAGGATCTTGGGAAGACATGGTAGTGACTCAACCTGATGATTGAGTCCCGTAAAGATTGAATCTAAGTCCATGATTCAGACTACACCCAGAAGGTGTTATGACGTTTTAGTCATCATGATGCTAAGTCGTCAGATTCTCCCATGATCGTTCGATCACTAGACATTGATATAGACCCAGTCCGTCCCTGATGAGACGATGAAGAGATATTGAACCATAATGTTCATATCTAAGTACAATAAGCGCATCATTGTACTTGGTCTAATGTGCTAGGACGAACATCTCGTCTGTTGTGAATAGTATAGCTCGACACAACATCGCGCTAA
The DNA here is from genome assembly GCA_963920805.1 of Primula vulgaris. Lineage (NCBI taxonomy): Eukaryota > Viridiplantae > Streptophyta > Magnoliopsida > Ericales > Primulaceae > Primula > Primula vulgaris. The sequence continues at coordinate 39,311,943 of OY987213.1, forward strand.
CACGCTGCCATCGAAATGGCACTAAAGACACATTCCCTTACCTTATGGTAATTTTGGAAGTGGGCTAGTTTATCCCATTTGCGTCATCGAGTGTACCTACCCCCTTCGGTACTCGAATTAACGCAACCCTTTTTCGGTTATACCGATGCCGGTTACTTATCAGACCCGCATAAGGGATATTCCTAGCATGGTATGTCTTTACCATTAGGAATAAGGCGACATCTTGGAGGTCTTGGAATGACTCCAAGTGAATCACTCTGATCTATTCGTGCTCTATGAGACGACTAGAGAGTGTATATGACTTCGAGCTAGTATTAGTCATATTTGAATTACATATGTTCTGTCTCACGATCCAGATAAAACACTTGTCATAGAAGACAACTTGTTGTTATTGATCAAGAGAGACATGACTACATTATGCTATTTAGCATTTCTCGCCGAAATTAATCTTCACAAATGAAGTTTAAGAGCATCCAGTTGAATGCTCGTTCTATTCCACGTTAGATTTTCTTGCATCCAGTCGTATGTAAGTAAATGAGGCATCCAGTCGAATGCTCGTACTCTTTCTTGGAATATGAAATCTTTGCACCCAGTCGTGTGCAAGTGAGGGGGAGCATCCAGGTGAATGCTTATTGCACTAATTACTACTTAGTCGAAATCTTCGCACCCTGTCGTGTGCAAGTGAGGGGGAGCATCCAGTCGCATGCTCGTGTACTCTTTTTGTCCTTAGACCAAGGTTTTTTCCCACTGGGTTTTCCTTGGCAAGGTTTTTTAGCGAGACACGTTCCCATCTTATCTCACTTAAGATTGCCGAAATTAGGGGGAGTATCCTGTTGTATACTTCTTACCACTGTGTACTCTTTTGTTCTTCGACTAGAGATTTTTTCCCACTGGGTTTACTCTAGCAAGGTTTTGATGAGGCACATGTTTTGTGGTTGATCCCCTACTACTACCATTGTTGCACTCTTTTTCCTTCGATCAGAGATTTTCCCATTGGGTTTGCTCTGGCAAGGTTTTGACGAGGCACACTGTTTTGTGGTTAGTTACTTACATGATATTTCGGCCTATATCATTCGGCTACACAGTTTCTCCTAGGTACCGGTTTTGTCCCACACTGGGTTTTCCGTCCCTAAGGTTTTTATGTGTTTAGCACTGCGAATGAACTCGACTCAGATCGACTGCATGAAGACGAAGAATTCAAGACGTCCAAAGGGGAAGTGTTGTGAGATTATTGGACTCTTGGGCTTATACTTTATGGGCCCAAGTTGGGCTTGTAACCCTACCCCTCTATCTATATAAAGAGGGCTAGGGGTCTTGTATTTTACATTCATTCACATATTCATTCATAATAAAGACTATACCGTTCTCCCCTCTCTCTACTTCTGTCTCCTTATATACGTAGCTAATAGTGTATTACAACATAAGTATCTTTTTTGTTCGCATCCAGATACTTTGAAAGGCCAAGTATATGCAGTTCATATTAGTATAAGTTTCCATGTACATCTAGTTCATGAAATTCTTGAGGTAATTTATGATCACTGGGCTGGTTTTCACAGCTATTATTTCTAACAAATGGTTATATATATTTTGTTAAAAAAAATGTAGTGTTTGGCACATATTAGCTTTTTTTATAAGTGTCTTATAATTTACTATTATTGACAAGTCATTTTTTAGTTATTTTAAATTATAAATAACTTATAATTATAGAAATAGATTTCTTTGGAAATTTCTTTTATTGCACTAGAAAAAGTTTATTTAGCATCATAGTTTTTTTCCAGTTATGTTGTTAAAGTGGTTGTGGCTAAATTTTAGCAAGAGTTTAACAACGAATTATATTGCAACGAATTATATTGCTATTTGTTGTTAAATTGACACTTTAGCAACATAACTGGAAAAAAATTATGATGTTAAATGAAATTTTTCTTATAGTGTTGAAAATTCTATGTGAAAGTAAATTGTATACTATATGCTAAAAAAACTAACATAGAAAACACACAACTTATTTTTAGAAAAATACTGGAAAGACTAATGATAAAGACAGATACCAAACAGGCACCTAGTCTTGCTTTATTGATTAAGCCACTTGATTGAGAGATTTCATCAAATAAATTTGTAGATCTTACTCCGTGCTAGTATCAATTAACAACAAGAATCTCATACCAATTAACAGTATTATGGTACTGTTAAAGTCGGCCACATGATTTGTATGTTTATGTACTTGTGGGGAAATTATTAGATGTGTTATTAGTACAAAATTACAAATTGAAACAATGCAAATGTAGAATATTTAAACAAATGAAAGGGACTTGACCAGGAAAATTAAATGAAAGGATGAGAACAAATTGAAAGAAGACTTTAAATCACTAGAGCCGAAAAATGGCATTGTGATACTTCTATATGATAATAAATAAAAAAGTAAAAGAGTGCTGTACTTCAATTGCACGATATCTAGGATAACTACTCCTGCGAAAATGAATGATAGTACCCATATATATTTGTGATTTAAATAAGAGTAATTGGGCAACAAAACATCCTAATCAATTTGTTTATTCAACAAAAGAAGTTAAAAGGATAAAAGGTGTCATTTTGCTTTGATCTGTGGCAAAAGATTCGTCATCGATGTACTGAAATACTTTATACAACTTTTCATTAAATCAATCAACTGATAAGGGGGACCATTTACCAGGGCAATAGCAAGCCCTATAAAATACCTTCTTAAATCAATTATCTATATTACGAGAAACAAAATCACTTTTTTTATTAAAAAAAACCATCACACATCAGTTTTCATTATTAATCCCATAATTGTGCATGTAGTGAAAATTTTGCTCAAATATAATAAAATAAAAGTTTTCCTCATAATTTTTTATAATAATTTTTTATGGGTCTACTTGGTTTTATATAATTATAAGATATGACTTAATATTTAAATAATATAAATAAATGAATATAAAGTACTTTTGAAGATATGAAAAAATTATAAGAAAGTTGATGTTTTATAAATGAAAAAAATGAAATGCAAAACCCAAAAAATCATAATTTTCTTGGACATATGAAGAATATTATGGGGAATATGAGAAAGTTGATGTTTTGTAAATTGAAAAGACTGTGGTTTGAAAGAGTGACTCCTAAATTTTCTATTTAAAATAAAACGTTATGTTATATGCACACACGTCAAACACGTTGCACGAGAAAAAACAAGGAATAATAGTAGTACGGACAAAACTAGAGGGTACGTATTCTTAAGTTTTTTAAGTGATATTGCATATATCGTATTTTATCTTTTATAATATACTTTCCCTCCATTAAAAAAAAATAGTTTTGTTTGGATTTTCATTAATATTAATAAAAGTTAGTTAGAATAATTAATATGATTACAATTTTATTAATTTATCGTTTGATTAATATATTTTTTTATATAAATTGGTGGGTAAACTCACAATTTCATTAATAATAAATGGTCGTAACAATATTATTACGGTTTAAATCAACAAAAAAAATTGGATAAAATATATAAAAGCTTATAGTGCGAAGAAAAAAATAATCACAATTCCATCTGTTTTTCTACGCAATTCAGACGCTTTTTGCAACTTTTTCACATCTTGTGCCAGCAATATATAGAAGATTTTTTGTGTTTTGAAACTATTGTCTTCAATATGCAGAAGACTGTTTTGACAATTTTGTGACCGTCAATCAAATTAACGTCATTTTTTTTTGAATAAAAATCTTGCTCTCTCCTTAGTTTTAGTTTGAACGGAAGATTCAATCCTCCACCCAATAATTTAGCCAATCAATTGGTTGGAAATAACTTGCGGATCTCCGTATAGAGGCACAACGCACCAAAATCTCATCTAACAAATCTAAACTTATGAACCCGAGCCCATAAGTTGCGGAATTGGAAAGGCGGGAAGAATTAGATCTACTCTTTTTAGACAAGAGCAGCACACCCTTAGAAAGTGGAGAGAGAAAGAAAAAAAAACCGAAAAAAATTCGGATTCAAAGAGTGAGACATGATCGGAATATCACATTATTAAGCGTATGGGTAAAGGGAAACTGAATCACCAATTTTTTCCTGATGCAGGCGACGGGTAGGGTTAGACTTTTATTTTAGAGAGAGATGGGCCTTGCTGGTGTCAATAGTTATTTTGCTTAAAAAAATTGATGAATATTAATGCTTGATATTTATTGTTATTAATATTTATTTAATATGAGTATATTTGAAAATTTTACCATAAAAATCACCTTGTAAATTGAAACAATATTAATTTGAAACAATAAGTAAAATATAAAATGACTATCTTTTTGGGACCGAAGAGTATTAATTAAGCTTCAAAGTAATCAAATTTATTTCAATCATTTGTTTAGAGGACACGATTAGAATCAAATTTATTTCAATCGTTTGTTTAGAGGACATGATTAGAGCGGAAGCGGGGGCAGCAATGTCTCGCGGCAATTAATTGCAGCATTAATAAATCACAGCCGTACGTAAGTTTTAAAGGTCAAGATTTGTTTGGATTTAATAGTGATTTCATTTGTCTTTATATTACTTTTTATGTCTCTGATGTGTAACACTCACTACAAAAAAATACTCAAATAACGACGGGATTAGTGACGGTATTTTTTGTTACGAGCTTATTAGCGACGGTTTTTGTGACGGTTTTGTGACAGTTTAGTCAATTTGCGACAGATTTGTGACAGCTTTTTAAATTAGCGATAGGCTTGTGACAGCTTTTGACTCTCACTAAATCAAACATTATTTTGTAGTGTACTACCGTACACCCGATACACTATAATTTAATGTGCGTCATCCATTAAAAACACAACACATATTAATGAAGCTAAAAATAATTAACCTAAAATTAATTCAAAATTAAAACTAAAAAATTGTATTGATTGACACACACTTAATTATAGTGCATCGGCTTTATATTAGTGTTTATCGTCTCTTATTTAGTTCTATTTCCTCCTAATATTGAATCAATGAGTAAAAATATCAAATCTGACTTGGCTTTCATTTTCATTCAAATGGAAAAAGAAGAAAATCATTATTTTCTGCAAAGAGGGTGTTCATTCATATGATTTAAGTTCAAAATTTGGCAAAAATCAATTAAATGAATGTCTTTAATAAAACTAACGTATTGAATGAAATCAAAGAAAAAAGAACATTTTATTTTCCATCTCGCAACTCATGAGAAAAGACAATCTGTAATGTGCAAATATTTAAAAGCAAATTAAAAAAAAAAAAACAATTTATAAACTATATTTTATCTTCTCAAAAAAATATTGAAACAAATATGGGGCCGGGGTTTAGATTTTTTGAAAACAAGGATAACAACATGTGTCAATTATTTTGAAGTAGAAGAAAGGTCAGCAATGGTGATTGGGATGTGATTATGTGAATAAATAGTATCGAATTAGATATGAGGGAGAGCGACACTAAAGAGTAAATAATAGTAGAAAGTTCTGGAAAGGAGAATTGTTTATTCAGTAAGATGGTTGCACGGCTTTGTATAAATGGTCAATTAAAGTTTAAACACTTAGATATAAATCAAACCAATAGCATTAGTCCACCTAGGAGAGAGACACCTAATTAATTAAATAGAGTCTAAAAAAACATTTTTAACTATATTGATGTTTATGAAGAATATCTCTACCTATCTTTTATTTAAATTATTAGATATATACAAGCATATCTAGTACTAAAAATGAGAAAACTTAACATATTTCTTTTTTCCAATCCGTAAGATTTGAGAGATTTATCCTAAAATTGTAAAAAAAAATAAAACTATTTTCCTTTTAAGTTTTATAAAATATTTTAAGTTCAAGCAATAAAAAACTAAAGATGGAGGTTCACCTTAAAATCGTAAACTACTAAGATTTATATGTTTATTTTTATCCTTCATACCTTTTTTGTAATACGTATTTTTAAGTACAAATTCTATGTTTCATTTAGTCATTTTGGGTTTTTTATTTTTTATACAAAAACTAGTTCTAATACAGGTTTCAAATATTTCAAATAAATAAGAATATAAATTGTAATATTTAAGATTGAGGTAAATTTTAAAGTATGTATTAGATATATATACTGTAACTTTTTATGAAAAGGTAAGAAATAGATATAAATGTTAAGATACAGGGTTTTGTCCCGTTGTTAAACTCCTATTATCTCTCCTATGTGGATTAATGGTATTGGTCTTCACAATAAGTAGGTAATCTTTGGCTGCTACCAAGAGGCAGCTAAATCGTTCTCTATCATTTATCATTTATCATTTATCATTTATCATTTATCATTTATGAAGAGTATTAGTATAGTTCACTAATAGAAAATGGTAGCAGATAAAGTGTTCTTCTGTTCTTCATATGATAAATCAATCACATGTAAAAGACTTTCAGACATTCAGTATAGCACTGTATCATTCTATTATAAAAAATATGTTCAATTTAGGTATTTTTTTTTCAAAAATATTCCAACACATTTACATTAATTACAATAATACCATAGTTCCATAAAAAATTTAAAAGTAAAAATTAAAAAAACTATTTATCCCTTTTTAACAACCAAAATTTCTTTTAGATTTTAAACTATTTTTTTTATATTATCCACATATTTATATCATAACTATATCTATTTTCTATATTTTTATTGCATTACGCGCCCACGCGTTGCGTGTACGGCACGATTGCTATTATATATATATATATATATATATAATTCTATTATAATAAATCAACCCAAGTCAAATGAGACTGCCCAATTTAGTCATTTTTTTCCAAAAATACGTCAACACTTTTATATTAATTACAATAATATCATAGTTCCATAAAAAATTAAAAAGTAAAAACTAATAAAACTATTTATCTCTTTTTAACAATAATTTTTTTTTTAAAATTTTAAACTATGTTTTTTTTTGTATTATTCATATATTTATATCATAAATATACATATTTTTTATATTTTTATTGCATTACGCGCCGCACACATAACGCGTGGGGCACGATTACTATTATATATATATATATATATATATGGTCTCATTTTGTGCACTAATTGAGTTAGACTATATAATGTTCAATCATCTTTATAACCATTAGATTAAAAAATGGTGGGTTTAGATGATAAGTTTTCAAGAAATAATTTTAAACTTTCCAATTTTTATTATATATTAGACAAATTAGTATTTAACAAATTAAAAATAAATTTCACAACATAATAAAAACTCAAATAAAAATATAGAATTCTAGTGGATACTGCTTTAAATTTAATTACTAATTAGAATTTAAAATAAAATAAAAATTAAATATTTATTTTTAAAAAAAGAATTTTATGTTATTCAAATTAATTAACTGGACAAAATAAAAACCTTATCTAAAATTAGAAATTTCAGACTTTCAGAATCTTCAACTACTGTACTAGATAAGTTCAGAGATTTAGACAATGCTGGCTGAAGTATCATATATGGTCCCTTAATTCAAAAAATAAGTACTATGCTCCCTTAATTCAAAAAATAAGTACAATTTGGTCCCTAAATTCAAAAAAGAAGTACAATATGGTTCCTTAATTCAAAAAAGCAGTACAATATGGTCAAATCAAAAAAGAGTACAGTTAATATGGTCCCTATAGTACTGTGTTGACCAACTGTACTTGGTCTTTCTAATCTAAATTACAACCGGATTTATTTATCAGAAAAATAATTGCATCAGTCCTGACTCCAAGGATAGGTCAAATAGGCATATGCATAACCCCTCAGAAAATGAACAAAATAAGTTTTTTAAAATATATATATATATATATATATATATATATGCAAAAGATCGATGTATTTGATATTTGGAGTTTGGTAGACCTTTTTGAACATCACCGAGGAGCCAAGGATACAGCAACCAATTTAGAATTTGCATTAATTCTCAAAAACAAATTCGTAAAAGCCAACAAACTGCATGCAATCTGCCATCATCTTCTTATTACCTTTATGCGCAATACAGTTATTAAAAGATGAAGGGTACAACTGATAAAAAAAAAAAGAGGCTACTTTGTGCTACAACTAAGAAACCAAGCTAGGTTTTTCTTGAGCCGCACACGTATATGAAATCTTTCATGATTGTGCTTTTCTTGCTCGAATGAGTATGGGGAGACCACCGCTGAGAGTTGCAGTGAGGCCAGGAGAGAAGTGTATCGCTTTCTCCGATGAAGCTACTTTTATATGAAACTTTCGTAGCAACGAAACGGTAACTGTTTTAATTTCTACAAGTGCCATTTCTTTGCCCAAACAAACTCTAGGACCGGCTTGGAAAACCGGGTACTTATAAGAGTTCTCTTGAAAAAACACTCCATCTTTTAACCACCTCTCAGGCTTGAATTTCAAGCAATCCCCACCCCATATCACTTCCATCCTCCCCATGGCATAGGGATGATAAGTAACCCTAGTTCCTTTTTTAACAAAAGATCCACTAGGTAAAACATCGTCTTCTAGACAAAACTTGGAATCGAACTGAACAGGTGGATAAAGCCTCATACTTTCATAAATTGTTGCTTGGAGGTAGTGAAGATCACGAATTTGTACTATCGCTTTGAGATCTTCATTAGCACCAATCACTTGATTTGCCTCGGCTAAAATGGCTTCCTCCACATTAGGGTTATTTGCCAAGAGCCAAAAAAGGCTAGTCAAGGTGGATGCCACAGTGTCACGTCCAGCTAAGAGTAAGTTGATGACAATATCCCTCAAATATGTTTCATCACTTATACTACTCATGAACTGAGAAAGAAGATCTCTATGGTTTGCATACCCTAGTTTTCTTTTTTGCCTTATTACCTCTTGTGCAAGAACATTAACTATCTTGATAGCTTCTCTAAGTTTCCTTTCACTACCAATATTCAAAAACCTTTTCATTTTCCAGTGCCATGGGGACACATGCATCGCCCTCTCGGCAGACAATCTAGAAGCTAGATCAAAGTTGATCATGAATTTTGGCATAGGTAGGGACAAGTCTAGGCATTTCGGGTCCAATCCGAAAGAAAATTTACAAATACAATCAAAGGAAAATCTCTGAAACATGTCTTGTAAATCAAAAATACCTTCTTCCTTGTCCGCGAAAGAGGAGAGAAGCGGAATAAGGCGAGTTTCAATCTCATTATTTACGACCTCAAACGTGTGTGATCTCATTGAGACTCTTCCTAGCTCGAGGCTAAGCATTTTTCTTTGGAACTTCCATAATTCGCCATCCACGTTGAATATACCCCTACCTAAAAGGTCCCCAAGGATTGTAGAAAAGGATTTCCCTTTGGGAAAATTAGGAAATTTCGTCTTTAACATGTACTCCACGTTTACAGGGTTAGAGGTGATCGTGTTTCCAAGGACATGTATATGAATTGTTTTACTTGGAGATTTTCGAAGGAGATGAGTATACCAATCACACAAATTAGAAAATTCAGTAGACCAAGCCAAAGAAGTGTAAGTGTGACAAGTCTCACATTTGCAACAAACCCTAGCTTTCACTAAGTTTAGTAACAATGAGAAAAAAGAGATTAATATAGTTATGATGAGGGACAAAACCAGGAGCAAAAAGTAGAGGCGAAGAGATTGAAACTCCATAGATGAATAATGTGACAATAATGGATTGGGAAAAAGAAAAAGTTCAGAAAGAGTGAGAGACCAATAGGAGAGTGAAATGAGTAAGTTAACTGAAAGCTGTTGTTTTGTTTTATAATGGCCGTATAGAGCTAAAGTGCGTCACTAAATATCCACTTGCTATAATAAACAAGTACAGTTTTGATTTTTCATACTACGATAAAGAAGATAATTTAATAAGTTCTCAATCACGGAATAGGTGAAATAATCAAACCGTGGATATTACGTGTGCAAAAGGCCACATATTCGAGTTTATATTAATCGAAGCATCTTTCTTTTGATGTCGCTATTTGAGGTGTTTGGACAAATTCAACCACGTGCATTAGTTTAAAGAAAAGAATAGAAAAACAATGAACCACGTGATTATATCCTTCAACTTGAACCAATTGTTAGTAGCCACTTGATAGAAAAAATTCATATGTTTGATTTGAGCTAACAACTACTACTACTTCCTAAGATACTGATAAAGTCAATACAGACAAAATAAATGTTTTTTTTTTTTTTTGACGAATCATTTGTGTTTACTAGCATATGTTCTGTTGGTAAAAGAATAAGAACTTTATATTCCTAGTGCTCGAATAATTGATGAGAATAAATTTCCAACATAAATCTATGGTTAAAGCAAAAGAACTTCTTTATTTTTGCTACAACCAAGAGCTTTACATAAACAGCGACACAGCTCGAAATAGTTACACACTAATTTCACAAAAAAGAAGAAGCTTATGTCCCTAATTCCATACTAAAAATAAATTGGGACTGTTTTAGTGATCTATACTATTGGGAACTATAAAAAGGATGGAATAATTGATAAGAACAATTTCCAGAATAAATGTATCATTCGTCTAGACGGATAAGTGATGCTTCTGAGTTAGTCTGGGAGTTTTATATGTACATGTCTGGTCTGTCTGGAAGTATATTTATGGATTGTTTGTCTGGACGTATACGAACGTACCAACGTGTTTTTTTTGGAGTTAAGTTTGGGTAGTTTCTTAATTTTCTAGTCTTAAAGCATCCTTTCTTTAATTTTGGATGCTTTGATTGGTATTAAGTTATATATAGTCCTTGACTGCTTTACTTGTCCGAGATCATGCATTTAAGCATTTTTTCTAAGGGCCAAACTTTATTAATCACAAAAAAGAGTTCAATGCATAGTCATGCCCCCATGCTGACAAATCCGGCAAAAGTCGGGTAAAAGAAATTAGAATACATCACAAGAGAATAAGCACAAAACTTTAAGCCCTACACTAGATTTAGAGGGCAAAATTGACTGACATTTAGACTAAAATTATGATCACAACGAAAGAGCAGATGCACCTATTAACACACTCCTTTTTTTCCTTATAATTCCTATCCTTATATCTCCACTAATCAATGTGATCAAAAGAGAGCATTAACAGCTACCAAAAGCTCATTCATGTATTATGCATTTAAACATGAAAACGATAAAATACATGATTTCTAGGGTTACTAGCATAGCGTTATACTTTTCAACCAGTCTTGGATTCAACATTGAGCCAACCCTACCGGTTTATGTCATTCCAATCAGTTTGTTTGTTTAAATTAATCGTTTAATCATAGAATTGGATTCCCTCTGCCAAGTTTGGGTATTTTCAGCTCGAAATCATATAGAAAAATAATTTTCCAATGTGGTTAGTAAATTGAAGCATGCCTTTAAAGTATACAATAAAAACAAGGTGAATAAATTATGAATCAACCAATCATGCAAGTAGTTCAATTATCTCATTTAGGTAGCTACACACTCGCATAGCTAGCTAGCTATGGGGTTGTTTTAAATCCACCGTTTAAACAAAAAGTTTAGACGATATATATATACAAAGTTTTGTCCACATATGTGAGGTGGTAGAAAAAACATGCATACACCAAACAGTACCCATGTTATCCCACAATGGGCTGTTCCAACGTGACAAAATGGGGATGAACATGAGTAGCTTATCACTAGGAGTCTAGGAATAAACTGTTTTGGAGAATACATGTTTTCCCTCAATTATCCTACTCCCACATGGTATCGAACTAACATATTTAAAGCATTTATATGATGAAGGGCATATAATTTATATGCTATAAAAGAACTAAAGACCGACGATTTTTACGACGGGTTTTTATAACATATTTGTAACACCCTTTTAAATTAGTGTAATTTTCATTAAATTAACAATATTTTGTAGTCTTGTTTCGTCTATAATAAATAGGTGCATTAATTTTCTTTTATTTTCTCCTTTGTAAGCCTTTTTGCTAGTAACGTAAAAGTGACGTGTGAGACGCTTGCACACCATTGAAGTGAGTGACGTCCTTTTGTTGAAGCGAATGACAATTAAGTTCAGAAATATTTTTAAAAATTTAAAAAAATTATTTAAAAAATCTAATTTTTTTAAAAAATAATCAAAATAATCAAAAATCCAAAACAATCCAAGAAATTCGTATAAATTTCAAAAAAAAAAAACATTACAAACATTAAAGAAAATTCCAAAAATTTTACAACAAAGAAAAATCGGTGAATGACAGTGATGTTGAAGTGAACAGACATTAAAATTGAAGTGAATAGTGTCGATATTGAAAGACAACCTATTGGAATGAATGTCATATATGACACGAAAATTGAACTGAAAGACAACCACATTCAAGCGAATGACCAACAAAAAATAATAATTTTTTACTTGGTTATAGACTTATTCTATTCATTTATTATAATTATGATTCATCCTTAAATTGAATTATTAGATTGGAACTGAATGGCAACAAAAAATAAAATTTTAAACTCTGAATTAAGAAACATTGGTCAGAAGTGTGATTTATGAACAAATTTTGTGTTTTTTAAATCAATAATAAATTGCCACATCATGGAATGTAAATTTCGAGTACAGCACCATCTATTTTAGTTTTAAATCCTTTGTTCATCTCAAATTATAGGGGATGCATTGTTAACTCAATTCTTAGAAAACCAAATGATATTCGTCTATATTACCTCTCTTTTTTAGTAAAATCAATATAATTTGTTCTTTCACAAAATCCAAAAAATCTAATAAAGTAACTTTATCATTTTTTAAGGTTTAATTATTTTAGTAATCCCATTTTAATTGGAAATTCTAAAAATGAAATAATTGTGAATTAAATTGGGACAAAGAGATATTTAAAATTAAGTCTATAAACAACTATTTAATGACTTTTTGTTAACCATAAACTCTGTGTTGCTATTATTTTACCCTGCTACCGAATACAAACAAACAAAAGCAAATTCAATAATTCTAACGTTAAATAAATAAAAAACGGAGTTGGTCATAAGTTTCACACATATTCTCCCTCATGTTTTGAACTTTTACCAACCTCACACATACTATTAAAAATGGAGTATTTTAATTTAAAAACATTTTTCAAGCAAACCTGCTCCGCCGAACTTAATCACGCCACGTGTCTCTAGTAATTCGTTACATACTCCTAAACTAAAATATGTTTACACGGTTGCATATATATACACCATTCCTTAAAATTTCAATCTTTATTACTGTAATTATGAACTGCATTTTTATATTGTTTCTCATAGATCCTGTCCGTCGTCTTTCTACATGTATAATTTTTCAGCCGTTTTTAACTTTGTCCGAAAAAATTAATAGCATGCGTAAGAAAAAATTCAAAAAAAAAAATCAAAATCTGAAACATGTAGTAATAAAACAAAATATTGTCATCCTACATTACATAAAACTAACCATCAAATAAATTAAGATGTCAGGGAAAACCGACTTTGTTCTGGGAAAAAACTGTTTTTTCTATTTTTGCGCCTATTTAGGGACCGACGCCTAAGTTACACTCACTTGGTTATACCCGAACCGGCCTCCCTACTTTATTTTTTATGGTTATTGGTTTTGCTTATAATGAGGTTTTGTTTTAGTTGTAGGAGGCTTTGACTGTTCAATATTATTAAAGATGGTTTTTAATTTGAACTTTGTTTGGGTTTAAGAAATATAATTGCTTACAAACAAGTTAGATAATTCATTGATTTCTGGAACTTCAGTAATTAGCGCCATGCTCTTAAGTTCCTGACTACTTTTATTTGATTAATAATTGAATGCGACCTTTCTATTTTTGATCCCTGCTACCTTTATATTGGAGGTAGCATGGATCAAACTCTGGTCCGAGCGAGGTATAGTAAGGCCCTAATCACATTGTGATGTTATGTAACATTGTTTTTCTTGTATTTAGTTTTTTTGTATAATATAGGATGAGACTTAATCCTTAAATTGAAGACATTGTGTTTCTTGTATAATTTAGTTTCTCTAGTGCAGAAGATAAAATGAAATACAGAGATATATGTGAAATTGTTGTTCAGCATTTGCTTGTTTTAAGTGAAAACATATATGATTATATTCTTTGCTTTTTAGATGTGGAGTATATCTTCTGTTTTTTGTCTTTCTAAAACAGTAGTGTGTGACAAAAATTGGGTCCTTGCCAGTGCAGGTAAATGTGTAATTTAGGTGATAGAAGGCTGGGCCGACAAATGAAATAAGTTGTTAAATTTGATATAAACAATATGCTTGCAAATTTTCTGGAGTAAAAAGAAGCGAACACAGAGTATGAATATCCTGGCGAAGAAAAATGCAGAAAAAGGCCAGAAAGGTAAAGTGCAAAAGAAGCTACAACACCACCCTGGAATTACGGTCTCTTTATATAACTTTTCAATAGACAATCACTTTAGAGCCGTTGATACGATTTGTGAGCCTAATTATTTTGAGACGGAGGCAAGTGAGGTTGATTGTTTGTCCTCCTCTATCACCTTCTTGAGGTAAAATATTTTCAACTTTCTTTCTTTAATTGTGTTCGTCTGCAAGGTCTATTATTGCTTTTTGTGTCTAATAATTTTAAAAATGCGCTTAAAAAGTTTGTTTTCCCGCTTTTTAAGCAGCTAAAAGGATACGTTTTTTACGCTTTTAGCGTAGCTTTTGCAAAAACGCTTTAGCAGAGACGCAGAACTAGGCATGTGAAGGGAAATTACAGTTTTAGACACTCACAATCCACCAGATCTCTACTTCGCAAAACTGAAATCTAAGGCTAACAACACAAGAAAGAAAATGCAGAATCAGCCTCCCTAATATGCAGAGATGGGGATCAAACCAGAGTTCTTGAAAGTGAAGACTCTGATGTGAACAAGGAGGAATGGGGATAAAATTAAAAACTGCATTTGAAGATGGTTTCTAATATTCTTTGTTTCAAAAATCCCCGCCTTGCTCCAATTAATCGCCGCTTAGACGTCAGGTCCCGTTCTGATGCCCCGATTAATTTAGGCACTTTGATATGGTCAAACCCGAGTCAAACGGGTCAATCTAGTCGGAATTAGTGCATTTTTCTATTATACATTTTTAAAATTCTTAGTACAAAAATCATGTTTGTAATCAATCAAAATTTGCGTTTGTATTTTGTCTTTAAATGCATATCTATATTTATTTTGGTTTATGCTCGACTGTACATATATATTATTTGCATACCTTTTGTTGAATTATTGATTCTATACCGATAATCTAACGATGTATAAATGTTTAATTTAGCTTGTTAATTGAATTTACAACCTACATGCCAAATGAAAATCCAAAAATCCGCACTAAAATGTTTAAATATGGATTTTGCGCCTATGCCCTGCTTAATCTCCGTTTATTCGCCTAGGCCCCCAGGTCACACCTCCCGCTTTTAGTCCGCCTAGCGACTTTTGAAACCAACTTTCTATGTATTGGGTGAGATGAAATATGGACAAAGGGAACGAGAGATGGCTATGTTCTGGTATTGTCCTTGTTCAAGAGATTGAGAAAGCTTTTTCGTAAAAATATACTAGCAAATCGAAAAATCCCCTAAAATTGTAAATGTGTATGTCATGTACAACCAATTTGAAAGTTTGTTACTTTTTTGGCAACACAAGCTGAGTTTTTAACTCAATACTTTGTGAGTTTCAAATGGTTCTTATTTTACTTTAACCTGACAATTCATGATTTGTTTAGTTTGAGCTCTAATACATAATCTGATAATCATACCAAACCAAATGTAAATTATTCCACAGAAAATTATATATTTCATTGCCTAAACATAAGGTGTGAATAAGTCTATGGAGAGAGTTAAAGTATTTTCGGAAAGTAAAAAGGTTAAATGGAATTAGGGAAATGTCAACTTTGACATTTGACAAGGTGCGAGTTTTCTGTTAGTGTTACACAAAAAGAAAGGAACAGGTCATATTCTAATTAGCAAGAGTAAAACATGTATCATGGGTAATTAAGATCCTAATTAAAAGCCACCTAAATCTCTACCTTGTGTTGATTTTTTCTACAATCGCTGTTTTCGTTATGAACCACATTTCCAAAGAAAATAGAGCCTAGCCGTTTAATTAATGGAAAAAACTATGATCATGAGATGTCTTTTTTAGTGTGTTAATATATTGTTAGCTGAACTGTACAATATTGTAAACACAGAGACATACAGCAATGAAGTGTATAATTAATTTATTAACTTCAGCATTCTTCAAATTTCTTATTGTTGCCACATTGGTCAATGCTACCACTAGCGATGAACGAAAGGTATGTTTATACTTCCATGGTTTTTTTAGTGCAGTTAGCTACAAAATATAATTTGCTCAATATGCCAACTTTTGTAACCTTGTCATAGAGACCTAGTTGATAAAATGTCCTTACTCCTTAGTATTCCAATCAATGCAATAGGCAAGCTCACTCGTCCGTTTTCCATCTCGCGCACAGTGGCTCGATGGGCTGATTGGCAGCTAAAAAAATGAAATCCGCGCTGTTGGACGGAAAACTGATAAATACTGCTTCTGTCCCAAAGTGTAGAATCTAATCTGTTCCATCTATTTCAGCTTTAGATGTTTTCTATTCACGTTATTTATGTTTGAGAATCTAGTAATCCTAATTGAAAAAATGTCACTCAAAATTAGAACTGAAAAGTTTACTTGTCATAATAAACAGTCTGGATGAAATATGGAATATCTCACTATATATTGTATTACTCCGTATGTGATAATGCATAGCCACGTATGAATAAAGAATGGTGAACCAACTTATCAAAAAAAATGTGAACCAAAATTAGGTACCAGAGAAGTTGATAATGGACCAAATATGGAGTAGGTTATTGATAATGGAAAATAATTATATTTTTACATCTTGTTTTTTGAACAGACTTATATTGTATACATGGGGGAGCTACCAGAGATTGAAAACAGATTAACAGCTATACACCAACACCAGCATAGCCTTCTTTTGGATACAATTGGAGAGTAAGTATCCCATATTATTTCTGAACTTATACTATTTGATAGAATAATACTTCAGTTATCATGTGATAGCTAAATATAGCTTACTAAAAGAAACGAGGTGAAGAATACTGGTAGAAGAGAAACTGCCATGTTATCAAAGCAAAAACAAGCCAACGTTTAAAAATCCGCCTATCTTCATGACAAAAAGGCCATGGCAACCTCAATTAACTTTAGAGATTTGAGAATTTGAGGCGTAAAGTGAAAAATGCTTAGTTGAAGTGTCTTTCTCCAATATAGCGTTTGTACCATAAAAAGGTTACATAAATTATCATCTTATATTCTTTCTCATTTACTACAAAGGCATTGCTTTCATTTTTGTGTTTATATTTTACAGTGAAGAAACAGCAAAAGAAGCGAAGTTACATACCTACGGGAAAAGCATCAACGGTTTTACAGCACGATTGCTGCCCGATGAAGCAAGTAAACTAGCAGGTATGTATACTATCAAATACTTCTTCTTTTTTGAAATACTTGAAAATAGAAAAAAACATATAAACAATTTTATTTTTTTATGTAAAACCATACCTTTAATTGTTACATGAAGGGAAAGCATCTAAACGAAAGTGTAAGTCATTCTCGGATAATCACGCAAATTAACTTATACAGTTTATATTTTTATTTTAACAGTTTTGAGATAAAACTGCATACTGACTTCTGGAGTTTTAAATGTTTGGGAACACAATTTAAGCTGGGGGTTCAAGAAATCAGAAATCATTTCAACGTAGTTTTTAGAAAGAAAAAATTGACATTAGAAAGTTTATTAACAATTCTTTCGAGCCTTTTATTTTTTATTTTTTATTTTTTATTATTCTAATTAAATTAATTTGTTCCGAGCAAAATACCGATCATATGATTGAGCCATTGAGGTACATCATATAAAGAGAAATTTGATAGTAGAATCTAAAGCATTTCATGTAAAGGATTTCCGGTCGAAATAAATTGACCATGAATTTAAAATTTCTATTACACTTGATCATTACCCTTGTATTTTCTTAAATTTTCAGAGCATGAAAATGTAGTATCAGTATTCCCCAACAGAATGTATAAGCTACACACAACAAGGTCATGGGACTTTCTTGGGATGCCACTGAATGTGAAGAGAAATGACAAAGTAGAGAGCAATCTTATAGTTGGTGTCATAGATACAGGTACATAAAAAGTACTTACATTACAAATTGGCATCTTTAGTTAATCGGACTCAACTGAAATGGGTGTAAGTTTTTCGAAGGTTTATACGCCCTTAAACCATCCGTTTTCGTAGATCCAAGGGTAGAATAAGGAACCTCGATAAGGAACCATTGCCAAGTGGGTAAGGCATGAGTCTGCAAAACTTCTATCACGCGTGAGTGGTTCATGGGTTCTTCTTCTATAAGAAACTGTGTAATGAGTGTGAAGTATGTGAATACGGTTTGACTTATTTTTAGCTTTCAAACAAATGACTCAAAGGTTACACCTTAACGACACCTTTACGATTATATGACCTTACGACATTTCCATGATTAAGGTCTTAACTCTTAACTACTAAGGTTATGATTCTTTTGTTACCTGAGATTTGTAGGAATAACGATGGATTCGGAGAGTTTTGATGACAAGGGATACGGGCCTCCTCCATCTAGATGGAAGGGCAAGTGCGAGAAAAAATCGGCAAATTTCACTGGCTGTAACAAGTACAACTTTTAAAATTTTCTCTCTCAATTTTCTTTCCAAATTGACAATCTTTCATGATGAAAGCATTTCCTAGAAACATATCCAATCAAACAACTTACACATGAAAACAAGCTTTTGCCGTTATCTTAGATATATCGCTAATATTAGTACTTAATCGTAAACTTCGATCTTATGCCAGATGCTATTAAACTTGAAGATCTTTTGGCTGTTACTTATAAACAAGAATAAGTTAGTTTGCACGATACGTTAGAAAAGTTCATACTTTTACGGAGTTTCAAATTTTCCGTACCAGAATACCAAAAGGATAAGACTAAACTTGTAAAATATAATAGTATATTGTAAATAAAGGATGATATAACATAAAAGGTACAACCAGACATGGTTTAAGTCACTCATGTTAGGTACTTCAGTAAAAAAAAAAATGCAGTAGGATAGGATACAACATAATCCATGAAAAAAAAATTGATTGTGTTTTATCGTAAAATTGATGTTGTGTTAAAATTGTGTTTAGTTGGAAACTCATACTTTATAGGGCAAACCATTTACATTGAAACTATAATACAGAATTACAGATAAAAACTAAAAGCTGCAACCAAGGGTTGAGTTATTCATGCTAGAGATGCTTACGATTAAGAAGTGTGTGCAATGGATAGGATATAACATAAAATGTATTAGTAAATAATAGTAGTATAGTATCTTAATCTATCCGTAAAATGGCAGCAAAGTGATTGGAGCAACCTGCTACTACCTCGGCAACAACTACATTGACGACTCCTCATCCATGACCATGACCCCAGCAGACAACGATGGTCATGGCACCCACACTGCCTCAACTGCCGCAGGCAACCATGTCCCAGGCGCCAACCTATATGGCATTGGCAGCGGCACAGCTCGTGGGGGAGCACCCTCAGCTAGAGTGGCGGTGTACAAGGTTTGTTGGGTCAGCGAATGCAGCGCCGTCGACATTCTTGCAGGGTTTGATGCAGCCATAGCGGATGGTGTAGACGTACTTTCTATATCTATAGGTGCGATGTACTCCATGGATTATTTTGAGGATCCCATAGCGATAGGGGCGTACCACGCAATGAGGAAAGGGATACTTACGGTTTCTTCAGGGGGGAATAATGGGCCGAAATTACAGACTGTCGAAAACGTGGCGCCTTGGTTTTTTACGGTGGCTGCTACTAGTACTGATCGCGGGATCATGACCCCAGTGAAGTTGGGTAGCGGCAGCCAAATCTCTGTGAGTAAATTAGCTTATAATGATATTTTCTTATTTTGGCCTAAATAAGCTAGAAGGTTTAAGCAGGATGGAATTTTATTTTTGCGGAAACTTAATAAAAATTAGATTATCTGCAATTAAACAAGCTCAATTGATCGATTTATTGGACTAGACAGTACTAAACGATAATAATGTTAGGACTTAGGAGTTATCAAAATGATGTTTCATGTCGTGTAAGGTTTTCTTAACAAATCATGAGAATTAGTATTTATCCACGCCTAAGCTGGTACACATCAATATACTTTGCTCAGGTGAATATAAACTATAACGTATCGATACTATCGCTCATCGCTTTGCAGCATATGCATATCAATTATGAACGTTTAACTATTGTTGTTTTATTTTCGTTGAAAATGTTATATAGGGGATATCTATGAACACAGTCTCACCCGGAAAGCAAATGTATTCGCTTATTAACGGACTCAAAGCAGCTAATACTAGTTTCGAAGGTTATGGTCAGCCCAGGTAACTACTGAATAGTGAATAATGTATTTACTGTATACTACTATATGTATTACCATAGAAACTTGATGTTAATTTCATGGGATTCTAGCCATATATTGATTTATTTCCTGAATAATAAAGTTTTTAGTTCAATGATTCAATGTGTGATATCGCATATCAATTGGATACTGGTTGGTCATACGAAGAAAAAAATCAGATTAGGCTTCATCATGTGGCATGCATAATCACTTGGTAAGACTACTTTTGCCAATCAAGGCGGTCAGGCGATTGTTATTGCATAGCAATATACTAGCATTTATTCGTGACATTTTTTTTGAAGAAAGACATCATGGAGGTGTATTCTAACAAAAAGAGAGAAAAAAAAACTTTATGGCAGTGGTTGTGACGATGGAACACTGAGCCATACTAAAGTGAAGGGCAAAGTTGTCTTTTGCTTAGGAGCCCTTCCGTATACAGATTTGATGATCAAAAAGCTAGGCGGTGCCGGAGTCATAATGTCCACCGGTATGAAGCTAGAGAGTGCATCCCCCTACATTATTCCAGCTGCTTTGGTTCAAATCTCAGACGGAACAAATATTGATCGATATATCAACACTTCCAAGTAAAAACTCTTTCCACTTATAAGGTTTCTTGTAGTAGATAATTCGCAATGCATGTTAACGTTAATGATTTTAATTTATGGATCTTACAGGACAGCTAAGGTTGTTATATATAAATCTATGACTGTTAACACGACTGCCCCGTTCGTGGCGTCTTTCTCATCTAGAGGACCCCAAACGGTCAGCAAAAACATTCTAAAGGTAACTAAAAGTGTGTTTATTAGTGGGTTAATTTCAGTTTAATGATTTATGTTTTGAACCAAATTTGATTTGGTTGACTTGATTTTCAAAAATATTGATTTAGTAATCTTTGTTATACACTTTTAATGATTTAGTGACATGCCGTTAACGTTTTGGATGAAAAACGTTAAACTTAACTTTAAAAGTTTAAAACATTTACAATGCAGTCCATATAGTTTAGAAAGTAACAATTAAACTAGTAAATTGATCAAAATAACAAAATTAACCTGTTTTCACGAGAAACAAATTATTTCTGGGGAAAAGGCACATTTTCAATTAAGCAACTTTTTTTCGAAAAAATGCAATTTTTCAAAGAATTTTTTTTCAAGAAAATGTGAGTTTTGTTTTGAAAAAGTTAGTTTATGATTAAAAAAATTGTACGAAATGTTTTCTATTTTAACAATATGATGTTTACTTAAGCCTTTTTTTGTTGAATTGTTTACTAAAAAAAACGACTTTGAACTTTCTTCTCTAGGAAAAAAAAATTCTTTAAATAAACATTTTCTAAGAACTTTATTTATTTTGGAAAAAGATTTATATGTTAAAAAAAATCGAAGCAAAAAGTCTTTATTTAAAAATAGATATTATTTTTTAATTCTCTTCTTTTTGAAAAAAAATAATAATAATATTTCTTACTTATTATATTTAAATTTTGTCTTTTCTAAAAATTAGTAGTTTTAAAAAAAAATACAATAAGTATTTTACCATTTCTGCAATAATAATAAACAAGACACATTTTTGACAAACTTTTGAATCGTATATAAAATTTTGTTTATTGTGTTACAAAAAATTATGTCGAAGTATTATAATTGAACTTTTTTTGAACTAAAATCTGTATATATTAAAATTTGAATGTTATATTATAAAGTTTCAAACTATACAAACTAAATTGGTAATTTATAAACTTTTCCATCCAAAAAAGTTGATGTTAGGTCACTAAATCATTGACAATGTAAACATATATCACTAAATCAATATTTTTAAAAGTCATACCACCAAATCAATTTTGATTCAAAACGCAAGTCACTAAATTGAAATTAACCCACTTATTAGTTTCTCTTTTCTTTCGGCAAACATCGATAGGCTGGAAAAAAAAAATCGAACCCAGAAATTTCAAAGTTTTTGACCCAAATTGTGTTTTATTGCCAAACTAAATTGTGTCAAACCCAGAAATGAGGATTAGCTATTTAGTATTAGATGTGACATGACAAAAACAACACTATTTTGGAAATATGTTTTGAAATAACACTAGAATAGGAATTAGTTTGGCCAATAACACCATTTGGGTCAAAAACTCAAAATTTAGAGGTTTTGCCATGTTTTTTTATTTTTTAAGCGAAGTATCTACTAAGTTACAAATTCCGCACTTTTTTATGTTAGCATTTACTTCCCTAAAGGCTAAAAACTGTTTTATCAAAACGAGAGCAAACTTTAAACCTGCACAGTATTTAATAAAATCTAGTATTAAAAATGAAAAATAAGCTTCAAAACAAATTAAATACTCAAAATGTGATCCTTCAGTAACGGACTGACCTAAGTACATTACCAAGAAATAAACTGCAATTCTACAAAAGCCGAGTATAAACATTAAACCTATGATAGTTAATGAGATCTATAAAATTAGAAACTAATTAAGCGGAAAAAAAACTTCTATGGATTAGTAAAATACTCCAAAGGTGTACATACCTTTAAGAACACACGACGTAAACACAGTTCCGACAGTACGTAGAGATATTTTCAAAACTATGATGGTTTTCAGAAACGTCTGAAAACTACTCCCTGGTATTTTACACAACCTACACTCCTACATGGTATTTTACGAAACATTCAATTTTCGTATTTGTAAGCAATCTGTTATATATTTTGTGAACAGCCCGATATAGCAGCACCAGGGTTGAACATATTAGCTGCGTTTTCGCCACAAGCAACTTTATCTGGATACAGTGAAGATAAGCGGAGAGTGAAATACAACATCATGAGTGGAACATCAATGGCATGTCCACATGTTACTGCAGCCGCAATATATGTCAAGTCATTCCACCCGACCTGGTCCCCTGCCGCAATTAAGTCGGCTCTAATGACTACTGGTATGAACAAATAGGCTCAGCCTTTAAAAATTCTTTGTTTGAAAACCTCAGTTCAAAGCGCATACAACTCACTTCAACTCGTAGAGGTGAAATGCTGAAGTTTTTTACTTTTAAATTGCTTTTTGCACTGTAAAAACATAGAACTCTTAAACTATGATATTTTTTTATAAACGAGGGAACCATGATATCAAGTTTTTTTTTTATAAACATTCGTAATATTTTCACATCTGATATTGTTTATAATTTTGCATAACTTTTGAGTTGTCTTTTCTGGCTTTATAGTTCTAATAATGAACATGAATTATGAAATGTCGTTCAGCGGTATGGAGTACTTATGTATATGGATATAAATACCATTTTATGCAAAACCCACTCTTTTGGAAACTCTTGCAAATACGCTTTACCTAAAATTTCCAGTTTCGGAACATTGCCAAATTCATTTCAAATTTACTATTTTTTTCATAAACAAGTTTTTAAAATTTTGAACTTTTCCCATTTCCACCACAGCAACACCTATGAAGATCAAGCAAATAGAAGATGAGCTAGGTTACGGCTCGGGACAAATAAACCCAACGAGAGCCATAAACCCAGGCCTAATTTACGACATAAACCAAAGCGGATACATACGTTTTCTATGCAAAGAAGGTTACAACTCAACAACAATTAGGCTCCTCACCGGTGGCAAAAAACTACACAATTGCTCGATGTTTGGGCCTCCACAAGGATCGGATGGACTAAACTACCCCTCCATGCAAACCACCATCTCAGATCCCAATATCACGGTTAATGCGGTTTTTCACCGGACTGTGACAAATGTGGGTCCTGCCAAGTCGGTATATCATGCGAAAGTGCTTACGCCTAAGGGGCTTAGTGTTAAAGTTGTTCCTTCAACTCTTTCTTTTAATAAAAAGCATGAGAAGAGATCATTTAAGGTGGTTCTGAGGGGCAAATATATAGACGAAAATGACTACCTTTTGTCAAGTATGTTAGAATGGAGTGATGGGAAACACAGAGTGAGAAGTCCTATTGTTGTGTTTAGATACTCTAATTGGTAGTGAGGGTTGTGTTTATCCAAACAAGTCACTGTAACTCTTTACTTATTTGTTATTTCTGATACTAAATAAGAATCTTTCTAACCAACTGATAGACTTTCAGTTATCAAAACATATCCTTAGTCAATTTTATCTTGTTAAGGCGACTGTTAGGACGCCCATTTTTTGATACTAATCTCAGCTGTATAGGAGGAAGACTTGGTCCACAAATATGCCAACATAGATTTCATATGAAGTAGTAACATAGCTAGGCAAATGCTAAGGAGATTTGATCTAGTGTTTTAGAAAGTGAAATCTTAGCTAAAACATTTTTGTAAGAGATGCTAAAAGCGGAAGCTTTTTAGCGGGCTAAAAATGGAAAGAGTGAGCTTTTTAAGCTTTAAATCGACTACGAAGCGCTCTTTTTAAAACAGTGAATTTTGATCTGAACCTGAGAGAAATGGTGCAAGGAGGTGCTAAAAACTTTAGGGGCAGGAAAAATTTATCCCGATTTAAGATCTCATCTTAGGTTACCTGTGTCCCATGTTAATAGAACCGTAATTATATATCGAATACGCTACATAGGCACACAGATTTATATTTATAGTTACATATACATAATGAATTAATGATACTGGAAACACAACATCTCTCATTGAAATGTATAGGGATTTGTCGATCGCTTTTCAAGTTTAACGTTATCATGTTGTCGATTTATTTTTCCAACATATCACTCCTTTAAGCACAACAAAGTGCTGAAGCTAGAAAAATAACACAAATGTAAGCCCTACATAAATAGTAGAGCTAGCCAGGTGGATCAAAATTTGAGCTCTCAGCATTGCCATTTCCGATATGTAAACAGCATCTGAACACTTGATGAACAAAAGCAAACGTTACCGGTACATAACCACAAATAAAGAACTATCCTCTCTTTAACAAAAACAAATCAATCCAACCGAAAGAGAAGGGATGATTCCTAAGAGACTACCAAAACTCAAACCAGTAAAAAAAACCAATATATACAATCACAAATTAGACTCGCCAAAAACGAAAAAGAAAGGTCACCCCCTTCCGAAGCCACGAAGATGAAAAACGAAAAGAAAAATCAACCCCTTCTGAAGTCACGAAGATGATGAATTTTCAGTTTAGTAAGCTCCTTCCTCGTCTTTCTAGCCTCAGCTGCTGCTACAGCATCAACTTGTTTCTTACTTGGGCATATATTCAAGTCACGAAGATGATGAATTTTCAGATTAGTAAGCTCCTTCCTTGTCTTTCTAACCTCAGCTGCTGCTACAGCATCAACTTGTTTCTTACTTGGGCATATATTCAAGTCTATTTTCTTCTCTTTTATCGTGTCTAAAGTATTAGAACTAGTCGAAATAAATTCAGATGGTTGGCATGTGAGGGGCTTAACACTGGGTATAGGCTTGACCAGCACTGATGGGCCTGTTTGGATCTTAAACGGCACCTCATGAGTATTTTTCGAACTAGAAGCTGCTTCGCCTTTTGCTTCTTCAAATCCGTACTCAGCTGTTTTTGTCAATGAGCTCCAAGCGTAAGAATAGCTCATTGGAGTAGCAATTTGGTCATTTCTCGAATCAAAAGAAGGTATAAGTGGAACCCTATCACCGTGATTAGGTACGGGGTAGAAAATGGGGCAAGGTAAAATATATAAAGGAGGATTTGGAACATCTCTATTTTCGTAATTTGATTGGGTAGCATTTGGATGCTGAAGAAAAGCAGGCCACATAAATGGAAAAGGCTGGGTTTGATTGTACATCATGAGGGGGCAACTTGGGCATGTAGATTTAGATGTTTCCATATTTGTTGATTTTAGATCTGGTTGATTTTCGTCCAGCTTCGTGGAAGCTGCCTTAACCATCTGCAAGGTGAGAGAAGCATGAATTGCAAGTCCTTAATATAAACTTTACTTTTTTGGTTATTTTTAAAATTAACATGATCTATTGCTTTACCTGTGATTTCAAGGATTCGTTCGCGGTCTTCAGAGAATTATATTCTTTCTCAGCGAAGTCCATCTCCTTAATAGTAGAAGAAAAGTGAAGGGATTAACTAGGCGGGACATGCCAACATGACAATTTGGAAAACAAATGTTAGTAAAGGGATAACATAAAAGAATTACATGGCCAAGATAAAGAAATTCTTAATTAGAGTACTAACCCTCTTTAGACTATCGTTCTCTTGTGCCAGACTTGCAGCTTTGCTAATCAACTCTTCATATAAAGCCTATGTAATAGAGGGAGAAGGAGGGTGCTTTATCAGTTCATCGTAGCACAATTCAACAAAAGCAATAACACTTGAGTACCATTAAAAGTCTTTTCCGCTCATTCCAAAGCAGGAGAAGGATATAAAAGTAATCAAAGCATCTAGCGCACTTTCAAGGTTCAGTAAAGTACACAAATGCCCGCAAATATGCAGTGCACTTGGACATTCGCTAATATAGATATAAAATGCTAAACACACCATCATCAGTCACTTTAATACATGAGTCCCCAAAGTCTATTGCAAGTTTACTTCAGAAATTACATCGAGTTCTTAATCCATAACAATCTTGTCTAATATATAAAGAGAACAATAGTAAATTGCCATATCCCTGTACTGAATTTAAATTCATTGCCAAGTAGGTTAACATAACTAACCTGCCGTCGGCGAATAGTTTGTCTAGCTGACTCTCTGTTGGCTAATACCCGGCGTATTCTTCTTGCTTCTTTCTCATCCTTATTAAGGAAAAATAATGGTACCAGGATGAGTAAAAACAAAATGATAATAGAATGAGTAATATGGGTGAAAATGGAACCCAAGGTACCTCGGTCAATTTATGTCTTGATCTGTTACCACTTATGTATGTATGACTCCTTGAGCATGTAGCATTTGGTTTATGCGATTCGGCGTCTTGATCTATATTTCCCTTCTTATTCAAAGCAATGCTGTATGTATTCTCGCATTGACGTGGAGCACCTACTGCTTCATCCTGACAAAACAAGATATATTTAATATGTGCACATAAATATTGAAGTTCGGTTACACATGATGTCTAGATGCTCCAGACATTAAGTTGCAAAAAATTCATATGGTGCGGTTGGGCAATGTTGGCAATATAAAAACTATATAAACGGTGTGTTGAAAATTAAAATCATACAGAAATTACATGGTAGACATAGGACTGGAAATGCATTAGAAGTACAAAAATACAATAGTTTTCCTGTCCACGAGCGATGGAACGCATAAAACAAAGTTTATGGAAAAGAGGACCAGCAGAGACTGTTACATGTCCAGTTAAGTAGTTCAAGGCAATCAATAAATAAAAAATTAGTTCAAGGCTCTGTTTTAAAATTCGCGCTACGTAGCGCGAAATAGCGCTTTTTTGGTAAAAAACGCAACGAAAAATCACGATTTTGGGTGGAATTGCGCTAAAATCGCGCTATAGGGGACCAAAAGCGCAAAAAGCGCGAAATTCTGGACCAAAAGCGTAAATAGCGAGTTAAAAAAAAACAGCGGATTTAAATAATAAATATATATTGTGCAATTTTCATAAAAGTGTCTGCAGTCCAAATGGTTAAGACTGTGCTGTTATTTCCAGCAGACCGGGTTCGAAACTCACCAACAACAATTTTTTTTTTGATTTTTTTTTATTACTATCTAATATAACTATACCTTCTTTTTTTTTTTGTTATATATTCTAAAGTTTAGTGCATATTTAGGCAAAAAAAAATACACCGCAAAGCGCTATATAGCAACGCTATTAGCGCTTTTAGCGTTTCTCTCGAAAAAACGCTACGATAGCGATAACGCTATTTAAAACACTGGTTCAAGGTACATGCCATCTTAGAACAAAAATAAAAATTATCCCAGTTTGACAGTACCAAAAAATCCAAGAGTCTAAGAGTTGTAACCTTAAACTACCATACTCCTGTCGCAACGTTTTGGTGGCTTCTCGGAAACTGCAACCACAAATAGCGCTTCAACTATGTTATAAACAGTTGCAAATGCTTTCAAGTCGAGAGGGAAGATACTGGGTAGTTACTAAATAGTTAATAAAATAAGAATCTCATTTTACTTGATAGTGATTTCATATCCCCATCACAATTCCTTTACTTATCAGTTAATATATTCTATTTGAATGTCTGCGCTGCGTTGAACTATTCTTGGTTCTGGCACCCTGCATCTTGTTTCTCGAATAAGAACAAGTTGCAGCAGTACTGTTTTTTTTTTATGAAACACCTAACTAGGATTCTTCATCTCCAAAAATTAAAGAAATTTTAATTTTACCTAGACTTCAAAGGTCCAATTTTAATCAAACTGTCATTACATTCTAGAGCAAAAAGACTGTCTTCCATCAATAAGAACACTGAGTAGTAAAATAGTTCAATAAGCAAATTACTTCTGCTGCAACTCAAAAGCATCTAAGCTAAAAACGACTACTTTCAATTTCAAGATGCAAAACAATTCAATTGCAACCAAACAGTTCTTTACTTTGCATGATTAAAAAAATAATGATATTTGCCAGGGTTTCCAAAAAATGCAGTTTTTTTATGCTTTTGTAGCTTATCTCAACAGCCATGGCAAGAGAGATACTAATAGCCAGGATCAGCAAGATTCAGAAATAAAACCTTCTGGAGTGTAGTAATATTTAGCCGAATCAAACTCGTGATAACTACCAAGTTAAATTTGTTGTAAAAATATAACAACAAAACTGATTAAAAAAAATAACAACATGAGTACTGTATTGACGCCTGTCCCAAAATATTGATCCATTTTAGACAACTGCCACTTCATACCGAACAGAAGATATATTTTTTTTTGGATTAAGTAATTAAAAAGGAAAAGTGAGAATCCTGGGAAGAAAAAAGACCCCAAGTATTGACAAAAAACAAGTCTTCGGTATCTTTACCTTCTAAACATACTGAAATGCCTAATTTCAAAAAAAAAAAAAAAACTTACTGAAACTCACCATTTGTTTTCAGGTCTTCGAAATTATAAAAGAACCAAAGAATGGAAACTCAAAATACCCATAAAAGACAATTTACAAAAAACAAATACTCATTTTTATCCATCTTTTTTTAAATATTAATAACTACTCTTTCTTGGGTGAACAAATCAAGCCTCCAATTACGATCAACTTAATTAACTGAAGCTTGTTTGGTTACGGCTTAAAACTCGGTTTTCTTCTGTATTTTTTCAAATTTGTTCCACTTTTTTTACCTACTTAAAACCAAGTTCTAAGCTGAAAACAGCGTTTTAAGGTTTTAAATTTGTCATATTTTCCTCATTCGCAAATAAGTGAGAGTATTCCCTTGCATTTTCTGCAATACGACTCGAAGCAACTTCGCCGTGGCGCAAAGTAAAAAAGCACTCTTTAACTTACTGGAAGTCAGATAATTTAAAATTTGACTTTATTTGCTTACAAGCTGCAGTACCAAAACCAAAATCAAAACTAAATCCTTATTTTAGATATCTTTCATTTCTTCTTAAAACTTAAGCAAGCAGGGAGGAACTAGTTGGAGAGCGGCCTCCATTCTTAGAAAAGTTGATGAAAAGTTAAAATTTCTCTATGGATTTGATCAAAATCTTCAAAATTAAAGTACTATTACGAAAAAAAACTCATATATAATGTAGTATGAAAACAGATTACATAAAATATCGGTCCTCACACGTAAAATTTCTGGTTCCGCCCTGCAAGCAAGTTACAAAAATTGCAAAAACAATTTTACTACCATGGTATCAGGAGACAAACGTAAGACGGCGGTACGGTCAGAAACAGAGAAATGTGGTGGCGGAAACTCGGTACTGGCTAAACCTGCAAGAGCCTCAGCTGCTTCCAACTCACTCTCCACCATCTCACTACCTCCTTTGCCGGTTGCCCTTCTCCCCTCCTCCATTTATACGTTCTTGTTCTGCTTAAAAAAACTTGTTTTTCTTTTTTTCTTTCTTTTTCTCTAATTGTGTGTGACAAAAAAGGCTAGTGTTTGTAACTTGGCACACAAATATAGAAATATAAAAAAGGTTTAAACGGTAGAGAGATGAGAGAGAGAAGAGACGGTGATTAGCTGACCAGCTGACACGTGTCATGCCAGTTCATGGACATACACCTCGTGCTATTGGCCACCGTGGAAACTACGACGGACGGTTTTGTGACAGTTTAGTTAATTTGTGATAGCTTTTTAAATTAGTGACAGGATTGTGACAGTTTTTGACTCTTACTAAATCAAACATTATTTTATAGTGTCTACTAATACAGTATAACCTATCTATATGGTAATAAAAATGTTTGTCCCAGTTCGACCTGGTTTAAAATAAGAATAACTTTTCTATCGTAATATTTCATGATTTTTTATGGTATCCACTTAACAAATTTGCTTCTATATAGGAATAAATTACATATATGTGTAAAATTATATATATGTCGTTATATTAAACTTGAGACGATTTAAAATATTTATCTAATTTAATCTGTGATATTATCTTGATTTTTTGGGTTGTCTCCGTATATTTTAACTTGCGGATACGTAATAGGCCGTCAATATGAACAATTTATTGTTGAACCCAAAATAATTTCAACTTGTCAAGAATGTTTAATCCGGATTATCTCCCTCCGCCCTCTTGTGTAATTACATTAACAATCTCTTCGTCCGTCAACGCATACACAACTTGTTACTCATCTTTTATTATTTTATATATCAACTTCGATTTAGAAATAATCTCCTCATAATAATATTTTATCGCAGTGCCGAAATTATTTATGTAGAAAGGTTCTACTATACTTTTTTTTTCTTTTTTTTATGTGTTTTTGTTATGCTAAATGGTCCCAAAGTTTTCTTTTTAATTTGGAAAGGTGTGCTAAACTTGGCCTTATATCCTTAAAATAACGAGTCAAATGTAACGTATAATTTACTCTAGAATTACCCCATCATATTACATACATGTGTTTTTATTTATATTGAAACTAGTGTGTTGTTTTAGTACATCATGTTCATGGACTACTTACTCCTGAATTTTGCAAAAGGTAACATATTTGTTCCGTGTAATTAGACAATCAGCAACTCCATCCGTTTTTATTTAATTGTCAATTAGAAAACTACGTGTAATTTTAATCGGTTTATAACTTATATCAAAATTGTCAAAATAAAATTTTTTAAAATTTAATCATAAAATTTAACATTTGAACTATATGATCAACTTTTGAAAATTTTCATTCCGACAATTTTGATACAAATTCTTGACCGGTCAAAATTGCACGTAATTTCGTAATGGACAATTAAATGGGAACGGAGGGAGTAATATTATTTTTTAAGTTTATTGATGTTTAGAATGTACTTGTGTCAATATTTTTATTGGATTTAATAAAAAATTGAGATTCAAACACAATTGTGTTCAGATCAAATCTATCATATATAGTATAGCATCCGTAACAGCTACTTAAAACTAACACATTTTATACCTTTTAAATAACCGTTTACATTTACCCAAAATTCCAGCTTTATTATTAATTTTCTTATAATAACCCTACATTTTTTTTATTATCTTTTAATAATCATAACAATATTACAACCACAAAGATGTGGACTTCAGGATAGTTTATTAATATTATACTCCATCCGTCCCTAACAAATATCTCGTACGAAAATAAATGCAACTTTGACCATCAAAATTTTTATATCAAAATTACCGAAATGAAAAATTTGAAATTTTCATCGTATAGTTCTAAGCATAAACTACATGATTAACTTTTAAAATAATTTTTTCCGACAATCTAAATATGAAAAAATGATAGGTCAAAATTGTACATATTTTCGTAGGAAACATTTGTTTTGGGACGGATGGAGTATTAATCTAGAGAATCATATGCATTCCTCATACATTAGGTGAATTTTGTGTTTTATTAAATTTAGGGAATTTATAAGGTTTCTGGTACATGTCACTTTTTATACCATAATCATCAAATTTTAAGAAAAAATATGTTTTGAGAAACCAGATACGGATGCTCTCCACTCTTATATTTAAAATATAGAGATTATATTCTTATTGTTGTATAAATTAAATGACCAATTTGAATTTTCTAGGGGATGAGTTTATAGTTTTCTCTCAAACTATTAGGATTAGTGCCGACTATAAGTATTCAACACATGAGTTGGTCCGTAAAAATTCACCATCAAACTTCACTTGACAAATCTTCAGATGTGTTATTGAGCGTATTGCATACATGGGCTAATGTAAACATGTTAAAAAAAGAAAAGAAAAACCGAGACGACATTGTTTTGGTATATATATATATATATATATTTCACCATCAATCGAACCGTCACCCTAGCGGCCTTATAGTGGCGATCAGAAGATCAACGCTCTAATATACCGTCCGGTTATCTTTTTCTTTGTAATGTTTAAATCAAATCGAAGGATAGAAAACAAAAACATATTACCATTGGTTTTATACTAATATCAATATCAACTCCTAAAAAGTAAAGGGGAGTTGCTGTAACTATTTAAGCTGTGAAACCAAATATATACTGAAACTATACACTGAGTAAATACAAAAATTTATAAACTTTGGGATCATTCGCGTGTTTCATCCTCTTCTTTTCTTCTTGATTTGGTTTTCTTGGGAAAAAGAGAGAAAATAGGTTTCTTCATATGCGTGTTGAAATGGTGCCTTGAAGGAGATTCTCTTTTTGTATCTGTTATACTAAATGCTCCCAAAGTTCTTTTTAATTTGTAACCCATGTTTTTTTAAGGTTTTGCGGGTGGGTTAAACTAACTATTTTTAACTTTTAGTTTTAAGACGGGTTTTTTCGCGCTGCCTGAGCTCTTTGAGAAGGACGTTTCTTTGAAGGAGGTCTGGATTGAAGGATTCGAGTAAGTGACCTTCCAATTCCCGTATTAGACTAGGTCAATTCAAAGCTTTATCGACTCCACACATTCATTTTGTTTAAGTGTATAAATCCATGAAAAAGTTACTACAATAATTTACATAGATGTCATATTTGATCATTCCGAAGGTATATTGTACGGTGTTTAAAATCATGATAAACATATGCAAGCATCATCATGCTAATAACTATTGATCGTTACAAAAATACTTATGTTAGTAATTTTATTGTATTTTGTGAGAAGATGAGATCCAAGTTTGAGCAAATGCTTCAAACTTGGCTTCTCTAGTTGTTTCATAAAATAAAAGATTCGTTATTTTACATAAGATGTAACTCTATTTCAAGCTGCAGGTATACTATTAATTGTATATCGCTGTCTAAAAGAAGTAATGAGAAGTTGTCCTACGTTCTTTAAAAGAAAAGGCAAATAAAAAGATTTCTAAACATTGAGGATTATTAATGTAGTTCATCGTCTTCTTTTCTTTTTTTTGAGAGGAAGCTAGAAAATAGGTTTATTTAAAGAGGTTGGATTTTTAAACATAAATATTTCTGTAAAAACGCACAGACCGTAGATTTAATTTACGGTTTACAGCCATTTCTGAAAAATGATGCAGACCGTAGATTAAATCAGACCGTAGATTAAATCTACGGTTTGCAGTGAATCACTGTAAACCGTAGATTTAATCTACGGTCTGCATCATTTTTCAGAATTTACACATAAAAAATTAAAATTAAAATTCTAACAATTAAAATTAAAATACTGAATATTATTTTCAAATTAAACATGATTTTTTTAATAAAAAGACGAAATGTCTTATTCTTCAAATTTTACATGAAATAAATTTGGTTCATTCTAACAATTTCTCAAAATAAACACAAAATTTAGACAAATTTACACAAAAAAAGTTGATTTGATAAATTTTATGTTTTTGGTTCATGTTATCTTTTTGTTAAGTGTATAAGTTGAGATTTATTGAAACATTAACTAAATCGTCAATTTTTGTGAAGTGTTTTTGGTTTCTTTTTAACACTTGTATAACGCAATATGAAACATTAACTAAATCGTCAATTTGGTGTCAATCGTCAATTTTCTTGAATGAAACAATCATAAATTATATAACTTTCATAAAAGAAATTAACTCAATATGCAAACATTAACTAAATTTCATAAAACATATTTATTAAACATGATACATCATATAAATTTACAACAACTTGGAAAAAAGAATTATTTACATAAAATAAAAATAAAAATAAAAAACTAATTATAACAAATTGGAAAAAAGAGTAATTTACATAAAATTAAAAATAAAAAACTGATTATGGACTTGACACGTCTATAGCTTCTTCTTCCGTTGCAATTTGCTTCCCCGATTGTTTTTCAGCGCCATATATAACTTGAAATTTGGTCGAAAAAGTTTCTTCTATGGCGCAGCAGCCTCAGTGCATGTTTGTTCCCACCGTGCTATAATTCTTGGCATTGGGAAGATCCCTGCTTTAGGAATAACCTGAGCATAATGACAACTGTTGACGAACACTATTACAGTCGGGATGTAATATGTCATTCCCTGAGGCGGACCAGTATAAAGAGGTAAAAAAGTGGCATTCCATACTCGTATCCCTCCATTTTTATTTGGCCATAAGGACAACAATACAATTGACATATTATAATGAGAAGCAATTAAAAAACCATAAGACGGAAATCTCATCCATTTGTCAGAAGGGGCGGGATTTGTAGGATGAAAAAAATTCAAACTTGATAAAATATAATCATACCGGTAACCTTCAAAATCAAGACTCTCAAACAGCTCATAATAAACATATTTCATTTGCTGCAGCTCTTGAAACAACTCACATCTTACCGCATACCAATCATCTTCCCCATGCTCTTTACCCGTCGCATTTGCAAGTACCCAGAACCCACAGTTACCATCCCCACGCACATTATAAACCGTTTCGATGTAACTATGTAACATGACCCACATTCGGTCACTGTACAGGAAGGTTTGCCTATTGGGGGTGAGTTTAGAGTTCTGGTTTCGCGGTCTCCTAGTTGGGTTTACCCCTACCTCCGGTGTTTCATCCGCCTTACCTTTGCCCTTGTCTCTAGTAGCACCAGCACTCTGTTCCTCCACATACTCCCATCCCGACTTATCTCTCTTACTAGAATTGTCTCCTTTTCTAGGTCTCCCCCTATTTTGTCTCACTTCGGGATCATTCATGAATGTTCTATATGGTACGGTTATCTCTCGGAGTTGTGTTTTCATACGTCGATTTTCAACATTAGTTTTGCTAGAATAAACACTTTTAAACTCTTCTAGATCACCCTCTACCCCATAATCATCGGTGTTCCTATTATCATCAATTACGTCTAATTTTTTCCAGAATGGATGAATATATTCTAGAGGAAGAGGCTTCCCGAATAAAATATGTTCACTCATAATATGATGACAAGGTAACCCGTGAGACAATTTGAAACCGCAAGAACAATTCTCATCAGCCTGGCCACTACATTTTTTGTGTTCTTGAAATAATAAATCAAAGGCATAGTGTGTGATATACGACCTAAGATTTATAAATAGATGTGTTCGTTCAGAATGTGGAAAATAAGACTTGCATTTATCCAACTTCATCTTAATATCCTCAAACTGTTTTTCTAAAATTCTATTCACCTCTACCCAAACATTTTCAAGCGTGCCAGTATTTGTGGAAAGGGATCTTTTTAGCTTTGCATGTTGTTGTTCGGCTCGATTGCTAGTTCTGTTACCTAGATGTGTTGTATGGTTGGTATAGCATGCAACAAACTTTTCAGCATAATCATTTAAAAGCTTGTCTACATACTTAATCACAGCAGGGTACGATTTGTAAGAGGAATTGAAAGAAGCTCGGTTATGATTATACTCCTCTGTCGACTCAGAATCAACCAATAAACCCCAATCATCTAGAAACGTTTGCCACTCCTCGTCTGGGATTTTTTTACGGCAGTTTTTCAAAACATTTTTGGCAATATAAAAAGTGCACAAAATATGATGAGAATCGGGAAAAACAACGGATAAAATATTTATCAAGGTCATTTCCCTGTCGGTTACAAACACCCTAGGTAGTATACAACCCTCCAATGTATCTTTAAATTTTTCCAATGCCCATATATAACTTTCCTTTGTCTCATTACTCATGAAAACAAAACCTAAACAATATGTTTGGTTCGTTGATGTCATTCCTACGACTTCTAGAAATGACATATTAAAACGGTTTGTCCTATATGTACAATCCATTAACAAGACATCATGAAAAGCTTTGAACATCCTTATAGAATCGGGGTGTGCAAAAAATAAGTTCTCAAGTCAATGAGTTGTTGGGTTCATATTATAGTAGAAGGTGTAGCGATGTCTATCTAACAAATTAAACAGTTCCTGTATCGGGTTTCTACCATCTCGTTCTTTAAATTTCAGTCCAGCCAAAAAATTATGTATCGTTTTAGTGTTTGATACATTGTCAGGATTTCGATTTTTTATGGCCTCTAATATTGCACTAACTTTAAAACTACTTTGCCTTAAAGTTTTAACCATTTCTTTTTCATCTTGGGTTAAACGAGCACTTCGTGCTTGCCCTTGGAGGTAAGTTGGAGGTGGGTGGTTATGTTGTCCATTTTCTACTTGACACATCCATTCACCATTAACTACGTAACCCTTAATGAAAAATGGACAATCTTTTTTCTTTGTACCTGAATTTACGGAAGATGGTTTCTTTTTTTCGTAAACCCACGATTTATCACACACAATATCAGCATACGGTGTTCTTCTCCCATCACCCCCTCCAGACCTACGAATTGTAAGAATGAAACCCCAATTTTCAACCACATCAGCAGGATCAGCAAGCATTTCATCCCTTGTATCCTAAGTCAATTCATCAACTTCAAAGTGCTCTGTATAATCAGTTAGCTCATCGTTTGAGCCACTGGATGAATTCGCATTGTTGTTATTCCATTGTTTGTTGTCATAACCATAGTCGTAATTCATTTTCGAAAAGTGTTTGTTTATATTTTTTGGGGGGGAGAAAGGAGTATTTTTTAAGAGATTTTTGAAAAGTGTTTGTGTTTGATTTTAGGGTTTGTTAGAATTGGAAAAAATGAGCCATATTTATATTGTTAATTTCATAAACCCCACAAGGTGATGTCATTTCCAAACTTTAATAATGCATTGAGTAGTTATTTTCGGATAAGGTTGTCAACTAATAATAATTCAAAAGTGATAAGATGTTTTCAGCTTTATTTTGATAGATATGGTATCCAATGTCATTTACACTACAAACCGTAGATTACTTTTACGGTTTGTAGTGTTTTTTTTGGTGTAGTCATTTTCAAACTTTAATAATGGATTGAGTAGTCATTTTTGGATAGGGTTGTCAACTCGTACATTTAATGTACGGTTTGCACAGAAATTATACAAACCGTACATTAAATGTACGGTTTGTATAAATTTTGTCCAAATCGTACATTAAATGTACGGTTTGTATAAAATCTGTCCAAACCGTACATTAAATGTACGGTTTGTGTGTAATTCTGTGCAATAATTTCAGAAATTGCAGAACAGTCCCTGTATTTCGTAAAAACTCAATATTGGTCATATCAATTAAAATACTGAATATTGGTAATTTAAAAAAAAAGCATTTATCAAATTAAAAAAATTCAAACATATTAATCAAACATAAAAATCAAACATACAAATCAAATATTGGTCTTCAACATCAAACATACAAACATACACATTACATTTTATTTTTTTTTGCATAAGTAAATCTTTTAAAGTTGGACATAGGGAGCATCTTTCCCGCCGATATTAATCTGTGCAATGACGGCTCAGTGGACTCTTCGATTTCGTGGGTTTCCGGACGACGTCTTTCTCGATATTGCGATTCTGGATGCGGAGCACGCTCGTGTGACGTAATTGTCAAGCCTCGAGCCCAACTGTCGGTTGACTGCTGACTAGGATGATGCTCATACAACTCAAATGATTGTCTAGGATACTGGAACGGAACATCGTCGTGTACGTAGTCCGGCGCAGCAAAAGAAGCACGACGACCATGACCCCTTGAACTCCCACCCTAATCTGTAATCGGACGTCGACCTCCACTCTCCCTTCTACCCCCGCTACGCCTGCCGCTACTAGATTCGCCTTCCCCTCTGCCTCGTTCGGTACGCCGATAACTTGAAGCCCTAGCGTAAGTTCTTGGGTCGTAACCTTGATCGTCATCACCATCGTCATCATCGTCATCGTCATCCTCCTCATCCGACTGTTCATCAGCTGACCCATACGGATTCATTCCCATTTCAGCGAACTCCGCACGTAGTAAGTCCACGTCCGTTTTAGCTTTTAGCCGTTTGAACGATTTGAAATTGCGGCGCAATATCGCTTTCTGAAAAAAAAACCCAGTAAAAAACGATTTATTAGTATTGAAATATACAAACAAAAAAATAACAATCAAATATTAATGAACTTTAACTAGTTGTTACCATTTTATTGAACAACCTCGTATGCTCGCGGAAACCGTGAGATGGCCGTCCAAGTTCAGGTGGGTTTATAAAGATGCGGGTCCTCTCTCTATACCATCTCATGTAATCTGGTGACGTCCCCGTGCCAAATTCGCCGTTAATAAGCCGGTTGTGGCGGTCATTCCACACGGTTATAAACTCTGTAAAAAGTGCAGGCCAATCGTGTTTTTGGCCAATCTCATATCTTCTATCCTTGTCGTGACCCTGTTTGGGTTTCCAAATATATGTAGGGACCCGCTGAACAAAACCGAACTGTCTCATGAACCTGTCCGCGGGGTGGAACTCAATCTTCTCTTTACAAATGAGAGGCACAGAACAATGCCACATATCACGGCCCCGCGTGCAGTATTCCGGATAGTCATCGAGGTTCCCGTAAGGTTGTCAGACTATCTGTAATCAGCAAAATTATTATTAGAAGATGTAAACAATGGTTTAAAAATACTAGTAATAAATTCTGCGAACATAAGACCAATGCAATAAACATATACAACATATAATACGTAAGTTACATGTAGGAAATAAGAAAGTTAAAATTTAGCTGTTCATGCGACATATGGTCAAACTGGTCCCGTATGTGGACCACATTATGTCCGTAGACATATGGCTTATCATTAGTAAGCCTCCAAATCTTCCATTTGTAATATACAAACAAAACCCGCTAAACAATAAATATAAATAAGATAAGTAAATGATAGATGACACAATAAAAAAAACACAAATCCAATACAAAAACTAAATAATATCATACCTGTAACCGAGGAGGAACCTAGGCAAGCCCTCGGGTGGCTCGATATCTTTCGGCAGCTCTTCACATGGTCTAACCGGCAGTAGTCTGGTCATCGCCCACATATCGAGAAACATCACCGCCCCGCTTACTCCGGTAGATTTACCACGCATCAACTTGTATAGATTAGCTTCTAACTAGGCCAGAAGAGCTGATCCCCAACTATACTCTGCACATGTGTCAAAATCCTCCAGAAATGGCAGAGGGCATAGTGGAATCTGATCACTGCTTTTATCTGAAAGCGCATGTGCCCCCAGTAATAATAACATGGCAGCCCTAGACTGATCTAACAAACGCTCCTCACTAGCGTTGGGGGGTAATTCACCAAAGGTGTGTAACATCCAATCAAGTCTAACTGTCAAACAGTTTGTATCGACTTAATGGTCAGCAGGTCTAACACCCAACAAACTCTCTATCATATCTAACCTGCTCGCCCTGTTATCATTCCGCTCCGATCGGGTAACAGCAAGACCATCCACCCTGAGACCAAGCATAATCTCTACATCCTGTAAAGATATCCCCAACTCTCCACCGACAAAATGGAACGAGTGCGTCTCATCACGCCACCTATCAACTAAGGCTGTAAGCAAGCCTCGGTCTACGCTATAATTACTTATAGTGTGAATAGCATAAAAACCAGCCCTAATCATATTTTCAACTACCCTGTCAGGCATCGGTATCTTCCAACTATAATTATAAACCCTAATTTTATGGACATCTCTTCTACCCGCTTCTCTTCCAGCATCCCAAGTCTGATTTGAAATATGACCGGTCTGTCGTAAAA
Source organism: Primula vulgaris (assembly GCA_963920805.1). Classification (NCBI taxonomy): domain Eukaryota; kingdom Viridiplantae; phylum Streptophyta; class Magnoliopsida; order Ericales; family Primulaceae; genus Primula; species Primula vulgaris. Next base: position 39,352,260 of record OY987213.1, read on the forward strand.
TACCCATCATGCCTTTAATCTGTGGACCTGGCTCTGCCATACTAACTATTTTTATTTTTTACAATAAAAACAACATAAGAAACATACACATTTAATGATAATCAAACAATTATTCTAATTATCTAATTAATTAATAAAAACTCAATTTTTTTATAAAACGGGAAAAATATCAACAACCCCAATTTTTATTGGTGATTTGGGCAAACAAACTAATTAAAAAACCTAATTTTATAAAAATCCCGAATTTTCAAAACGGGTAAATATTAATAAAGCGTAACTATTTTTATTTTTCTCAATCAAAACAAATAACCATCATAAACATGTAACATCATAACCAAACCATTAGTAATAAATATCTAAATAAACAAATTTGAATAAAAACCCTACTTTTTTTATTAAATGGGACAAATATCAACAATTATTATAATTTCTATAATTAATATAAACAAATAACAAACAATTATATATAGCTAAGTGAATAATCAATTTGCATATTTTATATATTTTTTCCTATTTTACAAATTGAAATTACACAAAATAAATAATAAATTAGAGAATAAAAGAAATAACTTGAATTATGGATAAATTTGATCGATGATTTGGAGTTTTTTGTTAAGAAAGTTGATAGTTATTGTGGTTGATTGATTTGAGTTTTTTTGGATGAAAAATTTGGGGGTTTTAGAGAATGAGAGAGAGAGAGTAGTATAAAAGTTTTTTTTTTTTTTTTAAACGTGAAATTCTGTTTTCAAGGGATTGTCTGTGTAATTTTTGCATAAGGACTGACTGTGTAATTTCTAAAAAATGGGGACTGACTGTGTAATTTCTGTAGAATTGCTGCAGACCGTAGATTTAATCTACTGTTTACATTGATTCACTATAAACCGTAGATTAAATCTACGGTCTGCAGCAATCCACTATAAACCGTAGATTTAATCTACGGTTTGCAGTAAATCACTGTAAACCGTAGATTTTTTCTACGGTTTGCACAGAATCACTGCAAACAATAGATTTTTTTATACGGTTTGTACGTTTTTTCAGAAAAAGTGTAGTATAAAAATACAAGCTCTTATTTAAATAACCTGAATTTTTCGACCGCCATCACATGCTTACCCTTGCATGACACGTGGAAAGCCAGGAGTATTATTTAGTTTTTTAATATTGTATGTTACTCCCACTATATTGCTCTCATTAAATAATCTACAGCAAACATGGACACGATTCCATGAATAAATATCTACTCAAGTATATATTGAAAACAATATTGTAAATTGTATTATTTCATTTAATTGTTAATTATGAAATTACGTGCAATTTTAATCGGTTTATAATTTATATTAAAATTGTCGAAATCAATTTTTTTAAAATCTAATCATGAAATTTAACATTTGAACTATATGATCAATTTTTTAAAAATTTTATTCTGACAATTTTAATACAAATTCTTAACCGATTAAAATTACACATAATTTCGTAATGGACAATTTAATAGGAGGGGAGATGAGAAATATATTATTTCAGTTTTTCATTGTACTCATCCATAAAGTACAACTGTACAAGGCTGAATACTGATCAAACATAAAGTTACTATATTCTTGAAAAGGGAATAGTGATGAAGTTAACACTACAAAATAATGTTTGATTTAATGAGAGTTAAAAGTTGTAACAAGTCTGTTGCTAATTTAAAAAGTTGTCACAAATCTGTCGTAAATTGACTAAACTGTCACAAAACCGTCACAAAAACCGTCGCTAATAAGCTCGTAACAAAAAATATCGTCACTAATCATGTCGCTATTTGACTATTTTTTTATAGTGTAATAATCTTAATTAATTATCCTTTCAAAAAAATATATATATAATCTTAATTAATTATAGATTTTTATTGTACTCGTCCATATAGCTCAAGGCTGGATATATAAAGACCTAAATATGGAATTGGCTAGCATCGTATTATGGAAAGCAGAACATAACTAAAAAAATGTTAACGATGCAGGATAACCGGAAAGGCCGGGTTAATGAAGTATGGAATAAAATAAATTTTATAAATTTCCTAAAAGTAATATTTTTATAAATGGAAAATAACATGAAAAGGTTATGAATTTGAGAATGCATTTTAAAAGAAATTGTCTTATTGGTATTAGAAAGTAGAAACAGTAGTTTTAAATAATAAAAAAAGATTTGTTTATTCTTGTGTGATGCTTTTCATACAGGTCCGAAACTGAGTACTGCTACCGTTTTATTTATTGGACCAAAATTTATCCAACTTGGCTACCGTTAATTTATTGAAATTAAAAGCCTATTATAAATGGTTTATGCTAAATACAGACCATCTATAATTAATACATACGGTATACAAATCACGCCACGTATTAAAAACTAAACCTATTAAAAACTCAAATAAATATATTGGAACCCTAGTTAAGTTTACCCTAAATTTAAATATTAATTAAAAAAAATTATGTTTTTAGTAGATTGAGTTTTTATTACGTGGTGTGACTTATAACTCACCCCACCTCACTAATCCCCATACCACCTCACTAATACACCCGACGTCTGTATACAACGTCTGTATTTAGCCGTAGGCATTATCTTTATATAGTGTTTTTCTCTCTGACAGTTGGGCCCTCCCCAACCTCAAAACTCAATTGGCTCCCTACTTGTCTGTTTCGAGACAAATTACAAGTTCAGTTTCCAAGCTACACTATCTTGAACGGTTAAAGGTAAGAACAAAACACAAATCTCCACTATTAATTCCAAAACCGAAAATGCCTCATATTTTACATCTTCTTTCTGAATCGGTGCCTAATAGGGGTGAAAATCATAAATTAGTATCATTTTCCGGTTGTAAAATATTTTTTGTCCTTTTATTTTGAAATGGTTTTCCATTTTCGTATGTACGTTATTTCTAAGATGACCTCTTTAATATAGGTCAAAATTAAAATTTGTCCGATGTAGAGTTGGAAACAAAACAATTTACGTCTCTTTTTCTCAATCTGTAATTTTGAATATGGGCATTTCAAGAAATATCTGTTCATCTTATCCAATGCAACTTTTCTTCATTCTTAAGATGTACTATTAAAGATAATAAATTATACTGTAAATAACAAAATAAAAGAGTCTGACACATTATTTGATGAACATGTCTACTGGTATAATTGGATGCATTTTTGCAGCCCCTGAACCTGCCTTGAATTATTTCACTTTTTTTTTTTTAAACAGCATTTTTTCAGGCAGCAAAATCCATTCCGGTATAATTGTTTCTCGCCCAGAACCTAAGTAGTGGCTTTAAGAATATATCGATCCACGTTATGCAACATGATTGTCCCACACTGGCACGATGCATTACAACTATAAATTAAATAAGAAACCAAAATTTTGAAGTGATCACCTTTTTATTGGGCAGAAGCTTAAAACACTAGTGAAATAAGTAGTAATAAAGTATTCCAGATATTTCTCATTCACAGCTCATTGTTAACAAGAAATGCTTCTTCACCTAATTTATCCTTTATTGAAATAGAGTAGCATTCAAATTGTACAAGTTCTGCATTAAAATTTGACATAAATCTTGAGAACACGAAGCACAACCAAGAATTTTACAGTACATAATTTCTTTTTTTCCTTAGAGCAACGCAAGATTGAGCTGAAGTCTGACAAACAAACCGCGAGAGAGGAGAGGGGGGGGGGGGGGGGGCACACCTTGAAAATATTAAATTCTATATCTTGCAGGCAAATGTGAGCCCTTCCTTAGCCAACAGTTCCAAACTCTCGGCCGGTGGTTGAACCTTTGCAACTTTGGCGATAGCTTTGTTCTCTTCGGCAGTACCATTCTCGAGAAACACGCCTACTATCTTGCCACCCTTGATCCAGTACGATCCAAATTTAGCATTTTCGGCTTTTGGGTCGTTATTCCCAAAAAGAACACTTTCACCCACATTGTCACCATAAAATTGCCAGGAGAGGTTAAAGGCACGGGAATAGAAAAATGGGAGGTAGTCATATTCGTCGACTGACTTGCCTTCTTCACCCGCAAAGATAGCCTGCACAAGAGTCAAGGTTAGACCTCTTAGAAAATTAAATATGGACAAAAACATGTAGCCTTAATTCTTTTCAAGTCACTTGTGACGTTAACTTCTGCTGTACTTGAAGCATCTGACAGACATGGGAGCAAATTTTGAGTAAAATGGTATCCATTTCTAGGATATTCTGCTACCAAGGTTGCCGTGATAATTATACAGGAACTGACAAATCACTGCAACTTATTAGTAAAATGATAGCATTACTATGATATTCTGCTATTAAAGTTGATGTGATATCGGATGTTACTTTGACGTAATAAGTAAGCACAAGAAGTCACACGGAGATAGGTTTGGTGAAAAAATCAACCTACAAGTGACACCTATCTCAACCCAAGAGAAATCCACCTTTTCCCCCTAAGAACTACGAATCGTAATAAACCCAATTGTTCAAAAAAAAAAAGGAGGCAAAGCAAAACATCAAATACCAAGGTTGATTTAAGATAAAGCTAGAGGGATAGAGTATAGAACTCGAAAACTTATCTATTGCCATCTTAAGCTTTTGGAAACAAACATTATAACCCCTAAGATCAATTATAGTTTAGCACCCTTACTATGCGAGTCGAGAGTAAAGAATGTATATGTAAAGAAATCAGAAGATAATGTTACCTTCACAGCTTGCTCAGCAGATTTACGAGAATGGTCGACATGTTCAACTCTTCTCATTTCATTGTACATTTTCAAGGGAAATGTAGCAACATCGCCAACAGCATATACATCAGGAACACTTGATTTGAAGAAAGCATCAGTCTGCAATAAGCAAGCATATCCATTAAACATGGAGCAGCACTTAATATATCAGTATACACGATCAGTATCATCACATCATAAACGCATGCCTCTACATGTTTTACCCAACAATTAGTTGGCTTGAGGAAATGAGGAACCCGTTTTCAACTTAGCAGACTCCCCACACCGGTTTAACTCTACATTGTTCACGACCTACGACAAACGTTCGCTTGGTCCTGTTCCTAGAATTTTCAATATTAGTTCTTGCTCTCACATTGATGGTTTTCAGTAAACACCCTTCTTTTCATCTTATTTTGATTATCATTCCAAAACCTAAAATCATGGATTCAGTACACATTACCTATTTGTATGTTTCTATGATTGTGTCCTAAGGATAAATTTCAATTTCTAAACACTGTATGGGAACTGGAAAAAGTAAGACGGCAAATAAGTTTCCAGCAGAGTTCCTTTTTTTAATACCAGAAAGTTGTTCCCCATGAACCGACCAGTTAAAAAGGTCAAAAGGGTAAAGTAACTGCAGGGCAACCTCTCAGCCCATTATAAGAATAATAAGTAAATATTGTAGAATGTAAATATGATTCACCGTCACATAGCAGCTTAATGAAAAAGCAGTTACTATGGAACTGATAGGTCATTAGTTCTGATTCTGTTGCTGCTCCTTTTTTCCTCTGAGTTTTGAGCACAGGGTTAGGATTCTTCTCTCATTTCCATATCTAATAGTTTAGGCTTTTCTATCTTGTTATTTGTATCATTTCCGTATATAAAGAATATTCTATTTCTAGTTATCAGAGTCTCACAATATATAAATCGAACCGCAGTGTGATACTATAAAATTTATGATTCCAATAATTTTGTGCAATATAACTGAAGCTTAAAACACATTTCAATGTTTCTTCACAAAGAATTACGTCTATATTTTCGTCAACCCCTAATACCGACGTGGCCCTCATAATAAGCAGAAAGTTTCAGAGTATATACCAAACTTACGAGTACTAAACATACTGCTTATGAGTAACGAAATAGATGGAGCACAAACCTTAATTCCACCTTTCTCCTCTTCAACTTGACCTTTGACTAACGTAGTAAGTGGTCTACCTCCTACTCCAACAACAACGATATCAGCCTCTAACACCCTACCATCCTTAAGCTTCACTTCCTTTACCTGAAAGTAGAGAAAAATAGAAATACTATGAGAAATCATTTCTACATTTAGTGTTTGACGAATAGATACATAAACATAGGTTCTAAAAGAGCGTATTACCTCTCCATTTGCATCAGAGTTAAATCCAACAGCTACAGTTCCCTTAATAATTTTAATTCCTTTATCAGCATAGTAACCTTCATAGAAAGCAGCTATACCAGCAGTAAAAAGCCGGGGCACTACAACCAAACATATAAAAAGTAAATTAGCAAACCAATTATCAATAGAAACGGAAAACTTGTGCAGCAGCTTAAAGTTATAATTCCAGCAGAATCGTGAGTGAACTTACTGCACCAGGGTTCTGGGTATACCATGGTGACATCCAGATTGTTTTTACTCATCACGGCACTTAGCTCAAGACCGATATAACCTCCTCCAACAATCACAACCTTTCCGCCTTTCTTTGCTTTAATTGCTTCATTAAGCAAATCAGCATCATAAATCTCTCTCAAGTAGAAGATATTCTTGGCATCAGCACCTTGTACACCAAAATCAGTCAACCTAATTACCTGCAGATATCAATTAAATTAAATTATAAGGAAACTGGATGCTCATGATATTCTGGGAATTCTAAGATAAATGATACTTACGGTGGAACCAGTTGCAATGATTAAGATTTGGTACTTATATGTTTCTCCAGCAGAACTAACGAGAGACTTGGAAGCAAGATCTGCTTTGACTATCTCTGTGCTTAGGATTAATGAAATTCCTGAAAATTAAATAGGTCCCTAATAAGAATTTGAATTTCTAGTAAATTGTAGGCTTAATAACATCTACATACTAATTGCATAACTTTAGGAAACAGGTGTAGGAACAGATAGTTTTTGATAGCTTTAACAGATTTAACTTGCAATTAGTGTATGCCTAAGAGGTATTACCTTTCTCTGCGTACCACTCAGGAAGCAACCTCTCTCCCCCACCTCCAACACAGGTATGAAAACCTGGGAGTCTGGCAGGTGCTGCAAAGAAAAAGAAACACAGTGTTAATATACACTGAAAATATTACAGAAATCAACCATTACATTTTGTTCTTCTTTAGTAAACAACTTTATCCTGCTATAGAGAAACATCGGTACTACAAAGGGAGACAATTAGCAGAACATTGAAAGAAGCACTTAAAGATATAAAGTTGATATCAAAAAGCTGAAGATCAGGTATAAATTGAAGAGAGATGCGTTGACTTACACTCAGGAAACAAGTATGCCTTGCTAAGTGCTGGTCGTTCATAAGGAGCAACCTGCATAAGAATGAGCAACTGAGAACTCATGCATTTCAAATTAAATGTAGGTATCAAAGTAAAATACGATATAAATAAGCTACGACATCTTGAACTGTATAATGAAACGGATGTATACTTATGGATACAAATAGAACTGAATTCATCGTAACAAACAAAATTAACTCTATTTGACAACATTAATTTGTTACTGCTAAACATGTCTTATGTACATTCATTACATAAGTGACAGAGTACGGACTCAGCAACTTTAACATGTAGGACAAGTTTAAGAGTTGGAGCAGTTGCTTGCATAATTTGAGGTGAATTACTTAATCTTGTAGCAGATATACCTAAGTTACCAAAATACATAGACTTCGTTTTTTTCATTTACATCCATCGCTTCAAAAAACGATCCCTCCTAAGGAATAATTTCGGAGAATGAACACACAGAGAACCAGTACAACGAGTAAGCTCCAAATACTTACAGGTTGGCTAAATGTTTTTAATTGGTAGAAATAGATGGTATGCACAATTAGAACAATAGCTGATTGCAGGAAGCTTTGATTTTTTTCTCAACTAGCGTGAAATTAGTATTTAGTGCAACCCTTGTTCCAGTTACAAATGGTAACAGCCATCAGCTTTAAATCTTTAATGTACATTAGTCAAACAGCAACTACTCAACTGTGCAAACATGATCAAAGTTCAAACTCTACATAGTGCAGATAGTAACTCTATGCACTTAGAAATCAGTTTCATTTACAAGCAAGAACATTTAGAAGATATAGGATTACATGTACTTACATCCATACAAGTATGTAATCGATCTGAAAGTATTTAACCATCACTAGTCTATTTAGTACTAGGAAATTCTTACTGTAAGACACGGCAATTTTCTTTTTATGGACATCTTATTATACTGCGGAGAAAGCATACACTGATAGAATTTCTTTAATAACCCCAATATGATAAAAGCAAAGAGTTTTCTGCCTACTATCACATTGCCGGTAATCAAAGCAATAAACTGTAAAGTGCAAAATAACGTATAAAAAGAAGCAAAATATAGTTCTAAGAAATGTAAGATGCCATACCGCCTCTTTGGAAATAATGGCAAGCTCACCAGGCTTAACTCCCTGCTTGGCAAACTCTCTTGCTGCATAACCCTAGAAAATGGAACAGATTATCTTGCATAAGAAAAAACTGCCGTATAATTAATATTCCTGCGACTCTGCTAGTTATAAGTACTTAACGAAAACTATGATTCAGGTAGTCTTGCAAGCCGAAAAAACATTCATGTTATAATTGTTTAGAGAGAAAACCCCTTCGAAGAATCCACACCCTTACAAAAGAACTCCAAAATTCTTGATAACTATTAAAGCATATGACTCATGACAACATCTCACCTACATTCAGTTTTCTTAGCAACCAAAAAACAGTAATAATCATCCGAAAGATAATCAAGCACCACACATAACTCAGTCATTTAGACTCAAACTCGAAATAAAGAGAAAAAACCAAAGGTCAATGCATATATTAGTACTTAATACTTATTAGAGTACAGAAATGTTACAGGTCCTTTTTCAATGGTGATATATGGACAGTTTCCATCTAAATTTTGTTTTATCTATCTGACCCTCGTTTCATTAGTGAATGAACATCGTAATGAAAATGAAATATTTCATTTTTCAAAACTATTCGGGCACAATATATATACACAATAAGAGTGCCGCAGCAGACATGGAACATCAAATTTTAGCTGGCCCAGTCGTCAAGAAAAAGATAAATGGATTATCTCCATGCTTCGTATAATTCCATTGAATAAGTAGAAGGTTATTTAACTTCTTATGAACTAAATATAGTTCGCAAATAACGAGCATAGTATAGTTCGCAAGTACTCCATCACTCTTCTACAACATGTACTGTCAAAAATTCTATGCTCAGATTATTATTTTACTTGTACGGGTGCCCATTTTGTCCTGTTAAAGTGTTAAACGGGACGGGGTCCTGTTTATTCACCATCGTTTGATTAGATCATCTAATTACATGTAAGGTTAGATGGATCCTTTTCTACAAATAAGTTTTTTCTTTTTTAATTACTTAAAATGCATGACTTGGTAAACTTAAAACTAACTTTCCAGCCTAATTAAAACCCAAATGAAAATACAGAACCGTAGTTGGACTGCCCTAAACTTAAATATTAATTAAAATAAACAATTACTGATCATATTTTTTTTTATTATAACGGATTGAGACAAACCAAAAACCCTATTCCGTACGTGTGTATTTGGTGATCATCTTAAAGACAAGTTTCTATATTTCTAATATTTGGTCTTTTATTTATGAAACAGTAAAGTTTTGATTCCAAACCTCAAAATAAGCCCAGATTATTTCCTTAAAAATACCAACAACAAGCCTTTAAAAAGCAAACACCAATCAAAGTTACAAAACACCACAAAATTACAACTATACCTCCTTTTATACAGAATTATCACATCACTATATCAATCATTTCCTTATTAATTTACACAAAATTATCCTATAGGCTATAGATGATATGTAACACCACAACAACAAAAAAACATGAATAATTAAAAATACCCTTTATAATGATAATTCGATCTATCTCGAAAAACCCAGTTCACAGTTTAGAAGCTTAAACCGATCCAAATATATTAAAATAATTACCCAATAATCTGGAAATTATTTAATAGATTTTGTGATATATAAATATATACTTACAGCGGCGACACCTCCACCCACAATCACGTACTTGAAGCTCTTTTCTGCCATTTTTCTTTAATTACTTTAAAATGATATTTGATCGATGAGAGAGAGAAAGATAAATATTATTTGCATAAATATATATATATCATAGAAATATATCTGCTGGTTGGTCATTGATTGACTAGTGAGTGAGAAATTTAGGCTTAATTATTAAAATATACTATAGTTTCACTAATAATTCGATTCCATCCCTATACTTTTCTAAAGGGATATATGATTCTATGAATTACGATTGATTTGATAGTTGACAACGACAGGCACCACACCATGGGCCACGCTCGAAAGGGTGAGAATGTAATTTAATTGAACTAGTTTGTTGTGATTTTGTTTTGAACCCTGTCGCATAGGATTGATGATGTGCTGAGTGTTGTCGAGATTTTAGCTGTGAACTTATCGTTTTCTTTAGAACTTGATTGATACAAGTTGAACAATTCATACACGAATAAACTTGCGACCGTCTTTTTAAATACTTGTTTTACAAGTTCTAGTAAATCAACTCAATATAATAAAAAAACTGATATTTGTATCATAGACGAAACGATATGTAACAAGTCATGTTCGGCTCTTATAATGCTTGTTTTTTTTACACACGTATCCTTATATAAAAAATGCATATTCATTACGTATATCTCTAAAGATAGACAGTAATTTGGTGTTGCAATTGTCGAGTAATAAAAATTAGTATTGGAAAGTAAAGGGGGTTGACAATAAACTTGTTGTAAAAGTTAAAAGTTCATGAATCTGGTTGTATATCCTCGATTCGACTAGCTGAACGAGCTTGTGAGATTTGGGATGGACCTATTAGAGTTCATGAGCGGAAAACCAGGTTGAACATTTTGATTTTTAGCCGAAACAATCACAAACATGAATTTCAAAATTTATCACGCCCACACGATTTGTACAAAATAAACGAATCTTTTGAACTAAAGAGTGAAAACAAACATCGATCTTGACTGCGGGCAGAAAAATATAAAGAAACATGAGAATGCCCGCCAGGAAAACCATCACAGATTTATACCGTTCGTGTTTGATACATTTGGATTTTTAGCTGCTGAGTCTATTGAGCTTCTCAGGAAGGTGCAGAAAGTTATGAACAATAATATATTGACTGCGGGTTCGGCTGAGTATATGTTTAGAAGATTAGGATTTGTTATACAAATAGGACTAGCGGCACATTTTGTTGTCTGCTTATATCAATCTCATGTGTAATGATTTTACTGTACTTATTCTAATAATATAATTGAATAGAACAACAACAAAAAAAAAATCGATATGCTTGTCTCATTGTATCATCTCTTCATCATGATGACATTGGATCCTAAAAATCAATATTAGGTGGAATAAATGGGAACACTTTCCACTACGTGGGAACAATTAGTATTTCTATTGAAATAACGAGATCCAAAGTAATCTAATCTAAAAAATAGAGACTAATGAAGTAATTAATAAGTCATAATTTTATGAGAATGGCCTACGTGGCGGGACCTTAGCCGTCCATTCTGTTGAATTAGCATTGGCCACGTCAGCAGATTTGTGAGTGGATTGATTCTCTCATGCACTTACACTTGTCCAAGTGTAAGATAATTTTGTTCATGATTTAGGAAATGTAGTAGTAAATTTTAATTATCCTCATTACCAAATAGGACTTTTGAAGTAACATTATATATACATTTAAGTTTTTAGAACATCAGTTGTGAAAGATATTAATAACACACCAAATATTATACATTATATTCTATATCCATTTTCGTGTATGTTTGTTTATTTTATTTAATATTTTTTCTAATTAAAAAACCTATAAAAAAAACGGTACAATTAACACAAGACATGTATTAATACATTACAATAATTATTTTTAAAATAAAATTCACACACAATTTATTTTGAAATAAATATATAAATTAGTATAAATTAAACATTATATTTTATAAAAATTGTTCAAAACAATATTATGTCTAAATGTTTTAAAATTTAAATATAATACAATATAAAAAATTATAAACTTTCAAAAAAAATTATGAAATTTAAACGAAAATAAATAATGGAAAATGAAATTAATAAACAATATGGTTACAGGATTTGGATCATCTCATCCATGGTTCAGTGTCATATGATCTTATCCACATACTATTCGCACTACAAAATAATATTTAATTTAGTGAGAGTCAAAAGCTGTCACAAGCCTGTCGCAAATTGACTAAACCGTCACAAAACCGTCACAAATTGACTAAACTGTCACAAAACCGTCATAAAAACCGTCGCTAATAAGCTCGTAACAAAAAATACCGTCACTAATCCCGTCGCTATTTGGGTATTTTTTCGTAGTGTCGACTATATATAAAAGGGAAACTTATTTATTTTTCTTTTGAATCATTTAATGCATTTATTAGAATATTGACTTATTAGCTCCAAAATGCAGGCCCTTATTAGTTTGAGATCGTCCACAATCAGTGAATTTAGTCGTTCTTATTTGGTATATTAGTTATTCCTGTGAAACGCCAAGTCGCCAATATGAATAAATTAAACCAAAATGGATAAATAAATGATCGTAGCATATTTTAAATGGCACTTCTTTATTACTATAAAGTAAATGGCACCTTACATTATTTCTTAGTATTCAGTAAATAGGACATATATATATACTCCTATATATTGTCAAAATATACTTGTATAAAATTTCATGTCCTTCTAAGGGTGAAAATACCATTTTGCTTTGCTAGGCTCTTCGTGTCCTTCTAATTTCTTCTACTAGCAAATTAATATTGCTTTGCCAACAAAATTAACATTGCTCCCAACGATAATTGTTCCTTTTGAGTTGGGTTTACAAATTATAAATAAACTTTAAAGGTGGAGTTTCGACTCAATGATTATTTGACAATCATTGATAACAAACTATGGTATATAATGATAATAAATTAAACAATAGTTTTATTACATGACTTAGATGATTATGTATGTTGTTTACTACTCATAAGTACATCCATTCTTCTCTTCCCCCTCAAACCAAGCTTGATCTCCGATTAGACTATCACTTGAAACCGGACCACAAAACAAGCTTTTTAGGTGCTTTTGTAATCCTATGGAAATTGTTGTGTTCAATGATTCAATCATTTATAATGTGGTATGAATTGTTTATCCGGCCTTAATTAATTTTCAAGTTCTTCTTTTTTAATCTGGATCAGACTACTAATTCGAGACTGGGACGTATACGCAAATGGTTCAATTGGCAAATGGCAACTTTTCCTATTTGTTCATAGTAAAATTTAATGTGTAGCTTCAGCCACAGATAATCGTATCAAATATTATGCTTGCCAAAAATACTTAGCCATGCAGTTAACGAAACTCACTCTATATATGTTTAGTTTTATAAATTAAAACAAGATGTGGATTACGTTTTGCTCATTTAATAGTATGAAATAGTTCAGCAACAAAAGAAAAAGTTGTCTTCATTATGAAAAGGATGACTTACTATTTCCTTTAATTTAGAACGTAATGGACGATGTCATTCAGGAATAAATTCTTTTATTTTATTTTTTGTAATGTACTAATAGTTATGCAGATCACCGATGTTGACCATTTTTCCTATGGACAAATAAAAGATTCAACACGGGAAGAAAGTAAAATTGGTCCAGAACGTTTTAATCCAAATTTTTCAACAAACTCGTATGGAGTATTAATTTCGATCATATGTCATATGCTAGTATAAATGGAAGATGTGAAAACTCAATGTGAACAGGATATTTTCTGGAATCGGACCAATTAGTCTAAAGATAAACCTTTTCCCCAGGGTGAGTACTAAGATAAGACTTGGTGAGAAGAGTCACAAAACATAGTTTTAGTTTTAGTATTGCAAAAAGAAAATCGACACCTAATCAAGTCTTTAATTATTAGTAAGATTATGGGTGCTATTGAGTAGTGCATGGTTTGATCTCATTAATCATATTCAAATATTAAATTCCTACTTGTAACTAGGTTGCTTAAAATATACTGTACTTCAGTAAAATGGAGTACTTTATAAAGCTAATCAAGCTACTGATCCTTAAGCCTATCTCTCTTGCTTTATGCAAGATTGATGGTGAGATACAAGAAATGTAACATGCAGTTTGGTGCTACATAAATGAAGACATTAAAAGATAACTTAATGTTTTTTCAAATCTAGATGTTATGTCTTTATACTGCTACGACATATTGTATTTGTAATAGTTTTGGTTGTGCTTTTTGCTTCTCGTTAAAGCTGCTAATCCCTTCTTTTTTAGTTTTGAATCTAGCTATTTAACTATGTTTTTTAGATCACATTGATCATTCTGCTATGAAGATGTAAGAATAGCGGTCATAAGGAGTAAATAGCAGGTTAAAATGGCTTTTTTTGACATAAAAGTTGGGGATTTAAAGTTTTAAAGTGGTAGTTTTTTACACACCTTAGCATGCTAGATTCATATTATAGCTCTTTGTTAACTCATTAGCAGTTTATAGTTTAAAAAATGAAATGGACCGGATATTGATTAAAAAAAATGAACTTCGTTCAAACAAGAGAGTAAGTTATCATGATCTCTGGAAGTTTTTTGATTGCCATTGTGCATCCCTTTGTGATGCTTAAAGATCTAAAAAAAAGAAATTTGACTCCCCTATTTCCATGCTACTACCTTCAAAACCTTAGCTACACAGTAACAAAACAGGTCCTTTTTACAGGTGTTAATCTTACTCAGATGTGTATTTTCTAGATGATACTACATTTCATCAAGATGACCTGGGATCTGTTGTCTTAACTGTCTAGTCTTACAAGAATATGATTTATGAATCAGCAAAAGTAACGTCTTTAAAAACTAGTAGAGCAGTAATATGCTGAAATAAGCAATCAAATTCAACTCGACTTGACTAACATTTTTACAACATTTTAAGTCAAGCCGCATTCGGCTACTTGTCATGATGCATGGATTTCAGAAAATGAGAGTTGAGAATTGGAATTAAATCAGTTAAAACTAAAGATGAAGCCATGAGTACAAATTAAGGCAGGCTTAAATTCCACAAGGTCTCACGTAAAAAGAAGGTTTTGGGCATATGCATAAAAAAATTTGGGTTGATGATGACAATTATTTAACGGAAATTCAATTTGAAAGCTCATGATTGGGCCTGCTTATCACAAAGTTGGACCTTTTTGAAAACTTCGTATCTACGAAAGCATAGCAGCGCATACCCTTATATTCTAGTATTATGCTCTTTTTTTTTTTTAAAGGACATATTTTTATATAAATTTCAATGTGTAACCATGCTACACACTATCTGTTTTACAAATGAGAACCTGTTTTACAATTTCGCTTATGTGTGAGAAAAACCATTTATGCATATGTCAACTTATAAGAAAGTCCAAATCGCTATATAGATGGATTAAAAAACTCAAGCATATGTCAAATTGCAAAATCAGAAAACTCATTCTAGTATTATGCTTTATGCATATAACAAGATGGAGTATGT
Source organism: Primula vulgaris (assembly GCA_963920805.1). Lineage (NCBI taxonomy): Eukaryota > Viridiplantae > Streptophyta > Magnoliopsida > Ericales > Primulaceae > Primula > Primula vulgaris. Next base: position 39,367,753 of record OY987213.1, read on the forward strand.
ACAAATATACACATATATATACATACACACACATTTGCATTATACATACACACACATTTGCATTGTCCCGCACTTTACAATTGTATTGAAATTTTCAAGACAGGTCATGTTGAATGAAAAGGTTCGGTTCATGAGCCAAGCCCCTATGATGACTTAAAACAATCCAAATCCGTTACAAGAGAAACCTAACAGTAAAAAGAAATCGAAATATTGCAAACATTAATAAACTAGGCCTGGAAAAATCGTATTTAAGGAGAAAAGGCTACAAACTAAAAAATGGAAATCTCGACAAGCTCAACAGAATTTTACTATTTTCCTTCTCTCCCCACACCTTAAAACACCCAATTGTGTGATAGTTGATTATACGGCTATGAGTATACATATATAAGACTGCTAATTGACAAAAAAAACAGGGCTTTTGAATCACGTATTTAGCGAATGTCTTTAGATTTTCTCATGAATCCACGTTATTTTCTGAATCACGTTCACCTTTTCGAAATGAAAAAAAAATATGATGCTCCTATATATAAGGGGTGAAGTTAGGAGGTGGATGTCCGGTTACAATACCTTATGTTAAAAAAAATAAAAAATTGTCAATAATAAATTTGGATGGTATGGACCTTTCCGACATTTATCCAACTGATTACAAAAGGACAAATTATAACGTTGTCCCCAGTGTAATATCTGCCATACATAACAAATATATACTCGAACAGCTCATATGCCTGCAACCTGATCAAGCTTCTATAATATCTACAAATCCAAGACAGAACAACAGGATCCAAGAAAAACTCTAATATGGTATTTGTGACTAATCTGCTGGTGTTTAGGGTTTTAATCTTATAAGCTTCTAACTTAGTCACAATTTGTATTAATTAAAAGTATTGTTACTGCTACCCAAAAACTTTACGTGGCGGGTAGGTCTCACGCTTTAAGTTTTCAATATCGAAACAAAAATGTTTGGTACACCTAATCCGCCACATCAACGGTTAATATTTTTGGATAGCAATATCATTTTTCATTAATTAAACCCCTTATTAAATATTTATTTAGACGTAAGAAACCCAACAATAAACTCTGTGATCTATTAGTATATAGGACAATATAGTTCGCACAAAACCCAACAATCGACTAATATTGTGATATATGCCGGAGCAACTCAATGTCTTAGAGACTAGCTAGAATGAAAGTGGTAGTAGAAATATATATTAGTATTAAATTATAAGGATTTTTTGAAACTTTTCTCCAAAAAAAATTCGTTTTTTGAATTTGTACAAACATGAAAGTTCGTTTGTGGTACTCTTCCAAGTCTGTACCATTATTAAAAAATAATGATCGAGTTGATTGGTACAATTTTGATCCTCTTGTTCTTTTCAAGTCCTTCCCTAGTACTAGTATACCATATCAACGGGTCCTTTGAAATGATGTATAGGTAATTGAAAGTAACACGTGTATACACACACATGAGAAAATTAGGTCACTAAAACATACTACTAGAATTTATTGTATTTTGACTAAATTATACTCCTAAATTCTGTCATTATCGTGAATTAGTACTTGTCAAAAAATTCAAATCTTCAAGAAAAGTCCCGCTCAATAGATCTTGGCCTTCATATTCACGTTGGTGGGATTCTACTACCAACTCTCAACATATACATGTGTTTGGTAGAGCGAATGTATATTAGTTAAATGGAACTAAAATGGTTAAATTGGAATATGCCCGGAAATGGTAAAATTTCCAATCTACTACTATATAGTTTAAGTTTATTATAAACCATGATCTGTGCCAGTTTCTTCCTTATCAACCAAAACAAGGTGGATATAATTAAATCAAGATTATAAATGTTGTTTAAGTTTAAAATTGGTTCAAAAAATTTACAAATCTGCATCGCTATAAAGTGTATATGTGAATCAATCATGCATGTATTAATCATCAATCCTTAAAAAGATAAAACAATTAACATAAATAAATTGTTTGTATATATATACATTATATTTTAAATCAAATAGGTAAAAGCTTTTAAGATAAAAAAAGATTGGTAAGTATAAATAAATTTCATTCAATATTATGCATTATATATTATTCAGCTATGCAGATATGCTTCAGTAGCAAGTCTACCAAACTACTCGCAATAAGAAAGCCTACCAAACTCATCAATATTCTTATATTCACGTACAAATATGTGTAAATAATACTTATCAGATATTGATATTTTTTTAATTATTGAGGGTGTTGTTGTAGCAGATTCCTCTTTGATTTGGTCAACAAATTAATACTACTAGGCATTTTTAAGATACTAATATTTAAGATACTCATGGTCTACTAGCTATATTTAGTTGATTGTTTATTGTTTTGCTTGCCTGCAGACATTTTTAAGATATTAATATTTATGCTTTTCTGATGTAAGAGATGTGAATTTGGTTATGCAGACTTCTTTATGTTCTGTAATAAAATGATATACTACAATCAAAAATTTAAGTGGATCGAGTCACCTCTTTTTTGAACAATAATCTGGTATATAAGTGTATTTTCATTTATTTTTTATCAGCTCTCAGCAAAAGTGTATTGTCTGATTATTTAATTTTAAAACTCAATGACCTAAATTAATTATTTGCAGAGAATTTAAATATAGTGGACTCTGCATACTCTTAAATCAAGACGTACCCTTTGGCCTTTGATCATTTGATGTTGTCATAGAGAATAGGAGGATTTGGTGATGTTGGACATGACTCCATGAGTTAAATTTACTTCAACAGTTTGTTATAAATACAATATTTGTTGATTGGTATATATATAATACTTATTTGAGTTTGAATAGTAATTTGAAATGGGTTGAAACTCAAAGGGTAATTGGAAAATGTGAGTTCTTCTCCGTAAACCAATATTTTCGATAAACTGAAAACTGAAATTGTTACCAATATATTCTCTTTAATTTAAAATGAGTTTTCTTTCAAAAGATTGTAAATTAAACACTTGAGCTTGAAGGGTTTGAAACGCAAAAGTAATTGCAAAATGTTTTAAGACGGATGAAAAATAAAGTTGTTCCAAAATATCTTTTTCATCTAAAAGAAAAATATAGCTGGAACTGGTCACGTCCAATAGTACTGTTTAGATATTTAAAAATACCTGTATAAAGATTTAAGGCTTGTTTGGTTATAAACTTATAATTACTTTGAGAAAAAAAGCTGGCTTAATCTAAGCTAGGGAAACGACCGGTTTTATTTTGCTTCCAACTTTTAGGCATAAATAATACAGAGTAGAACTTTTAGACTTTTAGGCATAAATAATACAGAGTAGATTGGCCAACCATTAAACTTGTTTGGAACTTAAAAAAACTGATGAATAACTAATTAACAACGTAATAAACCGTCCACAGTTTTTTTTTCCTTACATAATTCTTATTGGAATAATGAATTCATTAGATATTAAATGTGCCTAGATGTTGACGAAAATATCTTAGTTTCAAGATCTCTATATACAGTATTCTTAATTTTATATAACGTTACACCAACGCTACTTAATTAAAGAAGTTTTCTTTTTATTGTTCAAATGGTTCAACTTGATCAGTTAACCAATTAATTATGTGATCTACAAACGGAAAAAACACGTCCACCAAACGTCTTGCTAGAACGATTAAAGTCGAAAGAACTAATTAATATTATTAATCACACCCCCCCCCCTCCCTCTTAATGATACCCCCACAAATTTACGTGTTTAAATTTCCTCAAGTTCAAATGGTCATGTTTTCGTAAATTTTTCGGTTTTTTCATATGTATTCGTATTCGTATTTTTTTTGTAAATCGATTAATATTTAATTTCTAGATTGTTTGTTAAAAAAAAACTGTAAAATTTGACATTTTATATTTTTTTGTTATTTATTAATATTAGTACCTTATAAATTGTCAACCAAACAATCAAACATAAAAATAAATATAAAATGTCAAAGTTTATATATATATTTTTTGAACAAACAATTTAAAAATAAAATAATGCGCATATTTACAAATAAAATTAAATTACAAATACATATGAAAAACCCCGAAAACCTAACGAAAACTTCACCTGAGTAAATTTGTTACCCAATTATATATATATATATATATATATATATAAATGCATGTATATGTAATACATTTTTGGTTTGCATAAGTGATTCGATAAGTGATTCGATGCATGTGACGGCGTCTACCGATTACCAACACTCCAAAGTAGAAAGTTTATTATCAGTTACAGTAATTAGTTGTTAGACTGTTAAGAGTTCAGTCTATCATATACCAGATCAACAATCTTGTGTGACGATCCAAATTCTACACAAAACATACGAGTGGATTAAATCAATAAAGGTATATAAAAATAAATCATATATTTGATAATGTCTATTTTTATTTTTATTTTCTATAATCAATATTTTAAAGGTATGTAACTCATTATAAGCACCCAAAGGTATCAAAGAAGTAATTAACCTGATTACTCATGATAACTTTGTTAATTACTTAAAGTCCTCAATGTGATTTTTATTCGGTCAAAAGGCACCTACACTAGAGAGTGTTTGTTCCCTCATATATTAGAAAAATTGATGATTGGTTTGTACACTTGATGTCTCAACTCTCAATTTTTAATTTCTAACTTTTTCCACGCAGTCTTTTGGAACATTTTCATGTCTAAATGCTAGGTCCTTTTTTTTTTTGGACAATCATGCAAATGCAATTATCATTGAATTGTTTGAAATAAATACATATATGTGTGCAAATCAGTGAGTTAAATATTTTGTATTTTTTTGGCCTTTCCCTAAAATAAAGTATCCCGCGATTTATATGTAGAAAGTTATTTATGCATGGAAGGGTTTGTCCAAAACCTTTGGTTACATTACAATACTCCTTTTGTTTTTTTGTGGTTTCTATAAATTTTGGTATTACAATACTTTTGCCTCATTAATTAAGCTTCTGAGCTGTAGTTTCTGATATTTCTGAGTCTTTCTGACTCACCAAACTTGTATTTTACAGTATTTTTGGTTTGATCAGAAGCAAAAACTAAATTTCTCAACTCAAATAAACTTGAATTCTTAGACAAATTACATAGAAAATAAAAAGTCGAATAAATCTGATGAACCATCCACTTATCCCACCTGAACATAATCTCAGCAAAATATGATTTCCATAAGCATAACTAAGATACACTAATACATCATCAACATAGCCAAGTGAATTAAAAGACTTATTACATCAACGGTATCTGGGTTACTAAGTTGCTTTTATTTGGTTCCTTAACTTTGCAAAAAAGTTAATTAAGTCACTGAAGTCCAAAGAAAGAACAGTCCATGCATGGTCTTCTTAACTAACTTAAACTCAGTCTTACTAAAAAAAATCAGCTGTATAGGTAACTGAGCTTGAACAGTTAAGCTCGATCAAAGAACATAAGTTAAGATTATAATAGTTTATAAATAAAACCAAGTTCATTGCTAGCACGACGTATATAAATCTTGATCAAATAGATCGATAGTCACGAACAAATTGGCATACGCTATCTCCTAGGCCGTGACCGTTTGCATTTTCTAACTACAAATGAAGAAAATAAATGTACCCCGACATCGCTCTTAAATCATGACCACTATGAAACTTCATTTATAAACTTTAATTCTTAATATGATAATATTCCAACTACCAATCATATTCATAATTACAAATAACATGAGCACTATATATGCACATTGCAAAATCCTTATGTTACTCGTTTTGGGTTTATGTGTTTAAATATACTCACTCCGTTCTTATTAAGGGCCCAACTTTCTGTTTCCGATATCCGAAATAAGTGTCCACTTTATAAAAAAATTAGTTAATTGTTTTCTTTTATTTTTAAATTATCCTTGCTAAGTAGTTAATTAATATCAAATTTACTCCTATAACCTTGTATTTTAAGTAAAATTGGGTATTTTTTAAAAAACTAAAGTATTTTAAAAATAAATTGAATTGAAATGGTTAAATATAACAGTTTTCAACGCTTAGTTAGGAAAAGATGGAGTACTAATGGGATTACTTACAAATAAAGCATCAAATCATGCACCAAGTTGAATTTTACTTTATTTTATAGTAGTCAGTCACCTACCATATTAAAAATTGGTAAATTCCATTTTCCCCCACAAGGTTTTGAAATAGACATTATCATCCCTTGGCGCCATAACTGAATTCAAACTTTTTATCAGAGTTGACATAAAAAACCATAGATTTACTAGGAGATCCCATCTCTGTTTCTCTCTCTGTATATCTTTCTCCCTCGACATATGCTAGAACTCCGAAAACCAATCAAATTTTGATTTTCAAAATCTATAAGCATATTATACCAGAAGCTATATTCCTTGGACCTGAAGGTAAGCTTAATTCAGATTTATGATCATACCTATATTTATGTTGCTTACTTGCTTATTTAATTTTTTTTTAACATTCTTCATTCTTCAATGTTCCTTTTTTCGGCACTGAAGGTCAAAGGTACCTTCGGCCTTCGGGTATTATGTTTTGATAATTAATTTTGATCCTTCAAACCTGGATCATAAAGGAACTTTTTAGAAGAAAAAAATTGGGACTAGTGTTTTTCTTTCAAACACAGTTTAGTTTAACATTATTTTTTTCCATTTTTTGATACATTTGGGTACGTACTACTTATCATTTATACCAATTATGATCCACAGTTTTCATTATTTTGTATATTTCAGAGGACTGTATGTAAATCAACCATATATTCAGCAATTTTAAACCATATGCTCATTTAGATTCCCAAATGACCATGTATTTCAAATGTTTTAACAACAATATTTCTTTTTGTGTTTCATCTTAATATGAGTACTCTAATGAACACGTATTTCAACTTAAGCGACGTTCTAAGCTAATATTTGTAACGTTACCTGGCTTGAATCAACAAAGTTTTACTAAAAAGAGCAAACAAGCCAGTTTCAAGCTTCAATTTGAAATCTTTCAGGGTGGAATAAAGTTCGCTACTTAATTACTGTTTTGATGTATAAACACTTCAGTCGTTACTAAAAAACGTAAATATTAATAACGAGACATGCAATGTGGTGTCATGGTGTGCATAGTAAAGCTGCAACATATGCGAAAAAAGTATTTACGCTCGTGTATTTAATCTATATGTTCTAGCTTTACTTCAAAATCGACTAATCTAGTAGATTAGGAATAAATTAAGCAATTTCTTAAGTTGCTTGATTGCCCCCAAACAGTCCCAATGATAGTAATACTCGAATAATCGCCTTCCCTCCTGATTTAAGTCCAACTAATTGTGTATATAATGGTTTGATTAGACTAATAGTCTTCGTGTCATAAAATTTTACACATTGTTTAGAAAGCAAAATTAGATAAATTGTTAAATAAACAATTAATATGGGCCTTAGTTTTTAGCCCACCATTTAAAGGAAATTCCACTATCTTTTAGACATGGACTTGAGCTTACAGTCCTTAGCCTGGGTTTGCACAAAATTAAAAGGTTGGGCTGGACTCTCTACTCAAGAGTCCAAAACTCAGACCTTAATGTACCGGCTCATCCAACCCGGTCCAAAATATTCGTTATACACGCTTGATTGTATGCATCTATGCATGTCGTAATGCACGAGTAATTAGTTTAAAAGTTGGAGTCATGTGTGCACTTGATTATGTATATTTTCTTTGCGCATTCCTTAAGGCATTGCGCAACTAAAATTTAGTCGGGAGGACGGGATGAATTTCAATATTTCATGTGTGCACAAATGTTGAGTATGGCCTTATGGGGATGGTTCTTTATAAATAATATGTTACAATGTAATAAAAAGTAAAGCTTTCTTTTCTTTTCTTCTACTCTTTCTTTTACTAGATTATAATAGATTGATTGATAAGGACACATGGACGATGGTCATTTGTGCCACCACCTAATTACTCTTCTTATTAAAGCTTAACAACCTTTAGTCTAGTCTTTAGTGTCCATAATGATAGTTTGGTGGATGATATAGGCGTAATGCTCGAACCTAACGGGGGGGTGTTTAGTCCTTAAGCAAACGACATTGACACGAGCGGTTCAAATCGGGTCTAAGCCACCATCTTTCACTTAGTTTGGTGTTATTTAACACTATTATCATAAAAAAGAGGCTGTTTCTAAATAAATTCAAACCACACTGACTCCACAACAGTTTTTTCAACAGTATTATTTAATACACCAAATATAGGGGTGAGCAAAAACCGAACCGGTTGAACCAAATCGATTAGTTATTGGTTTGATTTGACTTAAAAATTCAAAAACCGATTTAATTGGTTCAACTTGCGGTTTCGGTGGTTTCGAAACTGAATCAAACGGAACCGAACTAATTACTTATATACATATATAAATATTTTTATATATCTTAAATCTAGCTTACAAATATAGTTATAAAATATTATAGAAAATTATATCGAGTTAAATCTCTATTAGTAATATAAAATTGTAATAATGAGGTAAAACGTACAATCACAATCTATATATTTGTTGACAATGTTTACGCAAATAATGTAGATTACGAGTATGAACATGTGAAAAAATAAATGTTATAATTAGTAATTTGAAAATTATTCCTTGACAATCGAATATGTGGAGCAATGAGTTTTAAACTTTGATATTTGTAAAGAATTTACACAAGACTTGTGTTAATTTTTGTATCGTTATTGTATGTTGTATGTGAAAGAAGTTTTATTTTCAAAGTTTAATGTTTTCATTCATTATGTCACAAAACAACCGAATCAATCCGAACCAAATCAAATTTTATTGATTTAATTTGGTTTGGTTTCAATCAATAATTTTATCCAAATCGAACCAAAACAAACCGATTGATTTTAATTGGTTTGAGTCATATTTTTATCAAAAACCGAACCAAACCGAATATTGGTCACCCCTAACCAAATATGTGTTTATAATATAAAAAGGAATCAGATCCGGCTGAGAGTGATAGCTGCGTAGATTATTGTGGGTCCCGCTGTCACGTTGTGGGCTCCTTAAATTATCGTAGTCCGACAAAATACATTCGGTAAATACTAAAATAACCAAAAAAAATTGAATTACTTCGTATATACATAGAGGGAATCGGTGAAATATGCTATGATTGGTACAATACAATAAATATATAAATATACGTATATGAAAATAGATTAGGTACATACTACATAGTTATAATAATACTGGTCCAATCTACCTTTTGTAGGTTATGATTAAGACCTTAGGTACATGTCAAAAATTCTACTTTGTTTTTTATTATTATTTTGATGTCCATTTATTTAAACTCCGTTATAGTATAAGTTTATTATTGATACTTCGTTTTCTTCTTTTTTGTGTTTGAAAAAACACTGACAAAAAATAGGAAACGTTACTATTTTAAATATGAACATGACTACATGAGACGAGCACTACTCTTTTCATTTTCCCAACAAAAAAGTTAAGCATGGCCTAGCTTCATTTAATTTATGTTTTCATTTCCGACAAAAAGCCAAGTTTTTAATTTAAATCCTTTTTTTTTAATAAGAAGTTATTTGCTTATTCCTGACCATTTGGTAGCAAATAACCTGGCCTAAATTTCAAAATAAAAATAAAAATAATTGGCCAAAAGAAAATAAACAAGTGAGTTGTCCATTCACTATTCAAATTCAATATCAATAAGCTTAAGCTGCTTAACTAGGATATGACAGTATAAGTTTAGAATCCTAAGTAACAAACTTGTTTTTTATATTTTAAAAGCTGTAACCAAACAAGACCTTACAATATTACCAATGACCAATGTTTATCTTTATCCTTTTTTTTAACAAACAAAAAAACTACTCCATTTTCTTATCTCTATTATTTTTTTTGTTATCTATCACATGGTAGCTAGCCTTTCTTTTTTATTTTCCCCATAAAGCTAAAAAAAATAAGCTGTTTTTGCTCTCTGCTTTCTCTTTTCTCTCTCCCCAAACACACCCTCAGATCCATCTCTCTCTCTCTCTCTCTCTCCCTCCGGTGATGTTCTTGAAAACCCACTTCCTCATTGCTCTATTTTTCAGGTAAAGGTTTAATCTTTTTCTTTTTCAGCTTGAGTTCAAATCTCACCCTTTTTAGCTCATTTTGTCCTAAATAAACCTTGGTTTCACTTATCTCCTAACCTTCATACTATTTTTCTTACTTATATTTCATGGGTATTGATTGATTTTTTTATGTTTTTATTGTAGTGAATTGGTTTTGTTTCTGTTTGGTAATACTATATTTTAGTATTAAGTTCTGTGGTTTACTTCACTTTTTGACTAAAAAGATGCTCTTTTTTATGCATTCTGATTTTAAAGTTTAATTGATTTTTAGATTTTTCTTGTACTGAATTAGTTTTTGTTTCTGTTTGGTAATATACTTTAGCATTAAGTGATGCAGTTTAATTCATTTTTGACTAAAAAATGCATATTTTGATGTATACTGATTTTGAAGGTTAAACTTTTGAGAATATGTTTTAAGGTTATTGATTGATTTTTATTTTCTTATTGTACTGAATTAGTTTTTGTTTCTGTTTGGTAATGTATGCTTTAGTATTAAGTTCTGTACTTTAATTCACTTTTGACTAAAAAATATGCAAATTTTTTTTTGATGTATTCTGATTTTAAAGTTTAAACCTTTGAGGATATATAAGGGAATTGATTGATTTTTATATTTCTATTGTACTGAATTAGTTTTTCTTTCTGTTTGGTAAGATGCTTTAGCATTAAGTTTTGTACTTTAATTCACTTTTGACTAAAAAGTGCATTTTTTTTATGTATTCTGATTTTAAAGTTTAAACTTTTGAGGATATATTTTGAGGATATGGATTGATTTTTATAATTTTATTGTACTGAAGTAGTTTTTATTTTCTGTTTGGTAATATACTTTAGTATTAAGTTCTGTAGTTTAGTTCAGGTTTGACTAAAAAAAATGCAATTTTTTTTTTATGTATTCTGATTTTAAAGTTTAAACTTGAAAGGATATATTTTAAGGGTATTGATTGATTTTATATTTATACTGTACTGAATTAGTTTTTGTTTCTATTTGGTAATACGCTTTAGCATTAAGTTTTGTACTTTAATTCACTTTTGACTCAAAAATGCATTTTTTTTATGTATTCTGATTTTAAAGTTTAAACTTTTGGGGATATATTTTAAGGGTATTAATTGAGTTATATATTTTTACTGTACTGAATTAGTTTTTGCCTGTTTTGTAATATGCTTTAGCATGAATTGATGTAGTTTAATTCATTTCTGACTAAAGAATGCATTTTTTGATGTTCTGATTTTAAAGTTTAAACTTTGGGGGATATTTTTTAAGGGTGTAGATGATTTTTATGTTTTTATTGTACTAAATTAGTTTTTGTGTCTATTTGGTAATACACTTTAGCAGTAAGTTCTGTACTTTAATTCACCATTGACTAAAAAAATCATTTCTTTTTAATGTATTCTGATATTAAAGTTTGAATTTTTAAAGTGTAATTACTAACAAGGAGATATCTTTTTCCTCTAGAAAAGAGGGGTTTTGCCTTCAATTTACTGTCCATCAAAGTAATTTTTACCTCTTAAAGTAGATTAGGTGTGTTTGATATATCTAGAGTTATATTGTTTGGAAAGTGAGTAAATGCTTGTTAACCAAAAAAAAATATTTCTTGGTTTTTTTAATGTTGGACAAACTACATAGAAAATAACTTAGTTTTGTTCCCTTGTATGACAGCTGAGTTGTAGTTTTATTTCATAATCTATCGTCATCTGGTTATTTATTCTCTAGCATACGGTTTATGTTTGTCTACGTGTGTCCATATAGGAGTTATTGATCGAGACTGGGAGTCTGGGAGTATGAATGTCTGATTGTGATTATATTAGTTAAGTTTTAGGTTTCTTATTTAAGTTATATACCTTTTACGCTCTTTGTTCTTAGCACAGCAGTATCTTATTTAGTATGCTTAACCTTGGTTTACTGATTGTGAGGGTCATTTAACTTGTTTATTGATTTGCTACTAAATTTTGAGAGCACATTCGTAAACAAATAATTTAGGGAGAGTTTTGGCAGGCGGCAGGCCATCTAATCTTCATCATATCATTAATATGATAATGTTACAAATGAATCAGATATTTTAGTGAAAATCTTATCGTAGGTAGCGATTTAAACTAATCCTGTTCTTAAACCTGACTGACTGTATATAATATTCCTCTAGAGATGATCTGTTTTCTTCCTTTTTCGAATAATCTTAGTAAATCATGGATTGCTTTTTTATTCCAATACTAAATTAGATTTTTGTTTAGTCTGTGCATAAAAATACCTGTACTTTGCATTGGAGGGTACAAAAAATACGCGATTCCTGGTTATAAGTACATGTATCACTGTACTTTATACACGCCTTTAGCAGTTGCAAGCTTAATTTTTCTTTTTTAAATCTTATTATTAAAGAGGATCAAGGGATTTCACACCTACCCCATTTAACAAGACTCGAACCCTGTATCTAAGCTATTCCTAGCATAGCTGTATTTTTTGAAAATAAGATTTCGCTTATCATCTTATGATTCTGAAAGCTTAAAAGATGAAAAGGTTGCATTCTTTTCTGCGACATATCACCGAGTGGAACTAATTCAAATGCTTTTTAATTTTCATTTACTTTACTAGCAGTAATGAACCGGGATTTAAAAGAAATGTCTTACTTGAGACGTGTTTATACTTTCATTTTTCATTTTATTTTTGCATTTTCTGTTCGGAACAGCGTAATTTCTGGCACAGCTCTTACTGGAAAATGTGCTTGATCATTTCACCATTTCTTGAATTTTCCCTCGCTGTTAAAAAAGTTCATGATCTTGTCATGTAACAAACCAGAAGTATGCAAGTTTTGCTAAGCTAAAGCGCCGAACTTTGTGTTATTTCAGGATCTTGACAGCTCATGCCAGTGATTGAAGGAAGGGGAGATTCGTAGTTTATATTGGAAATTGCTTTAAATGATGGAAATGAGATCGTAATAGATGGTGCCATCGTTAATTTATGATGCCTAACATACCAAGCAGCTACCTTGTGAATTTGATTATAGGAAACCAGAAAAATCAGTTATATTTACATATACTCCTTTAATTTAGTCGTGCCTAAAATTTAAGCCCAACTAATGATGGGTTCATTTTCTGGAACTTGCGAAATTACCGAAGCAAAAGACGAGCCAGATTCACTTCAAAATTACAAAACCCAAACGTTACCAATGCTTAAACTAGAATCTGGTTATTCTCTAGAAGACGATATAAACAAACTTTTCGAAGTGGTGAAGTCTAATAAATCTTCTCCCCAACAAGCTAGAATTTCCTCAAGAAAAAATACGTCGAAACAACCAGTTGGTGTACCTCGATCACCACAAATCGGATTTTCTGGACCTGTTTCTTTAAAACAAGCACTTAGAGGGCTATGTATATCTCAAGCTTCTGAAATGGCTGCTATGAAACGGTTATCAAGGCCGGTAAATTCTCCTCGAATCTCAGAGGTTGGTAAGATTATAGGTGCTTACATACCTACCGTACTTGAACCTGGCGAATCGAGTGGATCAGCATCTGAGAGTAAAAGCGAAAAAGGGTACGAAATATCTTTGGTCCCAGAACAAAGTGCTGTTATTACTACCTATGGAAAATCTTCTAAGATAAACCCCTATAACAGTCCTTGTTCTTCTCCTCAGGATACTTCCATAAAATTAGGAAATGAAGAGGAAATCGGACAACCAGAAAATTACAATATACCCACAATGAAAGAGGTCACAGACAAAACACTGACGATAAAATCGGTTTATGAGGTACAAACTTGCAACTTAAATCCTCAGTTGGAGAAAAGGGAGGTAGACGAAAAGGGTTCAAATTGTACAATGGTAATGAGTGAGATTCTTAAATCAAAACAAGACAAGAGCAAAACATCGGTATTTGAGATATTGCAGGAGGAAGATGATTCCGGCGGTTCCTCTCCTAAAACAGTTTCCCCTTCTATCAAGATGGAGAGTGAAGTGTTAGAATCAAAGATAAAGCGTAAAGACAAGACGAAGAAGGTGCTCTCGGCTTCTAATGCAAATAAGAACAGCAATAAGGGGACCAAATTAATGAAAAAAGCTCCGGTTTTGATTAAACCAGTTCGTAGAAACAAGCCACTTGTTAGAAAGAATCAGAAGCAGGATTCAACTTTGATTGGCTTACCTCCTAACAACAACAAAGAAAATAATGTCATTTCAGATATCAGCACGGGCCAGTTACTTTGCCAAAGATGTCATTGTACTTTGTCGAAAAAGGACGAGTTTAATGAAGAAGATTCATCAGTACTCACAATTGAAAGTTCCAGCACCGAGGTTACCACAGATATCATGGAGGCTGGGCCAAATGATTACACTAAAGCTCTGGCTGTGATTGAAAAAGCTACGCTAAGCATAAAAACAAAGGGAAAAAGTGAATTATCACATAGTTCTAAAAGTAGCATTTGTGACTATAGTGCTAGTAGTAGCATAAGCGAAGAGAGTATTCTTAGCGGGTCTAGTTGTGGAAATAGGCCTCACATGTCTAAGGATTTGAGATGGGAAGCTATTAGACACGTTAGGTTAGAACACGGATTTCTAGGTTTGGGTCACTTTAATTTGTTGAAAAAGCTCGGTTCTGGTGATATAGGCACTGTTTATCTTGCGGAGTTGATTGGGACTAATTGCTTATTCGCAATAAAAGTGATGGATAATGAATTTTTGGCGCGAAGAAAAAAGATGCCGAGGGCGCAAACAGAAAAAGAAATATTACGAATTTTGGATCATCCGTTTTTGCCTACTTTATATGCTCAGTTTACGTCAGATAATTTGTCGTGTTTGGTTATGGAGTATTGTCCTGGTGGAGATCTACATGTTCTAAGGCAGAAGCAAATTGGGAGATATTTTTGTGAACAAGCAGCAAGGTTGGTAATTAAAACCTTTTTTTTACCCATATCAAATTAAGAAACAGTTTATCGTACTATAGAAAACAAAATACTCCTTACACCGTTAATGGGAAAGAAAAGCTTATTTGGAAGGCATGCTTATAGGTAACATTGTTGTGACACCTTAGTCTTGTTTGACTGCAGCTTTTGAGTCCAGTCTTTTCGCTTTTTAGCTTGACTGTATCCGGGTGACCAGCTTTAGCTTTTCTGTTTTTTGGCATGAAAGGTAGAAGCTCAAGCTGGATGAACCCAAGTTTGTATTATAACGCTGCAAAAATTAAGCCCTTGATAATTTGTAGATTTTAGCCACATAAGTGGTAGTTAAAATCATCTCACATACAAGAATGGAACCAAATTGAGCATCTTTAATTTTCATTTTCCAAATCTGTATAGGCATACGTGCATAGAACTCTGAGAATGTTTTATCAACATCAAGTCCCTTCTAATCACAATCAGTCGTAATGTTCATATTCCTCATTTTTTTAGTATAGAGTCTTCACTTCTGTTTTTTATCTGCATCCCTTCTTTTTATCTAATTCTACTAGTTCCAAAACACTTCTGCTTTTTGATGTTAAACTATCTGTTGAACTAATGTGCAGTCTCGTAGAAAATAAAGGAACCAGGTGATTAGTTAACGACTAGCAAATTGCTAAATGAAAGTTCTTGGTGTAGTTAACTGTTACTGGTAAACTTATCTAAATATTATTCAGGAAACGATGTTCTATTCACACTGAAAATTACTATTTCGTACGATGTTCAGTGTATACAATTTACCAACTTGTGTTTACTAGTAGATCTTTTCCTACCAAAACTTCTGTTGGTTGGATCTTTTCTTACCCTTTTATAACGCGCCTGCATTTTCACTATTTCTAATAAGTGAAACAGAAATATTAACATTTGAAATTACTAATAAATCAGGTTTCTTGTTCTGTACTTGTTGTTTTCCTATTCATAATTATTTTGCATAAAATTCATTCCAAATTTATTTCCTCTCCTGTATACTCAGGTTCTACGTAGCTGAGGTGCTCCTTGCTTTAGAATACTTACACATGCTTGGAGTTATCTACCGAGACCTAAAACCAGAAAACATCCTTGTACGCGAAGATGGACACATCATGCTTACCGATTTCGACCTCTCTCTAAGATGCTCTGTCAGCCCCACCCTCCTAAAACTATCCAATCAGGACCCGCCACGTGTATCCGGTCCCTGCACCGGATCCAGCTGTATTGACCCATTTTGTGTTGACCCTTCATGCAAAGTCTCATGCTTCACCCCTCGGCTTCTATCAAATGCTGCAAAAAAACAAAAGGCTGGCGTGGCGGCACTTGCCAGGTCACTCCCCCAGCTCGTGGCTGAGCCAACCGAGGCTCGGTCAAACTCTTTTGTCGGTACCCACGAGTATTTAGCCCCTGAGATTATCAAAGGAGAGGGTCATGGTAGTGCGGTTGATTGGTGGACTTTTGGTGTTTTCTTATACGAGCTTTTATATGGAAAAACGCCTTTTAAAGGTGCGGGAAATGAAGAGACGTTAGCTAACGTTGTGTTACATAATTTGAAATTTCCCGATACCCCTTTGGTTAGTTTCCAAGCGAGGGATTTGATCCGAGGGTTGTTAGTGAAGGAACCGGAAAATAGGTTAGGATCGGAGAAAGGTGCGGCTGAAATAAAAAATCATCCATTTTTCGACGGGTTAAACTGGGCGCTTATACGGTGTGCTGTGCCACCTCAGCTCCCTGAGAAAGAGAAGAAGTATTTGGAGTATGGAGATACGGGTGAGCACCTCGAGTTTGAGCTGTTTTAGATGGAAAATTTTCAGGTCAAGTGTTTTACGAACATCTTTGCCCCTGTTGTACGTGTATGTATTTATAATGTAAAGCTAGTGTTGAGGAATTTCACACAGGGTAATGTGGTTGTTTATCTCTATCTTTAGAAGTTGAAGGTCTCTTGTGACTTTCTGAACCTTATCGAAAGATTGGTCGAGAATGAGAGCTTAAGAGGATTGTCGAATGTAGGGTCAATCTGTAGTCTGTACCACTGTATGAATCTTCCACTGTATGATTATCTACATTCCATATATAAGAGCTAGAAATTTTCCTGTTTTATGAATTATTTAGTGACAGTTATGATTTTTTCATCATACTAATTCTTCTCGTGGTAACCGGGTTTTTGTTATTACCAGAGCCATTTTCGAGTTTTGATCACCTACATTTATCCAGGTGACACGGTAACAAGTCAAACTTTTTGTTATTTTTCCTTGTGTTTTTTTTCCTTATGAAACAGAAGCGAACTTCAAAGAAATCATGATTTTCATGACTCGGAGTTCAGCATAGATGATTTAAGGGTGGTAATACATGCTTTGTTGTGATGGTCACCAAAAAGTTCCAAACATACAGGAAAAAAAGTATGTCACGTTTATATTGATCTCATTTCAAAAGAAAACCTCGATGCGTCAAAATTTAGTCTTTTGTTTCGTAGGAGGCAAGGAGCCAAAGGATGCTGCATACTATCAAGTCTATAACTTCAAAAAGAAAAACGACATTAGCTGACTTGACCTGTTCTTTTTGTCTCAACAATTGATAAAATTTAGAAGAATTTTTTGGTGTTTTCACTAATCATCCTTCTTGCTTACATCATTTTTCATATCTTCTTCATCTTCGCTGTACTCACTGTCATAATCAATATCATCGTTCTCTTCTTCTTCCTTATTATCAACCGATATATCTTCTTCCACCTTACCCTCTCCCCTCTCTAAAACTTCCAAAGTAAAATCCGTTTTCATATCACATCCAATCCAAGAATCGCACAGACAATGACACGTCATCTTATAAGTCCCTGCACAAGGGCCTCGAAACACGCCCACCACAAGCCTCGAGCCCTTTTTCACCTTCTCAACCGCTTCTTTGACCGCATTATCCACCTCATCTTTACTAGCCCCACAACCCTCTTTAATTTCCCGAGTAGCTCTACGAGCAAATTTTACAGCTGTATATTCGTCTATGAAATTAATTTTATTAGACTCCCATATTTCGTTTGATGCAGAATCTGTGAGTAACAGCCAGTAGTTTTCTTCCTTAGGGAAAGGGTAGTAGGGCGCGTGCGGGAAGACACTGGTTTGGCCGTTTTTGCGCTCGAGTGTGACCCAAGCGAGCATAGTTATGATATCTCCCTCTTGTATATCATCTTGGCAAGTTGTTTCGCATACTATGTCGACTTTTATCGAGGGCATCATTTGAAGGACCGTTTCAACGTCTTGGGCTTGAGTAGAGGAGAAGCCAACAGCCTGAGTTAGAAGGTCGAAACGGGTTTTTTCTGACATCTCTTTTAGGTCGTATAGTGTGGGAATCTTCCGTATACATAAAAAGAACGAAACAAATCAGTAAGAAAGTATGCACTACTTCCTTCAAATCTCTAATATGAATACATAAGTCACCAGCCTTGATGAAGTCTTTTAAGATTATAAGGAATATCATTGATTATATAAGAAGAGTGGAAGACAATAGAAAAAAAATAGTAGGATCTTGGGTGCATTACTTAAATTACCAGATACACGGCGTAATCTCCCCTCTTATTGCATGCTTTTCAGCGGATTCGCATGAAAACAATTGATACAGAAGGAGAAGGAAAAACAGGTGACAACTTACGAATTTTCATTTAGAAGTATTTGGCTAGTGGACTTGTTTGTTACAAAGATAGCATATTGTACCTTCTCAGCAAGTTTCATGACAACGGCTTCACTGAAGTGCGGTAACTGCAAGAAGGGAGCAATGGCTGCTTTGGTCCCTTTGGATGTTTTTCTCGCACTAAGCGGAACTGCCTATTATTTATAAAAATTAAATATCAAGATGAAAAAGTAAGTATCATAAGTCATAACAAGGAATGAGCACAACAATATTTTCTGTAAAGAGTTTTAAGAGCACCTGAATAATATTTTGAGAAAGTTCGATTACACTAATTGCAGACTTCAACCATCCGTGTCCCTTTGGGGGGCGCGGTAAAATCGCCATCTACATATTAAATAATCGTCTCAAAAGTTATTTCAACATGAGGAATGAAGTAACCTTAAATAAAGGAACGGATAAATCTAAATAGAGCATAAAAACAGAAGCTGCACTTTTGCAATATACAAGCATGAGGACTGTATAATTTTTTTTTTCTAACCTTCATTAACTCATCAAGAAGACGAGGTGCACGTTCAAGAATTCGTCTATAATCAATTAGCAATGTGAGGGAGAGTGATTCTGACCCTCGGGTTAAATGTGATTGCATCAACAAATCGACCTGCAAAATAATAACATTTGTCTTAGAAAAGGCAACGGAAAACAAAACCGTTCCTGATATAATTCATTTTAAGGATTCGTTTTCACATATAGATATTTGACATTCTGAAATTATACATCACAAAATCTATAATGACGCTGATGGGAGGTTGTATATACAAGCATGAAGGATATGTATATTACCTTTCTTAGTGACGGATACTTCTTCCAGAACATGGCTTGGTTGTGCTTCATATCTTTTGGGTCAAATTTCAACTCACTCTTCACTGAAGTAAAGATATTTCCCAGGGATGTTTCATCGCTTTCACGTAAAGGTAGATTTACAAATTCCGAAGCTTTAGTAAAAATGTATGAGATCTTGCTGTGACAGATAAGGTGATGCACAGACATAAGAAACTTGAAACAGAATAAGAGTCTAAAACTTCTCATTATTTATTTAAGGGTTAGTTACGTTTCTTAAAACCAATCAGTAGATTTCGATACCTTGTTGATAGAGAACTCTCCATTAAGTGGTAATACGATGCCAATGTCTCTAGGAGGACGAAGTTACTTGAATATTTTGTGGATTTTGCCAAGTATACAACGGCCAATGTCATCGGGAATAAGATACCAATTCCAACAATCACAAGTAGTAAAAAGGCACCAGATGATCCCTTAGCAGTCATCATAAATAGAGGAAGTGCAATACCCATTTGAATTCCCTGATCAAAATAAAACTTGGTTTCAATTTAAAGAGAAGAATGTACAACTTGAACAAATGTTTAGTAAAACAAAGCTTGTTTTCCGTGTTGAGAACTAGCTGTCTGATGGTTGATACTACATAGTTTTCAGTGGCTATTCAGTTTGGACTTATTTCGTTGCAGATATTGATAAGCAAATAAGCTGTATTTGTAAAATTTTAAGAGAAAGAAAATCATCAGGTCTAAGGCTTCTAGCATTTTCATGCCAATTACGCGGAAAAGCTCAGTATTTAAGCTGGACGACCAAATGAAACCCAGTTTTATAAATACATAGCAAAATATATGAGCTTAAAAGCTGCAAGCGAAACAAGACTTTCATCACTACAAGCATCTTATTGTACGCTGTCATATAATCTAGGTATACATGTCATTACCACTGTACTAAGAGACAGTTTTGAGATTTTACACCATGTCGTAAAATACCGATAGAAAGTAGTAAGAACAACTCAATACTAGTTTAGCTTTCTTCTACACAAGGCGTTAACCTATGTCGGAGTTAATGCAGATAAATTCACAACTGCTGTACAGTGTACTACTCAACTATTTAATATTTATGCACCATTTATTGAAATATACCTGTCGCCCATCTGGATGTCCAAATTTCTCAAAGTTTTTACGCGATACTGGATCAGTTAAAGCTTGATAAGCCTTTGATATGTGTTCCACAAAGTATGTGTGAGCCTCTATATGAAAGGGAAGCTTAGGATTAGTACAACCATGTCTTGATCACTGAATTCATTATAAAAAATGTAGCAACAATAATAACATAAGAAGGTACCGGGGTCTGGATTTTTATCAGGATGATACTGTATAGATAGTCTTCTGAATGCCTTCTTTATTTCCGAGTCAGTAGCTTCAAAATCTACCCCAAGTATACTAAATGGCTCGAAAACTCGAACCTGAAAAGTGCAAAAGGAAAAGATCTTTAACAGAATTTCAACATCCAGAAAACCGCTATAACACTTGTATGCACTTAAATGTATTAAACTACCTATGCACCACTAGCTCCAAGCCCTAATAAACTCAATTTTAAAAGCATTTTCACAAGCAAGTTGAGGGCGAAAATTCAAGAAATTACCTCGTGATTCATATGTATGGCATAATAAACCAAAACAGCTACTACGAACCAAAGCAATAAGAGGGTTATGTTATCACACGTCGAAAAGTTTGACATCTGAAGAAAACCAAATAAAAATTCCACTTCAATACATATTATAACAGACCAAAACATTATAAACACGAATGATAAGTTGTCTTACGCGTTTATTCATGGATTTGATGTACTTTCCGGACTTAAAGCAAAGTGAACACTCACAGTGTTTGCTCTTTGTCTCTTTCGAGGCCACACCGCATAATTTATTTAATGTGTACAACACTAAGGGCACAACCAACATGGCTAATATAAATACCGGAAATAGTGCACTGTTCTCTTCAGAAACAGCCATATCGGAACTGTATAACTACAAACGCTTCCAAGAAGAGCAAGAACGTTTACTCCTGATAACAAGCAAATTAACAAACAATTTCAGTGAAATTTTGTATAAGCGCGTGAATATAATAGCATTCCCAACTTCCATGAGATCTATGTTGAATGAAATTATTAACTCCTTTTTTACAAGATTAAGAAGAGAAAAAAGAATGATGAGACCGATTACTGTGAAACAGTATCAACAAAAACTTATCATTGTTAGGAAATTGAAGGCTACGATGGATTTTCTGAATCACTTTGCTTTATATAAAACTTACTGATATGAGAATTCATTCGTAAGTGATATACATTCACCAGAATTAGTTCCAAAAATTAAATCAAAATTTTGGACAGATAAACCACTCAGTAAATACTCATTTTAAGGCGCAGGGGCGGAACCGGAAATTTTAAAAAGGGAGGGGCTGGAAGGCTGGTTTTGGTGAATGGGGACTGAAACGCTAATATTTGAAGATTTTAAGCCAATAGAATTTGTAACTTTTTTCTTAATCATGTTTTTCAAAATAGGGGCAGTTGTAGCCCCCGATTGTCTTCAGCTAATTCTTTTTCCCTGGAAACACGAATCAAGGGCAACTATCTCGTGGTTTTATTAAATTAGGTTTTCCGAGAAACCCGATATCTACTATTTGTCCCTTATTTGTTGTTGTACTCTTTTAAGTCTTAATATTATTTCTGTAAATAACCCGGCAATCCAAACGCTGTGCTAGGACTGTAACTGTTTAAAGTTTAAACCCTAATATTACAAGCAAAGCTTCATAATATTAACCAGAAAAATACATTCAGTTAATTTGTAGCGAGTGAAAAAGCTCATGCATGTATATCAAAAGAGTGACATCATAAAACAATAGTAGAAGAAATAGCCATGTAGGCAAGGGAAAAATAACAAACACGTGTTATTGATGAATATTCACAAATCATTACAAATAATCAAAACCATATGTAAAAAATATAAAGATTTTGATATATCATGTGATTTGTATATATCTCTGAGAGCACGTACCTGTAACAACGTACTAAGAAGACTCGAGATGAGAACAAAGAGAATAATTTGTCCTTAGGGGATTTTATATATGTCTAAATACAATTTCATTAATTGTTCGTTATACGTTACCTTATTTAAGTTTTTGTAATTATTTCATTGTACCCCTAAGACGATTTATTGCTTTATTCTGTTTGGATTAATAGAATTTCGTATAAACATAAAACATTTAACCTGGTATACCCCAAAGACACAAAATAATTAATGTTTTTAATACTTACTTGCTTTGAAATAATAATTTGTACATTTCTCTATTTTTTTATTGCTTTCAAATATCCCCTAATATTATTGCTTCCATTCTTTTCTGATCTTGATAAATATGTATATACTTATATATACTTGGAAGCCGGCCAGAGCCGGTTCATTACATAATCGGCAAGTAATGTGGTCACCTAGTACTCCGTATTTTGCTTCATTTACGAGGAAACTTCCTCGTGTTTGAAATTTTTATTAAATAAATGGACCTACAGTACTAGAATATTCATATCTATCATCAATAAGAATCATCAGGTTTATATATATATATCTGATTTACTAACGGTCACTAACACTAAGTACTAGCAATAGTAAATCATCGTTTTTGTGACAACTTATTTCTTTTTCACCTTAAGGCTTAATCTCAATTTGGTCAACAGCCGTCTCCATGGCTGTATCTACTTGGTGTGCAACAAAAGATTATATTCTTTTTCATGTCACCAAAATATAGAGACCAACATCTATGATTACTTTCTTCCATGTCATCTCCTAATTATTCGCATAAATACAAAATGATATGCGTACAGAAAAGGAGCTAGGTGAAGACATAATGATAAATGATAGGAATACACAAGTCTACCATGATGAACCGTCCGAGTAACCTGATAAATTGCCTAACCTGATACACAAGTAAATATCAAATGTGCTGATGTCGCGTACACAAAGAAGGCGATAAACTGTGATTTCTCCAAATTCTTCGTTAAATTCTTGAGATACAAACATAAGCGATATTCTCGCAAGTTTTTAGTTCTCTCATTCACAAAACAAGCAATGCAAAAATAAAACATCAGATCGGATTTCACCAACTCCAAATAGAAGAACAAATTAGTCACAAACAGACAGGGCACCGGAAAATAAAATGTTAAAACTCACAAAAATTAGAATTACATACAACACAATTTTACTTAACCAAATTCAACACACTAGTAGGAGAGACCTCGGAACCTCTCAGGGCCTCAGCGAGTGGCCCACCTATCGGCAGCACCCGATTAGCCTGTGTCCACCTTGCACCACCCCATCCCGACTGCGTTGTTTCCCTCTCAACACTCTCGTTCCCGTTGCCTGTCGCAAGCTTGAGAGAGAAATCGGAGGTCACATTTCCAGGAGTGGAAATAGAGAGTGATGTAGAGGATGCAGAACTGTCGGATGATCTATTAGTCCAGTCATCAAAGAAATGACGAAGGGGTTGTCCACCGTAGTTTAACTCGCCATTCATGTTCTCGGTTTCGGATGTGAACTTGTTTTCAGCTCGTGATCCTGCATGCCTGAAATATAGGATTTAGAAAAAAAATTAGTTTCACAAATGTGATTTGATGATTTACTTCAGAATGTAGTTTCCAGAATAATATCGAGGAATGTCATTATGTTAGAATCTTACAATCAAAAGATAGTAAGAAGAGGATATTACGAAAACATTATGGTTGCAATTTGATATTATATTTCAAAAATTAATTTCTAATCTGGAAGCGATAAACAAGGTGCGATACGTGATGCACTGGAGTTGATCGCAAACAATAGAAGTGGTGGATAGCGACAGGAAAATGAACAAAAAGTAACAAATTATAAATATGAACCTCAAAATTAGAAAAAAGACAGTCCCCAGCATTATCACACACTGTTTCGCCTTCTCATTCAAAAGCTAAAAAAAGAAACAAAATACAAAACAATCTGCACATTGTCAAATTAAAATGCGCTGTGCTCTTTTTTCTTAGCATAATACTTGGTACTTTCCACTGCATATTTTTAGTGTATAAGTTGGTCTATCGAAGACTAAAAACAAATGGGGACTATTCAACTGCTATTCCAGGTATTTTAAGCAAGAAATACAGAAAAAGCTAGTTTGAAGTTTCCCAACCAAGCAAGCCTTCAGAAGGTAGGGATCACAACAGTACTGTTGTGATGGGACAAAATTAAAGTAGTTGACAGGCATTACCATACAAATTGAGTATTATCAAACTGTGTATTATCAAATTCAAACATGTTACCAGATGAGAAACAGCTGGGATTCCATTAAAACTGAATATGGGTCCAGTAATAAGATTTTACAGTACCAAAACCCTACCCCAGTCAGATTCTTTACACCTTTTTATCATCATATAGGTATAGCCCCATCTACTAAATCACAAAATATAAAGCATTCTAGAAAAAATTGCATCTCTACCAATATGAGCATAAACATACTTCTTTTAGAGGTGTATTTGTAGAAAATAATAACGTGATCAAACATGTTGGTGTGAGCAATTTTCTTAAGCCCTTGTTAGTGTGATATACTAAGTATTAACAACGTCGTCTAACAACTTATCTTTTTCAAAAAGGGAAAGTGTGAGATTTGCTAGTGGTTAGCTAGTTCATTTCCATTGAAATTGAACTTAAAGTGCACAAAGTTGCTTGTAATAAACGAACTTTAGTTACCAAAAAAAAAAGTAAACCAACTTTCGGATCCCCTTCGATAAACTATAATGACCAACATGTACAACCTTGAGTAAAGACTTGAAGAAAAACGAAAATACCACTTGATCACATGACGTGTGAATTCACTATCTTGTAAGTCATCCGATGTATAACAAGTAACAACTACTATATTTAAAGGACAAACTACAAAGAGTCATACCTTTCAAAATGGTGAAAACCATCAATAGATGAGGAAGTTCCCGAGAGATCATAGTGGATCCGACCAGCCTCTGCCGCCTGAGAAGAGGCGGCATTGCTGGTGGTTCCGTCAATGAGAGTGGTGGTGGTGGTGGCGGGGTGGAGTTCCACAGGCTTTCTTGAACGGTTACGACCACGGTGGACATGCCGTTCACAGTACTTCTGGCCTCCAACAACTTCCCTCGAGCACCTCCACTTTTTTCCGTCTGTTCGCCTGCACCGA
Organism: Primula vulgaris; assembly: GCA_963920805.1. Taxonomy (NCBI): domain Eukaryota; kingdom Viridiplantae; phylum Streptophyta; class Magnoliopsida; order Ericales; family Primulaceae; genus Primula; species Primula vulgaris. The sequence goes on from OY987213.1 coordinate 39,393,364, forward strand.
CCTGGCTCTGGGTCCATTGCGCCCCTTCCCCAGTACCCCGACTGCATTACTGATTCAAACATGTTTAAATTAGGTCAAGACAAATTAATAACTACAACCTGATCATTGAAAAGTTAGGCCTCACAGACAAATATATGTTTCGGATTTTTTAGCTTTACGATACATCATACAGAGGAAAACAATTGTGACAAATACGCTTATGACATCTGCAACACTTAGCAGAGTCATGAGAGTGTTACAAGCATGTAATGGATTTAAAAGAACTGAGTTTCACTTCAGTTTGGATTAATTCTCGTGAGCTTTTACAAAAATACTGCTAAAAAAACTTGATATTGTTTATTTTGAGTGCCTATGACATTCTTGGCTCTACTTCTGTTTTACTTGAAAGTCCAACAAGCCTCTTGAGTAATCTACATATTGGCTCTACTTTTATTTTTCCATTTTTAAACTCGGTTTTTGTTGTGAACCAATAAACCATAACTATTTTACTTTTCTACTTTTATTTTTCCATTTTTGAAACTCGGTTTTTGTTGTGAACCAAGAAACCATAACTCTTTTACTTTTCTACTAGAAAAACTAGGAGGAGAGTAAAGGCTGGATAAATTGAACTTTAAGTACTCCTATTAACCCAAATAAGCAGGCCAGAGTGATAGCCCAAAAACCATCGTTTGAAAGTAACAAGTCTGGTCTAGAAAATATAACAGAACACGAAAGAAACTTAATAATATCACATAACATGTTCAGGTCATACGTTGCTTTCTAGAAGACGGGCTAGAAACGTAAGAGCACTTACATGCAGAATGATACTGAGAGTAATGATGAAGAGGGTGAACCAAATACGGAGATGTGAAAGAACTAGAAGCAGGAAGGGAAACACCGTTGAATAAAGATTTGTGAACCATTTGGAGGAGCTGAGGTGGAATAGCAGCACCTGCCAGCATATGTCTGTATATCAGTGCCTGTAACTCTAGCTCTTGCCATTGTCCATAGCTGAAATAACTACCACCTCCTCCCATTTCTTTAAAAAAAAAATGAACAAAAACCTTAAGTGGGAACAAGAACAAGAATAAGTTCGAAACTGGAGTTGAAAGCAAGCCGATGAACAAAAACAAGAAATGAAACTTTTAAGAAAATAAATGAACTATAGATAAACTCTTTTTCGTTTTACTTTTACTTCAAAAGGCATTATTGAGTGCAAAGTTTATTCTGACAAACAGTCATTACATGATGAAAACGGAAGTGGTGAACTCTTTATATATACATTATATCTATTTAAAATAATCTAATCTTTTATTTAAAACTCAACTAATAAAAAATAAATATATAGAACTTTCAAAATAAATAAATAAAGAAAACAGAGAGATTTTTTTTTGAAAATTATGTATATAGAGATGTATATATATGTATAATGACCGTGACTAGTTTTTCTCTACTTTATTTTTTTATTTAGTTGAGTTTTAAATGAACGATTAAATTATTTTGAATAAATATAATGTATATAAAGATTTCGAGTCATCGTGACTGCTTTAAAGCTGCAAGTAAACAAGCCCTTAACTTGCAAAGCCTCAAACTTTAAAAAGATTAATATTTGTGGTGCTGCAAAACTTTTAAAGCTACATAATGAGCAATTGAGAGGGTTTGTTTGCTTACACCCTTTAAGAAAATAAACCTTTTGTTTAAAATTACCAAACAAACACGATGAAATCTTGAAGGGAAATAATATGAACTTACAAACAGTAACGGACGAGGCTTATAAGTACAGGTTTTACTTATGAAAATTTAATAAAAAACAAGATGATAAACTAATAACCAAAGAAAAGTACAAATTTTGGAAAACGGAGTGATCTCAGAAAAGTTAATTACTTCCAGAAAAAACTCAACCTGGTAACTTCGAAAGAATAAGATCTTATTATTTCCAACAAAAAGAGTATTAGTCCTAGTTATATACATTCATTTTGTAGTAGACTAAAAAGAAATATTCCTATTATATACAATACTTCCATACAAGAAAATAGTAGTATATCGAAAAGAAACATTTCTATAAAAACTTAAACACAAGAAACATTGTGTAACAGTAAGAAAACCTCATTTGTAGTAACATTTACTTATTATTTATATTTATATTATTGCTGTTGTTATCAACACTTCCACTGTTTCACTTTCACACACAAGAAGAAAAAGAAGAAACAGAAAAACAACAAGCCACTTTCTAATCTGATGAATGAGTTCAAAACTAACTTCAATTTTGACTTACAAAAAGCTCCAAATAAGGTGAAACAAAGATGAACAAAACAAAGGAAGAAGAAAACAAATATAAATAATATACATAAATATAAAAATAGAGAGAGGAAGAGGAAGAGGGTACTTGGAAGTTGACTGGTGGTGATTTTACCACTGACTTGGACTTGGACTTGGTGTTGTTCATTACTGTTAATATCATTATTATCTTCACCATCTGTAGGTACAAATAAATGAAGCTGAGGTGAAACAAAATACTCTGTTCTATTACTATTACTATTAATATTACTACTATTTTCCTCTTCTTCTTGTTTAATATTCTGAGAAGTGTCAAAGAACAGTTTTTGTAGCTTTGCAGGTGACTCATCATTATCCTGGAATCTCCATTGCTTCAGATTGAAGTCCATTTTAGTGAGAGAAACAGTTTAGATACAGAAAAAATAAAAACAGAGGTGGGGTTAAATAAACAGACTGTGGCAAGATTTCTCTATTTATTGATAGTTTGTGTGGTTTTTTTTTTATTATTTATTATTAGGAGTGATGCTAGACCATATGACAATCATATTCATTTTTTTTAAGTTCGTGTGTAAAAAAAAATGATATTAATGTTAATAAAAAAGAATCATATCATTATCAACACTAATTAGTATATTAATTTTTCTAATTATTCATTTATACATATCGTTTATTTGTATTTCTATTAAAAAACTTTTGATCAAATTTTGATATTAACGTTTGAATAAAAAAAATTAGAACATGGCAGTACAAGTCATGTCACGTAATAAAAACTCAACATACTAAAAACCCAAATAAAAATATAATAGAACCCTAGTTGAGCATACCCTAAATTTAAATAATAATTAAAAAAAAAATTGTTCAATTTAAAAATACAAACTATTAAAAATTCAAATAAAAATATAATATAATCCTAGTTGGATCTATCTTAAATTTAAATATTAATTAAAAATAAAAATTGTTAAATCTAATATTAATAAAAATCAAAACTTTTGATGAGGTGGATATGTCATGTAATGTGTTGATTTTTTTGATAGAAAAAATGCCTGAGCAAAAAAAATTTCTTTTTTTATTTATTTGATTTGTTGGGTTGTGTTTAAAGAAAGTTTAAAAAAGGCACACCAAGGGATTTTAAAAGGTATAAATGAATTGAACAAACGAGCCGAACATTTTGTTTGTGATCGGTTCGTTTGTTCAGTAAGTTACTTCGTGTTTGTGACCAAATTTTGAAATCGTGTTTGTAATCATTCGTGGAAAAAAAATCGTTCGTGGTCGTGTTCGGTTTCTTCGTAAACTTAAAATATGTTTTCTCAAAAACCTTAAAAAATGGTTGTCCCTGTTTCAAGTTTTGAACTTTCAAAAAAGAAAATATCATAATAGTAATAAAGATTATAGGATATGGTTAAAATGTTAAATAACTGCATATAAATACGTATATGCCTGTCTATATGTATATAATTTTGTATGCGTCTAAACTGCGTAAATAAAATTTCAATTTTTTTTAAATCTTGATTGATAAAATTAGAATATTTAAGATACTAAAAAGGTAAAATCAGTGAAAAGATCAACGTCTATATTCCCTCAAATTTCATTTGCTAGTCACAATTCTTAAACGTTACCTTGACTTTCTTTTGGTCCTTCTAATCAGATCTGTTAACGTATCACTATTAGTACTAGAATCTTAAATATTCAACCTGAGAATGTATTAATAAAGAATAACACTTGGGGAATATATATATACATATGCTTATAAAAAATAAAAATAAAACTTGGAAAAGATAAAATATCTACGGCAACGGGGTAAAGTAAAACATGTACTAAAAGCAAAAGGTAAAACTACAGAGACCAAGTGTAGTTTAACTAAAAAGCTTGACATTTTTGTTTTGTGGTCAGTGGAGATGGCTCGGGTACTTAAGAAAAAGGTACTCAAGACAAGACAGTTGAGGAAAAAGTATGAAAATAAATAATAAATAATTTGATATAAAATTATTTAAGTTAATGCAGAGGGAGAGAAAGCTAGAAGTTAACCTGCAGAGTGTTTGTGTCTGCAGTGAACCTTGGGAACATAACAAAAGAGACATACTAAGATAAAATTATAAAATGGTAATAATTATATCATGTAATTATGACTTAATATGGTTTTGAAGTAAAAGAGGAGCAACTAATCTTTGGGAATTGTAACAAGTTGAGTTGATGTTCAGAAATTACTGGCGACTTACTTTAATTTTGCTAAAAATATTACTACTGTATTTTGAAATATATACAAAACTTCAAATTTGATCATTTTTACAGCAAAAAATGCAAGAGTAAGTAAATCCTTAGGTATCCGGATTGACTATTGATACAGTAATACATATTTATTAATAGCTTATGGACTTGTTAATACAGTACTTAATACATGAAAATGAAAGGTTAATTAGCTCTAACAACAATTAATACACATGAAAATGCAACCAAAACTTTGTTGTTAGAACGTGGTTAAATTTACAAGCTGCTCAAATGACATTCATGGGTGCTTTGTTTATTGTGGATAGCAATTGTTCTTTTAAAAAAAGCAGGCTTCTAAAACCCTCGTTTAAAAAATAAGACAAAAGAACAAGTATTATTATCAAATGACATAAAAACATAGTACTCTAAAACATTGTATTGTTACATTCTTGGAATATCCAGGATTCGACTACCAACTAGGCAACTATACACAACATTCACTTGGCGATACATGGATAAAAAAAATACTGGCACCAATATTCGGAAGGGGACACTCTAAGCACCATGTAAAAGACAACTAAATGTCTAAATTCATGATAAAAGAAAGGGGTAGAGGTTTTGATGGTGAAAGTTCTCAAATGTTCGACTGTTCATTAGTGGAGTATAGTTAGATTTACGTGGTGAGGGTTTGTACACCATTTGGGAAACCTATATATTATTTCTCCACTAAAAAATATTGCTGTAAAAATAGCAAATGTAACTACGTAATTATTGTTAAACATCAACCAGACAAATGTGTGCAAGTATGTTTCACATATCGATAAAAATACCCAATTATTAATTTTATACCTTCTCACTTCTCAAAAAATAAGTACATAAATATGTAAAAGGCAAAGGGTAAAAAAGAATAGCCTTTTTGCATCTTGAATAGAATTCCATAACATAATTCAGTTTATCCATGAACAGAAAAAATAAAATCATACAACATTAATTGTTAAATATTCTTTTAAAATTTCTTTACATCCTTGGTGTTTTTAAAAAGCTCTACAAATATACAAAAGAATATTTATGGTTCTTAAGGATCTAGTTGCAAGAAATTCGAAATAGGGGGGTAGCATTTGATAGGAAACAATAGTGCAGGAATTGCATTGACATGCATATTTGACCCCTATCTCTATGCAATATTTTGCGTTTATGTCCCCATAATAGAGTTTACGGTAAACGAAATATTCCTGTGTTATCTTATTCTTATCCCTGTTAATGGCGCTCAAGGTGTTATTTGTCAGTCTGTCACAAATATGATTATTTCAAATGTGCCTTAATCGATTTCTTGGGTAAATTAAAAACTGTGCATATAGCTTAGAGGGTTTGATACATATGTATGCCAACTTGCAAAAGCAACTTAATTAATCAACAAGGAATTTGAGAAGTATTTTACTAAAACTACTCCACCTTATATATAGGAGTAGTATATTCCTTATTTTTGTTGTGAAAACATTTTTTTTTTTTCATTTTTACTTAAACTTTACTAATTTTTCAAATCAAATTTCTTTCTTATGGACTTCCTTACTAATGTTTTATATCAATCTTTTTTCCCTTGTTATTTAACATTCAAACATATGAGATAAAGTTATGTGGGAGAGAGAAGATCTGAGAAATTTGGCGAGGGGATGTCGGCACCCCCTCGTCCGGACCGATATCAACCCCACAGCGGGCGATCCGGGCCTCTCAAGCATGGGTGACGCATCACCCCGGATCTTGGGGAGCCGGACCGTGCCTAGGCCGACCCAGAGAAACTTGCTGAGCACTCTTCCCCAATTAATGCTGCTGCTCCCTTGGGGGACCCTTTATGTGTTTCATCGACGTGGCCCAATCACAGGCCAGCCCTGTGGGCCCCGGATGATGAACAGTGCCATTGTCAGAGTCATAAATGACCTGGAGCCGTTGGATCTTTATCAGACAGTGCAATGATCCAAGGGCTAATACGCATTTGATCAGACTATATATACCCCCACTAATACCAATTAGAAGGGGACAGAAAAAGACAGAGAGGAGAGATAAAGCTAAAACAACCTGAACCACCAGAATATCAACCGTGACATCTGACGCCACAACTCGTAACTGGACCAATCCCTCACCCTTAAATACATTCTTACATTCAATCTATACCGACACTGACTTGATCGTCGGAGAGGGAAAACCTGGTACCAACCCCGGGCCCCTGTTCATTTCTTGTGCAGGCTTAGAGAGCACCTCGACGACGAAGCAGATACCACCTACGTCAAAGACCTTGGAAGATCGGAGCCGACGCAAATAAAATATAAGCCGAGCTTGGGAAGAAAATCAGGCTCGCCAATTGGCGCCGTCTGTGGGAAATTTCAAAGCGCTAGCTCCGACAATCTGTTTCCAAGGAACGATGACGGATAATGAACAGTACGAGAGCCCTCCTCCACGGCATGCCCCAGTATTTGGAATGCCGAGGACCCTCTCTTTTGGCACGCCGGGAACTGCGCCTGAGGGGCAGCCTACTCCACTCAATGCGGTCCAGGGGACTCCCCGGTCGCGCGACGAGCTGACTCGCATGATGCTAGAGATCCATGAGAAGGAGCTCGTTGCCTTGGCGGCTCAAAAGGCGTTGATAGCCTCTATGATGGCATCTGAGCCCGGACCCGCCTCTCGTGGCGTAGAGCAGCCAGAGCCCGTTCGCATCCCCACCAAGAGCGTGATGTCGCGGCTGGGACCCTCAAGACGACCCCCCCTAGAGGTTCCAGAGGAGCCGGCTAGGGGAGAGGAGTCGAGGCGGTCCCACGAGGGGAGTTCGCACCGTATAAACGACCGAAGCGTACACTCGCGAATCAGTCGACCCGGTGATAGTCACGATTTGCGGCCCGCTTCGAGTCATGCTCGGACTGAAAGGCCTCCCCGGAGAAGGAGGCGGGGTCGTCGCGCTGGCCGAGATGAAGTCGCGGACGAGGCAGCGTTAAAAATCGTTGCCTCCACCCGCAGTACCCCGTTCTCAGATGAGATAGAGTACAGTGCGCCCCCCGGAAATTTCACTGCCCCCGTTCTTCAAGTGTTCAACGCGGATTCTGACCCGGAAGCCCACCTCCGGCACTATCGATACCAGATGAATCACTGGTCCCACCTCGATCGTCTTATGTGCAAATGCTTCCCCGCCAGCCTGGGGAGGCTCGCAAGTAAATGGTTCCAGTCTCTGCCTGCCAACTCCATCCACTGTTGGGATGATCTGGCCTATGATTTTGCACACCGCTTCATCAACTTGAAGGAAAGGGCTGCCCAACCGGAGCAGCTGTACCAAGTGAAGGCCCAACCCAAAGAGACCCTCGAGAGTTACGATAATCGGTTTTGGCAGAAGCACGCTGAATGTGCCGACTGCCCCGATTCTACAGCTATAGCTGCTTTCAGGCAGAACATGATCGTGGGAAGCAGGATCCGTAACGAAATGATAGCAACCCCTCCTGGCTCAGTTTCCCAGCTCCGGGCACTAATCAAACAGCATGTCGATATCGAGAAAGACATGAGATCTGCTGGAGCGACGCGTTCGGTCGCCAGCATCGAGCAGCCTCGGGGAGGAGCCGCTTCAAGGGGCATCCGGCGAGATCGCCCCATAGCAGAAAGGTTGGGGAGACCTCGAACAGTTGAGAGCCAGCAACCGGCCCCTAAGCGTAGAAGGGAGGATACCTGCCGGGCTGGTCCCTCGAACCCAGGGAATGCCTACTCCACCACATTCCGCCTACCACTGACCGACCTGCTCTTTGAGATCGAGAACGAGCCATTCTTTTCCTGGCCTCCCCCGCTCAGGAATGAACCGGCCCGGGGGCCTAATGATAAATTTTGTGACTATCACAGAGGCCGCGGCCACTATACCAATGAGTGTCATGGTCTAAAGGCAAGGCTGGAAGGATGGGTCCGGGACGGCTTGATGGCGAAATATGTCAAGACGCGAAGGGACCCTGATCGAGACCGAGAAGGGGACGACGAAAGGCAACCAGACCTCCCCCCACCGGTGATGACCTGCCAAGTTATCCATTCTGGACCAAAGAAGCCGAAGCCAAATGGGGCGGAGAGAACCGAGGCCCGTGAGGCCACGATGAAAAAGCACGTCTGCCTCGCCGAAAGTTCGAAACCCCGAAAGAGGTGCAAACAAGGTACCAAGCCGGATCTAAGCTTCACCGACTTCGACCTAGTGGGGGTAGACATGCCCCACTACGACGCCCTTGTCATCACGGCCCAAGTGGGCCATTGTTCAGTAGGACGCATCCTCGTTGATCAGGGGGCGTCGGTGAACATCCTCTTTGGAGACCTCTTCGAAAAGATGGGGCTGACGGAGGGGCAGCTAGATACCAACGCCCCCCCTCTGTACGGATTCAACTCTGAGGCTGTACAGCCCAGAGGGAACATAACCTTGCCTGTTAAGACAGGAACCAAGGTTATGAGCGTGGAGTTCACGGTGGTGGACGTCCCCTCCGTTTACAACATCATTCTGGGTCGCGCGTGGCTTCATGAGATAGAAGGCGTCTCCTCCACTCTACATCAAAAGGTTAAGTACCCCACTGCGAATGGAGTCGAGACCATATCGGGAAACCAGAAGGTTTCACGAAGCTGTGCCATGGCCGTATACTCCGGCAATAAACCGGTTCCGGCCCAAAGCGCTATGAACATAGAAGCCGAGGATCCTAAGCTGCTGCGGGAACTGAACAAGAAGATGGGTCCGGAAGCCGAAGAAAAGGTAGAAGGAGATCTGCTGAAGGTCCAGATCCCGGGGTACGATGAAGACCACTTTTTTATGGTGGGCGCGGGGCTGAGCGAGCCCGAGGTTTCAGGCCTCGTTAAGCTGCTGCTCGAATACCTCGACAACTTCGCATGGTCCCCATGCGAAATGCCGGGTATCAGTCCCGACCTCGCCTGCCATAAGTTGAACGTCAACCCGGATGCGAAGCCTGTGATGCAAAAGGGGCGCCGCGTTAGTCCGGAGCATGCCGATGCCATAAACGAGGAAGTGCAAAAGCTTCTGCTAGCTGGAGCCATTAGGGAAATCTTTTATCCTAGATGGCTCGCTAACCCCGTGGTGGTCCCTAAGAAGAACGGCAAGCTGCGTGTCTGCATCGATTACACGAGCCTTAACCGGGCCTGTCCTAAGGATCCCTTCCCTCTGCCTAAAATCGATCAGATAGTGGACTCCACCGCCGGAGCCGCCAGAATGAGCTTCCTGGACGCCTGCTCCGGCTATCACCAAATACCCATGTCGGAGGCTGACCAAGAAAAAACCGCCTTTATAACCCCAAGGGGGAATTACTGCTACAAGGTGATGCCGTTTGGGCTTAAGAACGCCGGGGCGACATATCAGAGAATGGTCACCAAGATATTCGCTAAGAGCATAGGCCGGAGCATGGAGGTCTATATCGACGATATGGTAGTAAAAAGCGTCCAGGAAGACGACCACCTGTCCGACCTGAGAGAGGTTTTCGAAACGATACGAAGGCATGATCTGAAGCTCAACGCCTCTAAGTGCGCCTTCGGAGTTGGTGCCGGAAAATTCCTAGGGTTCATGGTGACCCATCGCGGTATAGAGGCGAACCCGGCCCAAATCTCTGCCTTGAAGAACTTGAGGACCCCTGAAAAGAGGAAGGATGTGCAAAAGCTAGCCGGAATGGCCGCTGCCCTCAACCGGTTTATTGCCCGGTTCGGAGATCGATGCAAGCCATTCTTTACGGCTCTGAAGGCTCAGAAGAAGTTCGAATGGAACGACGAATGCCGGAACGCGTTCGAGGAGCTGGCGAACTACCTCGGAAGCGCACCCCTTCTGGCCAAGCCGGACACTGGCGACGTCCTTGCCCTATACCTAGCCGTGTCTGAGATAGCAGTTAGCGCCGTTCTCATCAAAGAGGTCGGCAGGGAGCAAAGGCCAATCTATTACGTGAGCAAAACCCTCCTCGATGCCGAGGCTAGGTATATGCCTCTAGAAAAGCTCGTCCTGGCACTCGTTATGGCATCGCGAAAACTGGCCCATTACTTCTCGGCACACAGTATCGTGGTGTATACGGATCAGCCCGTTCGGGAAATACTCCAGAAGGGAGACCTGTCTCGGCGTATGACGAAGTGGGCTTGCCATCTGAACGCGTACGACATCCGGTACGAGCCGCGAACGTCCGTCAAGGGACAGGCCCTGGCCGACTTTGTGGCAGAATTCACCGGAACGACGACGTCCCCCGGCATCGAGGAACGTGCCCAAGGAACATGGACCTTGCACGCCGACGGAGCTACCAATAAAAAGGGATCTGGCCTCGGGGTGGTTCTCCAATCCCCACAGGGTGATGTAATCGAGAAGTCAATCCAGCTTGGCTTCCGAGCCACCAATAACGAGGCGGAGTACGAAGCCGTGATAGCTGGCCTGAAAATGGCCCGAAGCCTCGGCATCAAGAAGATACTGGTGCACACTGATTCCCAATTAGTCAGTAGCCAAATCAGTGGTGAATTCCAAACAAAGGACAAAAGGATGGCAAAGTACGTGGCCATCGCCTCCGAAATACTCCGGAGCTTCGAGTATCAGGAGATCGTCAACGTCAACAGAAACGAGAACACCCACGCCGATGCCCTAGCGACCTTGGCCTCGGCTATGAGTGATAAAAAGGAACGAGTCATCACCATAGAGTACGTCCCTTCTCCTAGCATCGACGCTAGGGCAAGCGTTAACATGGTGACCGACCTTCCGCCGGAGCTATGCTGGATGGACCCCATAATCAAATACCATCGCTCCGGCGACCTTCCTGAAGATAAGAAGGAGGCTGAAAAAACAAAAAGAAAGGCCTTAGGGTTCTGGCTAGCCCCCAACGATAAACTTTACAAGAGATCGTTCTCCGGGCCCTATCTCCTCTGTATCCACCCTGATATGGTGGTAAAAGTCATGGAGGAGATACACGAAGGCACGTGTGGGAGCCACACCGGGGGCAGGTCGCTTGCCAATCGTGCCTTGACTCACGGATATTGGTGGCCCCTCATGCAAAAAGATTCTAAAACTTTCGTGCTTAAATGTGAGAAGTGCCAGAGATATGCCCCCATACCTAGAGCCCCGGCCCAAAAGATGAGCAGCGTGACTTCGCCTTGGCCCTTTGCCCAATGGGGCATGGACATCGTCGGACCATTCCCTCGGGCCCCGGGAGGCAAAAAGTTCCTCCTCATGGTCACCGACTACTTCTCAAAGTGGGTCGAAGCTGTGGCATTAGCAAAGATAACGGAGGCCGAGGTGATCAGGTTCCTCTGGAGGGATGTAATCACGAGATTTGGAATCCCTTACTCGATAGTGGCAGACAATGGGGGCCAGTTCACCGGAGCCAAGTTAAAAGCGATGTATGCGAAATACCACATTCGAAGCTATTACTCCACCCCTTCGTACCCCCAAAGCAACGGCCAGGCTGAAGTGTCGAATAAGACCGTTCTCGACGGAATCAAAAAGAGGTTAGACGAATCCAAAGGACGATGGGCCGACGAACTGCAACACGTTCTTTGGGCCTACCGCACGACAATGAGACGGGGCACCCAACAAACGCCCTATAGCCTAACGTACGGGATGGAAGCTGTCATCTCGTTAGAAATCGGGCTCCCCTCGCTCAGAACCGACATGGTGGAGAACGGCCTGAACGAAAAAATGATGGGCCTCGAACTCGAATATGCTGAAGAACGGAGGGAAGTGGCGGCCATCCGTAACGCCGAATACAAGAACGAGCTGGGACGTTCCTATAACAAAAGAGTGAACGCCAGACGTTTCCAAGACGAAGACCTAGTGCTGCGGAAAGTGAACAACAACACTAGGGTACAGTCCGACGGAAAGCTAGGCCCCAACTGGGAAGGCCCCTATCGAATCCTCGGTGCAGCAGGCAACGGGGCCTACCTGTTGGGTCGCCTCCCCAACGACGTCCCGATAGATCGACCTTGGAACGTCAATAACCTAAGGAAGTACTATCAATAGGGCTCGACTTTTGCGTTTTGATGTAAATAATAATATGATGTAAATTTCTGCCTGTGGGCTTTATAAATGAAAACTGTTGTTATAAATTTCCTAAGTGTTTCAGAACACGAGCCTATACGGCACCCCGGTTCATATTTACTTGAATTTTTCATTTCATTTAAATTTCCTAAGTGTTTCAGAACACGAGCCTATACGGCACCCCGGTTCATATTTACTTGAATTTTTCAGTTCATTTAAATTTCCTAAGTGTTTCAGAACACGAGCCTATACGGCACCCCGGTTCATATTTACTTGAATTTTTCAGTTCATTTAAATTTCCTAAGTGTTTCAGAACACGAGCCTATACGGCACCCCGGTTCATATTTACTTGAATTTTTCAGATCATTTAAATTTCCTACGTGTTTCAGAACACGAGCCTATACGGCACCCCGGTTCTGTTTACTTGAATTTCTCAGTCCGTTTACATTTTACAAGTGTTTTTACACGTGCCAACTCGATTTGTGATGTGTATAAAATGAGAGCCCCAACGCCGAAGCATAAGGGCCCCCTCATTTGGGAGCATGTATACAATGAATGATGTGTAAATCACAACGGAAGTATAGAAGTAAAACACAGAAGAATAAGCACAAGCCCAAAGGCCAAAATTGTTCTCATTAATCAAAAGCTATTACAAGTTAAAGTGCATAAAGAAGATTACATCAGAAACAAAAACTGGGAACTACAAAAGCCCTAAGACGCCCCCTCATCGTCATCAGCTTCATCCTCAGAGAGGGCTCGAGGGGTTAAGGGGACTACCTCGGGAATGGGAGCAGAGGGGACGGGAACCAAGACGTTCTCCATGTTCCACACCGGATGATCCGGTCCCGCCCTCATGAAAGCTGCCGCCTCAGACCAGCCATCAACATAGAAGGAATTAAAATCCTTCTGTGTTGATAGCTCCAAAGAGGCGCTCAGCTCCGCCTCGGCGGCTTGGACCGCGGCCTTCACCTTGTCGGCCATCCCTGCCTCAGCTGCCTCCACTGCGGCCTTCACCTTGTCGGCCAGGCTCGCTTCAGCCTCCTTCAGAGCCGTGACCGCAGCTTGTGCACGCTCCTCGGCCTCAGCACCGGCCTTCGCGGCCTCAGCTCGCCGAGCTTCCAAGGTTGCAACGAGGCCCTCGGCCTTCTCGGCCCTTAGTTGGGCCCCCTCCGCCTTCTTCAGGGCATCTTCGGCCTGCCTAGCACTGGCCTCCGCCTTCGAAGCCCACGACCTCACCAGTTGTCCTTGCTGGTAGACATACTGGTTCATTGTCAAATAGGCCTGCGAAAGAAGAGAAATACTTAGCTAAAGTTTAAGGAAGAAACAAAGATCACTAAGAAATAAGAGACAGCAAGTTAACCTGAGGGATCTGGGCCATGGCCGTCGTCATGGCAGAGGCGAGGTCGCGACCACGGTTGTCGGCCTCGACGGTCTGCTGCTGGAGCGCGGCCAGAGCAAGCAGGCCGGCAGAGGGGTGGCCCTCCATAATGCTCCGCACCCCAGTCGTCGCCTTAACCTCTTCCGGGGTTTGGACGGGCATCCGTCGCGACGGCGAGCCACAGCTTGAGCTCGAGCCCGATACACTCGGCACTGGATCCTTCGCCTGAGTGGTTGACCCCGCTCGCTCTTCATCTACAACCACGGGCTCCCTAGGCTTCGGGATTGGCACGACGACCTCCCGCGGCTCAATTTCCCTGGTACGGGCTTTCTTTACATCACGAGGGGCCTTCGCCTCCTCCCTCTTCCTCTTGGCCGCCTCGGCAACTTCGGCTTTACGAGCGGCCCGTTCGCGCCTCGATTGCTCTGCCAAGCCTGCCAACCTCTTCAAGGTCTGCGCCTTAGCATCAGCAGGGGCCACCTCCACCACTTCTTCATCCCCTGCCTCGTCCGCCCCCTCTTTAATGGCCTCGACGACCTCTTCTTCAGCGGCCTCGGGCTCGGGCTCTGCAACCTCCTCCTCCACCTCCTCTTCCTCCACCTCCTCGTCAGAACGAACCACCTACATCAGACAAACGAAAAAGGAGTTAGAAAAATTTACAAAATCTAGCTAACTGTAAAGAGGAAAATCCAAGGAAAACTTAGGGGCAACTTACCCTGGTCCGCGAGGTGCCCAAGCCCGGACCGGTGGTTTCTGCCTCAGCAGGGCTATCCTCCAAGCGTAGGGGGCTCGTCACCCCGGGCTCCCTAGACCTCAAGGGAAGAACCTCTGGCATAGGTTTCCCATGCTGGTCTATGTAAGTACGGGTACCGTCTGGCCCCACCCTGAAGTGGAGGACGGTACCGTCCGACCGGGTCTCAGTGTGAACCCCAGCGGATGCAGGAGCAAACGAGGCGCCGGCCAATGCAGGAGCGGAGGTCGTCGTCACCGCCTTCGCCTTGCTGCCTGTCTTCAGCTTCGGCTTCGATGCCTTCTTAGCTGCAGGCTCCACAGTGGCCTCAGCATCCTCAACGGCCTTGGGAGGGAGGGTCGACTCCAGTCCCTTCTCCTTCTCCCACCTTTCCCTGGAGTACCCCACGGGACAGAAGGTCCTGTGGGGCCATTTGAAGCTGTTCCCCTTGCAGGAGGTGGGGGAGCCACAGATCAAAAGACGCTCCGCGTCCCGGGCCCCTACATCGGTCCCGTCTCGACCCCACCAATTTAGGGCCACCTCCAACGCCTCTACGTTGGGGTCACCGAGGCCCCTGAGTTTGGCGGCCACGGTAAATTTGTTTTCCTTGGTGCTCAGCACCCGTCCCGGCCTGAGAGGAAGGACCAGGTCGTCACGGCTGAGCCAAGGGCCCTCCACTACGACCACGTCTTGCGTGTAACCCCGATTTGAATCGGAGTTACCTGTGATCAGTTGATTGTGGGACCGGCACCTCAGGTAGGGCTGCCGGCTCTTAGATTGCGAGGTGGGCTCGGTCTGCAAAAACTCGTAGCAGGCCAAGAGCTCTTTAAGCCCCAGGGGCTCCGGGATGTCCGGGCCCAATGCGACACTCAGTGCCTCTATTCCGGCGCAGATGCGATGCGCCTGCAGCGGCCACTGGCACGGAAGGGTCTGCGTCCAGGCGCAGAGCTCCGCCAATAGCTCCGGTATGGGGAGGTGGGTGCCCCCATATAGAAGAGTAGAGAGGGAGAGGGTTACCATGCTCTTGGGATCGGCTACAATCCCGTTCACCTCGTCGGCGGTTGCACAGGTCCGAAGTCGGAACTCCTCCCCTATGCCGCACAGCTGACGGAACTCGTCCAGGTCAGCCCCGTGCTGCCTGACCATTATGCTGTTGTCATTCACCGCCACGGATATGGCCGGATCGATAACCATCGCCCGGAATGGCAAGGCGTTTGCCATCACCTCTAGGCGTTGGGGCTGTGGGGCAACCATCGGGCCTTTTCCGGCTCCGTGTTTGATGACCATGACGGTCGATTGTTTGATGAAATTGGCTGAGTATGGAGTGTAAAAGTTGAGAGAGAATGGGCTGCTGTGTAAAAATTTTTAGTGAGAGAATGAGAAAGTGAAAATGAGATTTCACTGAGGGTACTTATAGGCCCTCACCAGAAGATGAAAAGACATTTACCAGAAGGTGAAAAGACAACGGCGGTTCATTACACGAACTCCCACAAATAAATGCTACCACTCAATCGACGCAGTACACGTGTACAGCAAACAGAGGTCAACTGCCAAGTGTCACTCACCAGCCGTTTTAGCATTGATGGCATTGATGGAATCGAAGAGACAGAGACGGCGCCCCATAAATGCATGATGGGCGTGCTCCACGTGTCAAAAATTCTAGCACACGAGGACATGCGCCGGACTACGTCGAGGCGTGTCCACAGCGTCAAGCACAAGAACGCTATGACCGGAGCCCCCGTAACGACTATAGATCACTGAAGACCTCGTCCTTAACGACGACTCCGGACAGGGAGCTGTTGGCGAGGGGATGTCGGCACCCCCTCGTCCGGACCGATATCAACCCCACAGCGGGCGATCCGGGCCTCTCAAGCATGGGTGACGCATCACCCCGGATCTTGGGGAGCCGGACCGTGCCTAGGCCGACCCAGAGAAACTTGCTGAGCACTCTTCCCCAATTAATGCTGCTGCTCCCTTGGGGGACCCTTTATGTGTTTCATCGACGTGGCCCAATCACAGGCCAGCCCTGTGGGCCCCGGATGATGAACAGTGCCATTGTCAGAGTCATAAATGACCTGGAGCCGTTGGATCTTTATCAGACAGTGCAATGATCCAAGGGCTAATACGCCTTTGATCAGACTATATATACCCCCACTAATACCAATTAGAAGGGGACAGAAAAAGACAGAGAGGAGAGATAAAGCTAAAACAACCCGAACCACCAGAATATCAACCGTGACATCTGACGCCACAACTCGTAACTGGACCAATCCCTCACCCTTAAATACATTCTTACATTCAATCTATACCGACACTGACTTGATCGTCGGAGAGGGAAAACCTGGTACCAACCCCGGGCCCCTGTTCGTTTCTTGTGCAGGCTTAGAGAGCACCTCGACGACGAAGCAGATACCACCTACGTCAAAGACCTTGGAAGATCGGAGCCGACGCAAATAAAATATAAGCCGAGCTTGGGAAGAAAATCAGGCTCGCCAAAATTTATATCCTTTTATTTGAGGGGAAAAAAAATTATTCTTCAAATTTAATGAAAGTTATAACATATATATATCAATGTTCTCGATCCATATACAACGAATTATCGACTGAATATGATAAAGATACCAAATAATGATATCCCCTTTTGAAATGGTGCGTCGACGAACAAATAATAAATGACATTTATGAAAATTTATTGCAAATAGTACACTTTGTTCCGTTTTAATCAAGTGTGGTACCTCGAATAAGGGTCAAACAAATATCATAAAACTAAACTAACGGTTCGGCTAACAAAGCATTAGTTAAGCCTTATCCACTTTTAAATACATATATACACTCTATTTATGGATAACATCCTATCATTAAAATCATACTAATTTCTTAAAACCCTATAATATTATTCTTGTAATATACGTACTACACCAAATATTACAAATAGATAATCTATTTACAATACGAGATTATTGTTATTTTAGTTTTTGATTTTTTTACTCGATATTATCTATAATTATTTTTCTAAAGCCCTGAATAATAAAGTCTAAACCCTTAAAAAAAACTTGATTAAAGAAGATTGCACGATGAAATATAAAAACAAATGAAAGAAATTATTAAACTAATATACTTATTTACTTAAGAAATATCTAATGTAGAATTAGATAATATCTTCTTCCATAATAAATATATAATTTAGATTCACATGATAGCTTATTCAAAAAACAAGGTTTCATATTTCAAGATAAAAATTTAGTAGGTAAATTATGAGTTCAAATCTTTTACCGCATTTCTCTATCCACTTTCGTGTCCACTTGGTTATTTTATCTAAAAAAAATTTCTAAAAAACTTGAAAAAAATTGTAAAATTACTATATCAATACATTCCAATAATTATTTAAAAAAAAAAATCCACACAAAATTTATTTTGGAATAAATGTATAAATTAGTGTAAATTAAACATTGAATATTAAAAAAATTGTTTAAAACAATATTATGTTCAAATGTTTTAAAATTTGAATACAATATAATATAAAAGTTTATAAAATTGCGGTATAAGTTGTGAAAATTTAAAATTTGAATGAAAATAAATAAGAGGTCACGGAAGGAGATAGAGAATAGGGGTAGAAGATTTGGACTCCTAAATAGTCGTAAATCAAGTAATCATAATTAATCTCATTAAAACTAATGATAAAATTAGCCTGTGGATGGAAAGCTGGGGTGATGCCATGTGGTCCTTTTGTATGTCTTTTTTTTTTTTTTTTTTTTTTTACCTTTAATTGACATGACCAACTAGTATCTCTACCTTTCCTTATTTGAAGTGACTAGTCAGTTTCTCCAATAGAATTCTATTGGCAATTAGTAAATAAGTAATTATTGTTGTAGATTACCAGATCAGTAAGAATGAAGTTAAATTTAATCACATGGGTTCAATGTTTTTTCTTATTAACAGGCGTTTACTAATCAAAATCATTCTGATTTTATATCCCATATGCCATATTTAATTTATTTATAGCAGAAATAATTTATAAATATAAAGGTGAATAAGTAATGAGAGTATAGATAAACTCACATGTTGAAGACAAGAGAAATAATTCGCCGCTGACACAAGTAATTAAATGCAGAGATTTGTCAGGTTCACTTATGACGAGATACATATATAGAAGAAGACGACAGAGTTCTCATATTGCCCCCACATGCTCTTAATTACAACAACGGTTATTCAATGGGAGCCCCTTTTTTTTTAACTCCCTCCATCCCTATAAATTGGAATTATACCGTGCAATTTTAATCGGTCAATAATTTATATTAAAATTATAGAAATACATTTTTATAAAAATTAACCATATAGTTCAAATATTAAATTTTATGATTATATTTTAAAAAAAAATTATTTTAACAATTTTGATACATGTTATAAACAGGTCAAAATTATACGTATTTTCATAATAGACAATTACATGTGAACTAAATACTACAAATTTTGTTATATTGGTAAAAATCAAACCTATAAAGTAGCTAAGTGATTTAATGAATAAAGGTGGACAAAAACTGCTTTCACAACAAGTCCACCATTATAACAAGTGTATTTCTTAATAATGCGTTTCCGGAGCACCAGATAAAACTAATCAGTAGCAGAACTAATATTCAATTTTTAGGGGTGTTAAAAAAAATTATTAATAAAATAACAATAAACGGTATAAAAAACAAAAAAAAACTTGTAGTTTAAAACTTAGCTGACTTGTTTATTGATTTAAAATTTTAAAACGTTGATTTTTTTTTAGTACAATAACAATAAACGGTATAAAAAAACAAAAAGACATATAACTTAAAACTTAGCTGATTTGTCCATTAATCTAAAAATTTCAAGCGATACAGAAAAATTGACTACAAATACGAATTTATTAGTTTAAACTTTGTTGTAATATATTAAAGATGCAATCAATTAATGAAGAATTCAAGGAGTAAGCTAATGTTAATTAAATAAAGAGTAAAGTATAGCTACAAGATTCGAATTAGAGACTTTGTGACGCACAAACTTTATGTTTACCATTTTAACTAAGTTACTATTTGTTTATTTAGAGGCTATTAATATATAAAATGTTAAATTTTTGAATTTTTATATAATTTTTTTTTTACAACTTATTGGGTGACGGTTGCACCGTGCCACCCCTGGTTCTGCCCCTTAGACTAATGATTATAATTTTTTAAATGTTGTATTCAAAATGTTTACCAATATTCATGTGACACTTGTTTAAAGCAATTAATAATGTAATTCAATACTAATTATGATAAAGTTTTAAAATATATAGCTAATCATAATTAGGGGTGGGCCCAGACCCGACCCGAAGCTCGTTGATTAGAATCACGATCCGATAAAAATCGGAAACCATTTTTTCCTTCTGATCCGAGGCCGACCTTGCGGATACCCGAAAACTCGGGTACCCGGCGGGTCGGGATGGGATAATCCCGATAACATTTTATTAAAATCGATAAACTAAAAGTTACAAATTAATTCATAAAAAATGTATGAGAATCACCTCAAAAATCGCACATATGAACTACAAAATTGCAAAACAAGGAGCGTTAAATGTAAATAGTAGATTTTCTTCAATATAGTTCAAACTCAACTAGGTAAAGTAAGGATATTACTAATTTATCAGAACAATACATCAACTTTGGGCAGTAACAAGATTAATAATTTTAATTTATAGAAACCATATTTCATACATCTTGTGCAGTAAGAAAACAATCGGGATACTACCCGATGGTGCCGGGTCGGGATTTACTCCGGTAGGGTAGGGTTTCGGGAATTTTTCTCAACCCTAATCATAATATATATTAGTAATAATAAATGTGATGTTTTTTTCTTTTAATTAATATTTAAGTTTATAGTAGTGTTATCTAAGTTTATCTTAGGCTCAACTAAGGTTTTATATTTTTATTTGTATTTTTAGTATGTTGAGTTTTTATTAGGTTGAATATTTATATTTTGTTTTATCAAATTATAAATTGTACAGTATTTTATATAATTAAAAAAGAAATTTTTTTATAAGAAAACATTATTTATTTAAGTGATATGTATTTATAAAAGAAGCATTAATTGAAATAGTTATGGTGGATAGTTAGTGGTGACATAAGTATGGTGCAATAAATACAATTATTATTACTTTCCATAAAAATTAATACACATGATTAACTCATGTTAAAAAGTGCCTGGATAACACTATTACCGTTTTTAGTATTTATAATATTGGCTCGTAATTTCAAAATTGGTTCTCCTAGTACAACAAAATACTAATTGGTGTCTATAAAAAAATTTGAAATAACGACATAATACTGTTTTTTTCTTCTTAAATTTGGTATTCTCATGTACACTAAGTAAACCTACCATGAAAGAGTGGTGTTTTATACTTAAAATTAGACCAACTTTAATTCTATTTGAAAAGTGGAGAGTTTATAAACTCGTTTGGTTCGTGCATTGAAACTTGTTTTTCAACTTTCTTCATAATTTTTATGAAATAAACTCTAATATATTTTATGTAGTCATGTCTTTGTTCTCCATATCTGTTTCGTTTTCGTTTTCGTTTTCATTTTCATATTTATCGTTAGAAAAAATAAAAAAAATTAGAAATTGCAATATCGGCACCCAAAAAAGATTAAAACACCGATACCTACAAAAAGATTCAACACTAAAAAAGTTCAGATCGAATACGGAATAGTGACAGATTATTTTTTTCAACTCTCTAATCGGAGACGGCATGCCACAGATTTCAGTTTTACTGACAGATATGTCATTTAATGACAGATTGTAACAGATTTGACCGTCCCTGATTCAAATTTTTTTTTTAGTAATTAAAACACCGACACTCAATATTAATAAATTTATAAATTAATAATGTTATTGTAAATTAATGGCCCTTTTCTATATTATAAAACAAACAAGAAGATAGTATAATGTAAGCAATTGAAGTTACTAAAACCAAATAAATTTCACTAAAAGTATTAAAGACCGATATACTAATTCCTAATTAAAAGCTTACATCATACAGATGTTTCCAAATTTGCGGTGTCACTGTTTACAATGTTTATTTTTTTAAATTCCCACCAGATAGTACTTAAAGCAACGAAGATGAGAAAATCAACTGCTGCTACATAGGATTTTTAACTTTATACCGACAACTCACAACGTGGACATGAAGGTCTGGTATAAATAAGGCCAATTTATTGTCATATAGGCCCTAGAAAAGACGCTCCCCTGTTCAATACTAATGGTAGTTAGAAGAAAAAAAATTAGCAGTAGACTAGTAGTACGTATTGCTTATTTATTTCACTACAAAACTAAGATGATTAAAGTGTAAAACAAAAAGAAATAACTAGCATCACGTAAGTAAATAGGTGGGGAAACTCGGGGTCACAACTTCTATAGTTTGATAAAATTTAATGTAAAAGTAATTTTATTATATTTTAATTAATTTTTTTAAAAGTTATCATTCAACACCTTGCCGATCAAGTAAAAAAAATACTCATATCGTATGAAAAACGAATTATATAAATATCGTCTCTTTCCATTTGGAATGTATGGTCCCATTACTACTTAAAATGTTAAGGATAAACAATATATGATTTATACTTTCAATATCTTAGATTTAGTTGATGCATGCTCTCAATCTTCGTGACCCCAAGCCTAATTTCGGGTTGCGTTTTTAATGGCGAAGAGGGTTGGACACTAATAAATAAAATAAAATGGAACGTAGCAAATGTTCTCAAAAGTAATGAGAAAATGATTACGCTCTTATTGTTGAGTGTTTAGATTCCAACACTTATTTGAGATCAACCTCAAGGTGTTACAATTAAAGTTTGAAAGAATTGAAAAATTGATGATGGGTAGGATAAATAAGAGATCGAAATATGAGACAAGTTGGCCATTTTAATCTACTTCTTTTATTTTATCATAAAATCTCATTAATAAAAGCATAAGTTATGTGTGAACGAACTCATTTCAAATAATTAGGGAGTATTAAAATTTGAGAGAGACGTTATTTTCATAAACTAATTGGAATTTAAGTGGAAGATGTGTGGAATGAAAAGTAAAATACAGTAATTTTTATCATTTACTTATAATCACCAAAAAGAAAAGTGAGAAGAAAGCATGGTGCTAAGCACGCGAGTTATGTACGGAAGCTTCACGTGAACTCACGTGGATTTATTTTTCGAGGTTTTTGTCATACTCTATCAAAGTCCCACCCACACAACATTTTTTACTAGTACACTTATTATCTAAATTTTTGATAAATCATTTCTCAAAGTTAACGGTTCCATTGTAACCTTCAAATCACTGTTTCAACTTTTACGCGAGCCACAGACATAATAGGCCTGACATGTCACTTTTTCTTTCTTTCACATTTAACTTCTAAAAGTATTATCACTGCAACAATTTACATTATCAACCATATGAGATTTTTATTCACATTAAACTTCTAAAGTATTACTAGTGTAACAATTTCCATGTTATCAACCATATGAGATTTTTCATTTCAAAAAAAAAAAAACATATGAGATTTTTGTTCACATTTAAGTTCTAAAGTATTACTAGTGCAACACAATTTCCAGGTTATAACCATATGAAATTTTTGTTCACATTTAACTTCTAAAGTATTATTACTGCAACAGTTTACATGTTATCAACCATATGAAAATTTTGTTCACATTTAACTTCTAAAGTATTATTACTGCAACAATTTACACGTTATCAACCATATAAGATTTTTGTTCACATTTAACTTCTAAAGTATTATTACGGCAACAATTTACAGGTTATCAACCATATGAGTTTTTTGTTCACATTTAACTTCTAAAGTATTATTACCGCAACAATTTACAGGTTATCAACCATATGAGTTTTTTGTTCACATTTAACTTCTAAAGTATTATTACCGCAACAATTTACAGGTTATCAACCATATGGAACTTTTGTTCACATTTAACTTCTAAAGTATTGTTACTGCAACAATTTACAGGTTATCAACCATATGATATTTTTGCTCACATTTAACTTCAAAAGTATCATTACTACAACAACCATATGAGATTTTTGTTTACATTAAACTTCTAAAGTATTATTATTGAATTTTTGTACAGGTGATCGATCAACCACATTGTACTGGGGAGAGAAGACACAAATACTTGGCCCAGAAAACTTGAATAGTGAATCAGTGATCCATCTCATTATGTACCGGTATCCAATATAATTTGGACCTAACATTAGTATATGGGTTATTTCATATTAATTAAATAAGTTTGTGCTGCATAAGCTACAGGCCCAGCAATGCAGTAGCATAATGATCAATTGATCATCATTGATTCATTGTTTACATACCACTTATGTGCACATTTCCTATCCTAAGTCCAGTACTTCGTTCCTTCTTTCCGATCCGATATTCAGTACTAAGGTCTGATTTAATCCGCAATCACGTTACAATGAGTTAAAGGATTACCAATATTATTACACTCTTGTGACATTACAAATTCATCACACTCGACTAGTGTCTGAATTGGAGATGTTGTCCAGGCCTACCATTTGTAACTAAAATCATCAGTACTTGTCATTTGCTGTCAACACTTCAGAATTTTAATCCAATTCCACTCCAAAAAAAAAAAACCAAACAAGGCATAAAAGTATCATGTCCTCCCTCTCGACTATTCCTTACAAAATTTAATTGTAATGTGATTGTTGGAGCGACTTAATTAGATCGGTCCTAGGCCCTGTCAGGAACGGCTCTGGTGCCAAAAGTTCAAATCACTTGTAATGATTTTTGATACTCACTGAAACAACATTACGATGTTGTGATTTTTGTGACGGAGTTGGTACATACGAAAGTTTATCTTTTTAATTAGGCCAGTCATGTCTTTTCCATTCGGTCAAACGGTCGAAAGTTTGATCTATTTCATTCTTCATTAACGAAACATTGAAAGTTAGGCATTTTCTGAGAGGCTGATTTAACGTCATAACGTACTGCATAAGTAACCTATAGATTTATAATTGTTTAAAAAATAAACTAAAGAGTGGGTTTCCAATGATTAACCTACCGTGTGATGACTTGTAGAGTACAACTCCCGTGAATATTTCTATTAGCCTATCTGTTTTTTTTTATAGATTTTGGTTTTGCCAAATTTTTCCAATGATGAAGTCATAAATAAAAATCTTTTAAAATGTTACCAATATTGGTTGTACGATTACTAAAAAAAATATCTAAAACTTGAAAACCCGTGTGAAGAGGGAAGACCAGACTAGAAAATTCACTTGTTCCAATAATAGTATTTACAAGATTCCGAGGATAAGAATCCGTCTTATTGCGTGAGGGTGACTGTTAGATTGATGAGATAGTTGTCGATAATTATAAGCATTAGATTATGATTTGGCGAATGAGGTCGATAATTATATGCATTAGATTATGATTCGGACTCTCTCGTCTTTACAAATCCTATCAAAAATAAATAAATATTGCGTATATATATATATTTTTAAGAACTACAGAGTACATATATGATATATCTATATACTAGTATGGAGTACTATATAGCATCATTCATATTTTTCCCTGAAGATTCAATTCGTCAATTACACACCGTTATTTCGTTATTAATTATCTAACCAGCCAGCAAATACTAGTTTCACTCTTGAAATTATTGGTTCTAGCATGAAACACATCAAATGATGTTAAATATTGGACCCGACTCAAAAGTTAAAATTGGCGAATATGCAAAAAATATCACGTCGCAAAGAACTATTTTGGTAGGTACGTATGTATTGTTACCTGCTTTTAGAATTTGCGGAAAAAACTTTTGAAGTAAACTATTTCTCAATGTACTGAAAACTGGTTATTAAGTCCGCCCCGCAAGGCCGCAACACTGAATACTTTATTTCAAGCAAACTATATATGTGCTGAAAGAAAGCAGACGATTTTTAGGTCCCTTTTATATATAGTAGACAGGAAGAAGTAAAACATTCATGATGAGTTTCCGTCCGAGTTGACACTCACGTAATGCAACTATGTATTCAGTTGAAAAGGGTGAAGTTTTAATCTCGTGAACTAGCTCAGATTTATTACTCGTTGCTGGAGTAGCATAAGGGCAAGAATCTGATTTACACAAACGATCGTCCCATGAGGTAAAGATTCAACCCCAAAGAAAATCATAGACACTTTTGAAAAAGCAAATGTTATATATCATTCCCGTTTCAACATTTTCTACATTCAAAGACTAGTTGTGAGTGCTCCACTTTGGTATCCAATGTATTTTACATCTATTTGGAGGTTTAAATATCAGGTTATTAATATTCCGTTTTAGAACTCTTGTTTTAATATCATTTGACTTCTCTTCCAAATTTCCCCCCTTCCAAACTTATTTACAAACAACGGAGTAACTAGATACATGCTAAAATGAACTACATCACCTCTCATATTGCGAAAAATACGAAAATTTTCTATATATTTTACTAAAAAGTTGATGATTATAGTCTTTCAGCACTCTCGTAATTACAAAATTGTATTTAGATATAATTCAGCCCCCATGTATAAATCCTATTTTCCTGGCTGTACATAGAGTAATAAAAAATTGGCCAAAACTCACATTCTCATGAACATAAAATTTGAGCATGTGTCGACCTTTTTCTTAGCTTTTATTTGATTGAATCCCCAGTTCTAGATATTATATATGTGGTTGTGAGTTCATTGTTCGTTTTAGCATGAATGAATCTTAATTTTAGACAAGTTAAAGCCAACATGGTGGAGAGAAGAAGAAAAACACCAGGATCACGATTCATCATATGACCATAAGTTAGCTTTTGTCTGTTCTTGTTTTTTCTTTTTTCATTGAATTAGACAAAAAGTAAAGATTAAAGATAAATCGGCCAAATAAATCATTTATACCACTTTCGTGACCGTAATTTTTCTAGAATAGATAAAAGCCAGAAAATGGAAAAACCTTTACAAAAACATATTTTAACCCTCTTAGAGAAAACGCGTAACGAAATTTGTCCAGCAACATTACATTATTGTCATATGACAAATTAACAGATTCTCATTCACCAATTTCGTTACATTATAAAACTGATACACCTTTACCTCATTTATTTGTTCAATAAGTTTGGGATATTCTGTTCGGTTGTCTATCACTATTAAAAGAACAAAAATAAATCTTTCAAAAGCAAAACAGGTTGTCAGTTAGTAACCCATTTGGCAACACCCAAACACAGCCTTAAAGCATAATTCTTTACAGGTTATTATCATTGAGGTACCCTGAAATTTTGCACATTAACAGTAACCAACCATCTACTACAATTTCAACCAATTAGGTGACTAAGCTTTCAATGAATTATCAATAAAGCCCCATTTTCTAAATCTGTCTTTTCAATCAGCTTCTAAACATTTCCATATTAAAAAAAATGAAAAACTAGAGAGAAATAGAAGAATATCATAGACGTAATAATAAAAATATGACGAAAATAATCCCAATTCTCACACAAAAACTAAAAAAAATGTAAAGTATTGTTATTATTATCATCAAGTGTTTCTTGCCTTTTCTTATTAAAAAATTACCAAGGTTTTGTTTATCCATGATTTTTCCAAATTATTTAACTATGTGCATACACCTTACCACACTTCATGTTAGACTTCTCGGTTCTCTTGTTTCTTTTCTTTTACTTTACTATATTCCCATAAAAAAATGGTATGTATAAATGTAAAATGTGTGCATATCATTACTCAGATTTTTTGATTCAATCAAATTTTAGTTGTCAAATTATAAAAACTATTTATTAAAAAGTATCCCTTCCTTTAACCAAATAGGAAAAAAAATGTATCAGGTGTGACGCAATTTTACACTTTAAGGCGCAAAATATCTTGAGCGCCTTTTTAACTTAATCCGAAAAATCATACTATACGTAAAAAAAACATAGAGAAATAACGAAATATC
The DNA here is from genome assembly GCA_963920805.1 of Primula vulgaris. Taxonomy (NCBI): domain Eukaryota; kingdom Viridiplantae; phylum Streptophyta; class Magnoliopsida; order Ericales; family Primulaceae; genus Primula; species Primula vulgaris. The sequence continues at coordinate 39,420,900 of OY987213.1, forward strand.
CACCACGTCATATTAAAACAAAATATTACCACTTTTAAAAAACAGAAAATATCCTACGATAGAAAATTATTTTTTCTTGTATTGTTTCAGAAAAGAAAACGGTTTTCTTCTTCAATTCTATTTTCTTTTTTTCCGACCAATTTATGAGTAAACGTCTACGTTGGGTGGTTGGTTTGCCTTGCACCCGACTTGATACCAACATTACCAAAACTGATCAAAATGGAAACACAAGGGTGCAAAACAACAATCAACCAAACCTCATGAGTACCATAATTTTCTCATCCCCCCACAGCTCACTTATTAGTACTCCCTACCAACCTCGGTCTCACTTTATAAATTCTATACGAAAAAGACGGAAAAAATAAGAAACTGTACCGGAAAAAACCAGTCCCGTTCGGTCCAAAAAATAAAAAAACCGAAACCGAAAAAACAAAACGAAAAGTATGTTCGGTTTAGGTTTCTGTTTTGCTAAAAACCAAACCGAACCGATCCAACAAGAGAAGTGAGACCTAAATATTAGCTGTAACAGTATGTGTGACAACACCATCCATCTTTATTAAATAAATTTAGTAGTAATCAGCAAAATATCCAACAATCCAACGGCTCTCCTCCCAACCCACCACACATAATATACTACTATCCTAGAGAGAGAAAGTGAAGAAAATGACGCCGCAAGCAGAGGAAACTCAAACAACAACAACAATGGGGGGAGAAGAGCAAGAGCAAGAGCAAGAGCAAGAGCAAAAGAAAGAGATGAGTATGAGTTTAAGCAATTTATCAATAGCTACGAGTGAGAACAACGAGGAGATGACTAGATCTGCTTTGAGTACTTTTAGGGCTAAAGAAGAAGAAATCGAAAAGAGAAAAACTGAGGTTAGGGAACGTGTTCATCTTCATCTCGCTCGCATCGATCAAGAGTCTAAACGTTTGTCTATCATCCGTCAGGTTTTCTTCTTCTTTTTTATTATTATTATTTGCGGGTTTTTAGGTTTTATTTAGTTTTTTTTTACTATTATTACTCCTAGGTACCGTATTATTATTACGATATTAAATACCACCTTTTTTTATTATGTAGTTGGGATTTTGGGGTTTTTTAGGTTTAATAAAGTTCATTACTATGTCGGTATTATTATTGTTATTACGAAAAATGAATACCCCTTTTTATTTATTTTGTACTTGTATGTTGATTTATTTGGGAATTTTGGGGTTTTGAGGTTTAATTAAGTTAATTACTACTATGTCGGTATTATTTGTGAGGTATACTTTTATTATTATTATTATTGTTAAGAAAATAAAGACCCCGTTTTTATTTATTTTGTACTTGTGTGTTGTATTATTTGGGAATTTTTGGGTTTTGATGTTTAATTAAGTTAATTACTACTCCTGTCGATATTATTTGTGAAGTATACTTTTTTTTATTTTTTATTATTGTTAAGAAAATAAAGACCCCTTTTTTTATTTTGTACTTGTGTGTTGTATTATTTGGGAATTTGGGGGGTTTGGAGGTTTAATCAAGTTAATTACTAACATGCCGGTATTATTCCTGAGTTATTATTGTTATTGCAAAATTACGCCTTGTTTTGATTTTTTGTGTTATATATGTAAAATTGGGGTTTTTGAGGGTTTGATAGAGTTGATTATTATGTGGAAATTAGGAGGTTTGTCTACCAGGTTATGTTGAATTCTGATTTACTGTGATGAAAATTATTTTTTAGTTAATTTGATATACAAAAAGATTAGCCCTAATTTTGACTTTGTACCTGCTTAAATTTTTAATAATGGGGGGTTCTGATTTGTTATGTGGCTTCTGGTTTGTTTACCTGATTATTAAAGTTTTAATTTATTGTAGTGGAAAAGAATTTGTACAGCCGTTTTAGTATACAGAAAATTACCCTTGATTTCAATTATGTAACTCTAATCTATAATAATATATAGAAAATTGGGGGTTTTGACTCTTCTTTTAGGTTTTGACAGTCAATTGGTATGTGGATTTTGCTTAGTTTAAGAGTGATTCGGATTTCCTTTGGTGAAAACCGATTTTCAGTCAATTTAGTATATGGAAAAGTTTATTCCTGGTTTCAATTTCGTACCCGTATAGTATTACAGTAGACGGGAAATTGGGGAATTTGAGGTTTCATAGACTATTAGACTTGTTTGTTCTGTGGGTTATGTTTTGTTTATCTGGTTATGAAGTTTTTGAACAACTTAAGTGAAAAAGCAATTTTCTGTTTACTCAAGTATATTGACGTTAATTTCGGGAGGTATTTTCCCTTATTCCTCTTCTTACCTGTATACTATATGGAATTATGGATATTGGGTCTTTTAACTTTTTTTGCACTCATTTTTTTATGTTAACTTCTGTGTTCTCTTAGCAGATTATTAAAATTTTGATTTACTCAAGTGGGAATCAATTTTCTGTCATTTTGGTACTTTGATGTTAGTTTTGGACCTCCAAGTTAAATGATTTTTATTTTGTACTCAGAATTACTATCAATATTTCAATCCCATAGCATAAGTATCTCTTAATTTGCTAGTTTAGCTCACAAAACTGAATCGTTGTCCAAGTTGTTTGGTGTGCAAAACTTCAATTACGTAATACTCCAATTGACTGTAATAGAACTTCAGAGTACCTGATTGTTACCACTTTGTTTTATAGGAGTAAAAGTAAACTATCTTCATATACTGGTATTAGTCATATAGTATCCATTGTTTGCTATGATAAGTTTTGCTTTTAGATTTTACGTTCCGGTTTTTTTTAAAAGATCCAATATCTGCAAGAGCATAAAATAGGCAACTGTGTTTGGGGGCAACTTTTTTCGCCGAAATGCCTGTCTCTGTTATGGGCGTAGATCTCGGAAGAAGATGAAACTAAATTACTGTTGTTTTTCTTTTCTAACTATTCATTCTCTTAAAGGAGAAGAATAGAAGATAAAAAAATATATGCATTTACTGAAATTGGAAAGAAAGCAAGACAAAATACCATGCGTTGGAAATATGGATGGTAGTTTATTGTTATATTTTGTTTCTTCCACTTTATTAACCGAAAAGAATTTGTCTTGATGTTTGATGAAAGTTCTAATTGAAGTATGAAGTCAAACAAAGATAGGAAAAAAGGAAGTGTTAGGTATGCACCGAAAGAGGTTAATGTGGTTGGGTTTACCCAATTTGCTCATTAATCTTCTGTCATAATTTACGGGAAAACTTAATATTCAATTAAAAGCGAAAGAAACCATAATTGTGGGAATTTTACCTTTTTGAAAATGGACTGAATCAACCAATTACTCATTACCGAAGATTGCGTGCGGTAGTTATTTTCGGACCACTTTTACCTCCAGAAAATAATTATCCAAAAAAGGGAAGGAGGAATACTGCCTTGCAAGTTTTTGTTACTCTTTACAACATGATTTGAGAATCACCTGAAATTTTTGCAAGAATTTGGAAGTGTTACCGTTGAAGTACATTTCACTTGACATTATGGTGACACATGAAATGTTTATAGAGTTTATCTTTGTAAATCTCGTGTTTTATGTCAGTTGGGTTTAGATAATTAAGTAGACTTGTTGGCTATTAAAATTTTCCTGTTTTTGATGAAACTAAATTAATCATCAGGAACTCGAAGCACTACAAGATCCGATGAGGAAAGAAGTTACAGTTGTGAGGAAAAGAATTGATACAGTTAATAAAGAGTTAAAGCCTCTTGGGTTGAATGCGCAGAAAAAGGTAAAACACCAACCCATCTACTTTAGCAAATGACTTGCTTAAAAAACATAAACGTTTTCGTTTCGTTTGGTTTCTTGCATCTTTTTTCATTTTTCAGCAAATGATTTCGAATACTTTTTTAACCTTCTTTCCTGAAAAAATCTTGTTAAGTTGTGCCGTTAATATCAGTTTTTTTTTATGTTTGTTCTGCAATATCCACTTTGACTAGAAGAAAACCGCCTCACCTAGATTTCTAAGTTTTTCCAGAGGAATTTTCAATATTTGATTTTTCCAAAGAAAAGTAATCTCCAAACCAATCTCCAAACCAACCTTGCTGCAAATTTCAAACAAGAAAGTAAACCCCAGAAGCTTGAAAACAAATCTCAAACAAGCAGACCCTATAACTTGTTTTCGCCTTTTTTTAATAAATGAATGTGATCTGATTGGAGGTTTCTCACAGGAGAAAGAATACAAGGATGCTCTAGATGCTTTCAATGAGAAGAACAAAGAGAAAGTACAGCTAATTACAAGATTGATGGAGGTAATTCATTTGTTTTTATCGTTTTTTTGTACAATAAACTTGTAATGAGCAAAATAGTTTATTGAAATCTTGTGTTGGTATCTATTTGTTGACCTCTTCTTTTCCACATCACAGCTTGTTGGAGAAAGCGAGAGAATGAGGATGAAGAAACTGGAGGAACTAAGCAAGAGCCTAGAACCGGTACAGTAAGATCATCTAACCAAATGCTGAAGAAAAAAAATTAGACTCGGTCGTGTGGTTTTATTTGGAATGACTATTCGTGTGTGTATAGTAGGGGTGTTCTATTTGGATTTGGATTTGGATTTCTTTGTACTATATGCTTAATCTGTTACTTGTTGGTTGAATAGTTTTCGTTTGGTCATTTGCTGATTTAGGATGAGAAATACTCATATAAACAGGTTTGTACTAAAACAGGTCTCTAAGCTTTTGGGTTATCAATGCTTTCTTTCCCATCTTTTTACATTCATCTCCATTCTTTTGTTCTGTAAAATAAGTGTTCGTTTGCTGGAAGGCCAGGATTCTTATTGTTTGTGGTATTTTGTAATTTACTCTTATAAATTAATAGTATTGAATGTCCTGAGAATTTGTCAAGGTGACATCATCTTTCATAACATTAGAATATACTCCAGTTGGGATCAATGTGACAGTTTTATTTAGTTTATACTCCGGTTGAAAATAAAATTTAGAAAAGGAAGCCTTGGTAACCAAGCCTAAGAAAATGGGGTGGCAAGTGTGTAGCCAACGCATACCTATTACCTAACATGGGGACCAACTCATGTTAACAAAGGAGAGGATAAATCTCACACGAAATTGCGTTGTCGAAAATGACACTTGATATTTAGTTTGGAAACAATCCTGTGTTGGATTAGGACCTCCCAACTTGTAGCACTTATTATCAAGGATTTTTACACATGTCAGCTGTCTAGTTTTGGTTAGACGTTATAATCACCGTTTGTTGTTTGTAGTTATTATACAGGATCATTTATGCTAGGAAAACTGGTTTATGCTATGTGTATCATTTCATTATTCCGATACTTTCAGCAGCAGTAGCAGTCCATTATTATTCTCTCGTTAAGAAAACCGTTTTTCTTGGAGCATTAAACTAACAGAAGGGTGCATCATTTCGGAAGTGGTGATTCTGAGATACTCTTCCAGGTAGTAGAACCGAGACTCTGGTCTGGTTGTGGTATTTATACTAAAAAAACACAATTTGATCGTTTCTGTCGTGGGTGTCCCTAAGATATTGCCGGGTGTGGTATGCTGCATAACAAAGATAAAACCAACCACAAGACACCCGTTTCCCTCTTTTTCTGGACATGCTTTTTTGTTCACGGCGGAGTCTGAATTCTTGTTCTGTAAACCGAAAGGGCAACTGATAAGTCAACTGTTTTGTCCTCCTTTGGAACTTATCTCCACAACTATAAACTAAATGTATACGATTCCGCTTTCTCAATGTTGTTTGATGGTAGTTCCGGTAGCGATTGGGAGTCTACCTTAGTCAACTAATTACTCAACTTTTTCTTTCTTTTTTGTGAAAAGGGAGGTGCGCTCTGCTCTATTCTGATATAGGAGCGGTCCGAGCGGAAATGCCTAACTTTGTTGCTCTGAAAGGTAGGATTCCAAATAGGCAAATACCATTCTATAAGCACATTAACCACTACGTTGCCGTAAAACAGATCTATCAGACGGCTATACATGAAGAGCAATATATCAATTACGCTATACAGATCTAATGCTAGTCAAAGGGAATCGTTATAGCTTTTAATCAAAAACAGAAACTTAGCTGGGTAATTGAAGATTCACGATCGGATAACCTCGGCTGTCTATCTTAATGTCTTAGCATACGACGATATATTAAATGTCTAGTAGACCCGGGTTTTCATGCTTAAAGGGCATTCTTGTTATCACTCATCTCACGAGTATGTGGAGGAGAGTAAGAGTTGTGTCGTGTGCAAATAATTATTCCGTTTAAAGCAGTTAAAACCGCTAATTTGATGTATCACGATTCTCTATTTTACCAATAGTCCACATAAGCCATAAACTGAGATTTAACTATCAGAAAATCCAACTCATTTGGCCTCGTTCTTTATGAACAATTGGATGCTTTCGAAGTGTAATGCTTAGAGATGTTGAATTCGATTGAGTAACCTCAGTTCCCACAATATAATTATAAGCCTTCTATTATAAAGGTAAGGTGTATTCAACACTCGTTTAACCATGGAAAATAAACGGCTCAGACCTTAGTTCTGTTGGGATTTTTATTTTATTCAAATTTCACCCACATTCTCCCTTTAATTATTATGAACTGATGATCAAAATTTAGTGGAGCGATTAGCGAAGCCTCAAATCAACTGCTGATCATTTATATGGATATCATATAAATTGCAAGTATATCATAAGTTTTACTAGAAAATTACTGATGCACCACAACTATATGTACAACTCTATTCATGTATCGAGAGGCCAAACTGTTAACCTGAAATGTAAATAGCTAATAACAAACTAGTTAAAAGAAGATTGAGGGAGAAATTATCGTTTCTTAGTTATGGAGAAATCCTGACGTTTCCCACGATAGGGATGTTAACATATTTTAATACAAAAAGTAAAGTAATATGAAAATGTGAAGCTTTTGCCCTCACGGTTTGAGAAAAAAATGGGCCAGTACTCTCATAGTGGAACAAATTTGGTGATTTTGAAAAAAAAGAGAGGCAATAATAAAATTTGTGTTGAAAAGTTGATCTTGAATTATTAATTCCGAGTCATAAGGTGTTAACAAGCACAACTTAGAATAAATATAGTCATTCAAGCGCTGGAATGACCCAATAAATGTATAGATTAAATTTATTCAATTTGAAATATTGGTCAAGGATACAGCAAATCTGGACTGTAAAGCTTTTTTAATCAAATAAAGCGAGCTCGAGGTGGAGATGGCCTATGCACTTTGCTTTATCTCATATTCTCATTACCGTAATTTAATAGCCGAAAATTAGGACAGTAACACTTTATTTGTTAATTCACATTCATCATTTCTGATTTTCGAAACAACGAGGCTTTAGCGCTCCTTGTAATTTGGATTTAGGTCCACCCTAATTATGGACAAGGCATCTTTTCTTGAAAAAATATGATATACTTTGATAAATTATGTATGCAGTTTACTATACTTATTAAAGAATCTAAAGCTGGTGTGCAAAAACGTTGTTGTCGTTTTCTCAGCAATATCCGTCGAACCATAGTTATCCAGGAACATGTTTTTAACACGAAACCTCGTATGTTGCTTTCGTATCCCGTAATCCTCAGTTTTTAATTTATGATTTTTTGTTCAAAAATCATGTTTACTATTTCAATTTCCGTTTTCATCTCAATTTTACTGTAATCGGTCTTCATACAAAATGGTTACTGGAGTATTTAAATTTACAGTAAAAGATGTTCCGACCTATTTTTTTGTAGGCACTGAATAACGAATTTTGAGTAGCCTTCGGTCCTAAGAATTATGTCATTCAAAATAAGGCTATTCTCATCCAATAACAACTTGGTGACGATCTAAATGAAATTTGGTGAATTTTGATTGACAATACTATCTCCAAAGTAAATTGTGTGAGCTAGAAAAAATTGGTGTATATAAGTTATAACAGGACATTTAAAGTTATTATTCACCATGGTAATACATAAGAGCAAAAATCATGTATACTCTTAGGCTATATAGAATAATGTTTATGAACTATCCAAAGCACTGAGATTCAGTTAACCACGATGAGCCTCACAAAGTTGTATTGTCTTTTTGGTAGTAAAAGCGATGAGATAGTCCGATATTACCACAAATATGAACTTCATAGTGTATGACATCGTAAAAAAGAATCATTGCCATCCGAGACATAAATTAAACAATCTTTGGGATTTATGTATATATACCAATCAATTGTTCCATTTTGATGGTTTTATACAAATTATCTTGCAAATTTTACTAAAAAAACCTCTTAAAAATCAATTATATAATTCAGATTTATTAGGCGGTCAAAATTGCATAATTATTATTAATATAAATTTTAAATCCATATAGAAAAATAAAGCATACTCTCTTTGTCCAAAATCGTTGGAGTTATACATAACTACGTGCAATTTTGAACGACAAATAATTTATATCTAAGTTGTCGAAATCGAATTTTTTAAAAATTGATCACATAAGTTCCGTTTGATATCATATTTAATCTGATACTCAGTAACCAACCGCTATTAAAAAAATCCGAATTTTCAAAATTCAAAAATACAAAATTATCCAAAAAATCTGATAACAAAGACACAACTGGTTTAAATGTTAAACTAGAATAAATTTTAAGCCGAGTATAAAATTGGAAAGGTAGCGGCACAAAATTGGGAAAAAACAAACAAACATTCAGAGTCAGTAAAACCCTAGGATTCCCCTTCCATTTACTTTCCTAAATTCGTTAAAATTACCATAATTCTACAGCTGAATAATAATAATAATAATAATAATAGAAGACAATAAATGTGTATACGAAGAGGAGAGAGAAAGGGGAAAAAATCTGAGCAAAAAGAGACAAGAAGTGAGGTTGTTAGGTTGAGAACATCAATGGCGACAACTAGCGGGGAAAACAAAAACAGTTCTGAGGATGTTTTGTCTAATTATAGTAATAGTTATAAAGAAAAATCAGAGGAAATTGAGAAAAGGCAGATTGAGATGAAAGGAAGAGTTCAATTGCATCTTAATAGGATTGATGAGGAGACTAAAAGATTAGCCACTATTCGTCAGGTCTTTTTTATTTATTTATATATACCTGTGTGTGTGTGTGTGTGTGTGTGTTTATTTATATATACCTGTGTGTGTGTGTGTGTTTATTTTTGTTGCAACTCCATATCTTCAGCAATTTGTCAGGTTATTTCACATATTTGTTTGGTAAATAGAAACTACTTGTTAGGTTATTTCACATATTTGTTTGGTAAATAGAAACTACTTGTTAGGTACTTTTGCATGTTTGTTTGTTAATTTGTTAGGTAATTTTTACGTAGGTAAATAGAAACAACTTGTTTGGTAATTTTGCATATTTGTTTGTTAATTTGTTTGGTAATTTTACATATAGGTAATTTAACATATTTGTTTGGTCATTTTACATAGGTAAATAGAAACAACTTGTTAGGTAATTTTGCATATTTGTTTGTTAATTTGTTTGGTAATTTTACATATAGGTAATTTAACATATTTGTTTGTTAATTTGTTTTGTAATTTTATATATTTGTTAGGTCATTTTACATAGGTAATTAGAAACAACTTGTTAGGTGATTTTGCATATTTGTTTGTTAATTTGCTAGGCAATTTTACATAGGTAAATAGAAACAATTTGTCAGGTAATATTTTTGCTGGGTAAATTGTCAGGTAATTTTACGTATTTGTTAGATAAATAGAAAAAAATTGCTAGGTAATTTTACATATTTGATGCATAATTGGGGATTTGGGGTAATTGATAGATGGGAAGTTTATGGCATGTATGGATGTCCATGTGTATGGCATGAATTGAATTGTTCTTTTTTTGGATTTATTTGAGAAATTAGAGATATTATTGAAGAGGGTATTGTCAAGATTGGTACTTTTCCAATTACGATGTAACAGGAGCGATTAAGATACTAGGATAGAAATTTTTGCCCCAGTTGTTTGTCTTCTTTTATACAATTACTTAGGTTTATACCGGTTTGCATACAACAAAGTGTATGCAAATAATTAGGTTTTTATCCCGAAGTTTAACTTTTTTTTTCTATAACAAAAGCTTGATAGTATCCACAGAAGAAGGAATTTAATTGAATTGTTTGATTTTAGATCCTACCAGTATTTTTTTTTAGTTTTGAAAAAGCTTTCCAATGTTTCCATTATTAAAATTCATGTAATTTGAGAACATAAGATTATTATTGAAATGGGTTTTAAAATTAGTATTTTCTTTTGGCCCTATTGTATATCTTCTTTTTCCTTTTGTTTCTTATCAGATTTTATACCACGAAATACAAATTTAAAATAGTAAATATAGTTTATTTGCTGAGGTAGATGCATATGTAGACTACTTGATCTGCCAACTCATTTTTCTTGAACTTGTATACATAGTACAGTGTTTCTTTAAGGGTTAAATTTGGTTTTACCCAAAGTTGACTTTAGTTGCCAATCATCAAAGCTTGTTAGTTTGGGACTCGACTAACTTTTAAGCTGAAAAACTTTGACATGTATGGAATTTCAGATGCATGGCATGAATGATTAGGGCCTTTTTGGTTTAGTTATTGAAGCGGGTGATAAGATTAGTTCTTTTTTTGTCCCTGTTGCTTGTCTTCTTTTTCTCATAATATTTAACCACTTGATACACTTCAAAATCCTAAAGAAAGCTTAGTTGCTGAGGTAGGCATATGTTAGAGTAAGGCCAAGTGGGTATAATTATTTTATCTTCCAACTGTATACAAATATTTAGTTTAAAGGTCTAATTTGAGTTTTTACCCCAAAGTTTGACTTTTTCTTTTAACAAATGCTTGATTTATCATGTCTGGATGTATAGAATGTTGATTGTATTGTTGAATCTGGATCTCTAGTTCCTTTGTTGGATTAGTTTTGTTTTAAGAAATTTTTTGACTGTACCAAAGTTGCATGGCATGAATGAGTTGGAGTTTAGTGGATTTATTGAAGAAATTGGGGATATAATAGTTGGTTTTGAGATTATTGATTTTGTCCCTCCCTGATTTTGTCCCTCCCTTAACTTACTAACCTAATAAGAGAATATACCAGTAGATGAATTTCTGCTCTGAAATAAATTAGTTTTATAAGTTGGATGGACGCTTTAATTTTCTAGGGTCAGGTAAGAAAATCAATTCTTTAAAGCTGCAGCTAAACAAGCCCAACATGACTTACCGAAACAAAAACAATGAGTCATACCTTTTATCCGTATAGACGACGAAGTGAAGGCTTTGAAGGTATTAATCTGGGAGATTCAACAGAATTTAGAGTATTGCTAGTCATAGAATCGTGCTAAATTTTACAACTTGATTTAGCTAAAAACTATCTCCTTCTACTTCAAACAAAGAAAGAAGTTCATAAATGTAGGGTTAATCACCTTTTTGAAATATGGGGCGTATATAGATCTTTATGTTTTGAATGATCGACCGATGGACTATTAACCAAAGGTATTTGATTATAATTCTCATCCATCGGAAAATGGTAGCATTTCCCAACTAGTTTTGTTTCCTGCTTACATTGGTTTATTATGAAAAATAAGAATGCAAATTTCCTTCACAATTTTTGTAGATCTTGAAACTTAGTGAGAAGCCGCTTTTACATTTTAGATCTTGAATTTGTTTGATAAATACCATATTACATGTCAAGGTGGTGTTAGCTATTCAAAAATATTGAAAGCATACTTGCTTGAACAATGGAGGTAATTGATTATTATGAAACATTATTAATTTGCAGGAACTCGAGGCGCTGTCAGATCCGATGCAGAAAGAACTTTCAGCTGTGAGGAAAAGACTTGACTCGGTTGATAAGGAGTTAAAGCCTCTTGAGCTGAATGCGCAGAAAAAGGTAAAAGTACCACAATCAAATTCAACTTTAGCTAATGCCACACCTAGGGATTAAATTGCTATTTGCTTGCTTCAATTTCTGTGTTTCGGTTTTCAGAAAATTGGTTTACGGAATGTTTATTTTTGAGTTTTTTTACTCGAGAGACTCTTGGTTGGTTGTAGCCTGTAGGGTTCTCTATAAGCATTTATGTTGGGACTTTTTGATTATCCAAATTGACAAAACCAAAATCTATACCTACATTTCTAGTTCTAATTCGAAACTTTCTATCAATTCTGAAGTGAAGATATCACCATGAAATGAAACTCTCAAAAGAATTTGTTGAGATTTGAATGAATCTTTTATCACTGTATAATTGTGTCTTTATAGTATACGTGCGTGTGTGATTATAAGAGTATATTCCAAGATATAAAGGAAATATATGCAGTTGACTTCGAAAAATCATATCGATTAGAAAAACATGACCCACACAGTCCGGAGTCTTGATCAGTGGAAATAATTGGTTGAAGTGACTCTTTCCTAATATCTCATTGCAAGACTAGGTGATAATTAGAGACTCCGATTTTAGAGCAACGAGAGAGAAAACATTAGCCACCTGGTTGTGACTGGAAAAATGTGCAACTTGAATGGAGCAAATAGAAACTTTTTTTGGCATAAACTGAATTCCGTCAAGTTACTGAAGACACAAGTGGAGCGATGAGAGGCTCGAAACATTGAGTTTAGATACCAAGCTGAGAGTTGGCCGCTAGTGGTAGTTGTTAGGTTTGCTGTTATAGCCTTGTTATATTGGTACTGTAGCATTGTCAAGCCGTTCTGAATAACATAATTAACAAATGACACCTGGAGTATGATGATAAGTCGAACCAAGATTAGCACTGTAGGAAGAAAAGTATGAATGGCTACCTAAATTGTGATATGCTGTAGGCACGCTGGTTAGGATTCAGGTAGTTTTTCTAAGTTTTCTTTTCTTTTTTTGTCTAAATTTGTTTTCTGGCAACGTTTGCTAGTATTACATTGCCAAGATTTCGCAAGACACATAGTCCTTCTTGCTTTTCCTTTTTTGTCTAAATTTGTTTTCTGGCAACGTTTGCTAGTATTACATTGCCAAGATTTCGCAAGACACAGTCCTTGCTTGAGAAAATCTTCATACTCGACTAATTAAACTTTTCACATCGTTTCCATTGCCAGGATTTCGCGAGACACATAGTTCTTCTTGCTTGAGAACATCTTCATACTGTTAAACTTTCACGTTGTTTGGCAAACGATTGCAATTTCCGCATACTCAACTCTCTTTAACTGTTTGGACTGTGAAGATACAATAGATAAGAAATCATATCAGAAAAAAAGAATTTGTGGAAAACTTAAACTGAATTTTGGTATCTTATGACTGTTTTTATACAGGGAATATACCAGCATATACAAGTATACAACGAATACATTCAGCAGATTTATGGGAGTCAAATCAATTAGAATTATCTGACCCGTAGGGGCTAGGTTTGATATGTGGGAATAATCGGTAGAGAAGAGTCTTTCCTAATAGAAACCTTAGAAAGGAAACCCAGAAGGCTTGAAAACTAATCCAAACAAACATGTTTCCAGAACTTGTTATTGGTCCTTGAATTTCTTTTGATAGATTACTAATGTAGAAACATTGATCAACTGTTTGCGAAATTTTCTTTTGGTTTTGTTACTTATAGGAAAAAGAATACAAGGATACTCTCGATGCTTTCAATGAGAAAAACAGAGAAAAAGTTCAGCTCGTCACAAGATTGATGGAGGTTGGTTTCATACATTTTATCAATTACTACCTTTTACAGCGAACTTAAGATGATAATACATATGACGAGTCAATTCTTATTTTAATATTATTTATGTTATTGACCTTTTCTTTATCAACAGTTGGTGGGTGAAAGCGAGAAAATGAGGATGATAATACATTTGACGAGTCAATTCTTATTTTAATATTATTTATGTTATTGACCTTTTCTTTATCAACAGTTGGTGGGTGAAAGTGAGAAAATGAGGATGGAGAAACTGGAGGAGCTGAGCAAGAGCATAGAACCGGTTCAGTGAGAGTCAATTAACGAGAAATGCTGAAAAAGAATTGAGCTCTTGCTCATATGACTTATTTATATGACTGCTTCCTGTATAGTAACGGGTGTCGTCTTTCTGTTTGGATTTGTTTGTATCATATGGCTTAATCTTAGCTGTTTGGATAGTTTTGATTTTGTTATTTGCTGATTTAGGAATGGGAAGTGAAATACCCTTTTTAACATGTGTGTAAACTAAAACAGGTTTGGATTCTTACTTTTGTTTTCGTGTTTTGTAAGACTAGTGTGTTGTTCATTTGCAGAAAAAACACCTTTTTATTCTAATTATTTGTGATATGTTGTGCTATTTACTCGTAAAAAGAAATTGAGTTTTGAACGATGTAATTATTCCTTTGACCGGATTTTGTTGAGAAATTCTCACATTTATGTATCATAGGAGGAACTACTGTATTTTAAACACAGTAAGTGGAACACAGCCCTCAAAACTAAGAAGTGTTACTAATCATGTGTCCGATAGACTTTTAACACTATTGTGTTGCGAATTGCCAATATAGTTTCTCTGCCATGTGATTGTATGTTACTCGTGGTAGAGCACAAGTGTCAAATGTATGTACAAGTCGAGTGAGATGAAGACCCAAATGTAGTATGTCCTCAAAGACAGCGGCAATGGAAATTCGCCTAACTTTCCGACATGATAAACCCAATTACTTTGATAAAAGTGCATTACTAATAACTATTTTAATCGTGTGATGGACAACCCAATCCTCGTAACTAGTATACCATGTATTTTTATTTATATATTTTGATTACATGAGGAAAATTGATTTCAGCATATCTTCATGCTTAAGACTGAAAATCAGCCAAATGAAGCACTTCAAAGTTCAAAGCCTATAAATCACTACTGATCTAGTTAAGAGTAGCTTATTTAATTTTATCTTAGTGTACAGAAATTTAGATTTTGTTATTAGTAGATATGTTTTTTAATGTATAGGGAAGATTGTCGTTTTTTGTAGGTATGTTGGGAGATCCGGAACCTATATTAATATTTAAAAAGACAAAAAACGGCAAATTTGAGTGAATGTGTAGTACAGCTTCTATAAGTTTTCACGGTTTGAGGAAAGAGACCAATAATGGAGCAAAAAATGATGATTACGAAAGATCAGTCTTTCATAATTTCATTATAGGCAGTGAACTCGAGGTGGATATGTACATTACTCTTTTGCTAAATTTACATCATTGGTTTTTGTATCCTTTTTTCGTGTAGGAGTAATTTTATTGCTGA
Organism: Primula vulgaris; assembly: GCA_963920805.1. Lineage (NCBI taxonomy): Eukaryota > Viridiplantae > Streptophyta > Magnoliopsida > Ericales > Primulaceae > Primula > Primula vulgaris. The sequence continues at coordinate 39,436,034 of OY987213.1, forward strand.
ATGTAAAAAAACAATATTAGAAAATAGGGGGGGGGGGGCCTTGGCGCCGTTTGTAATTATGGTATTTGTTCCACAAGTTTATTGTAATGGGGTACTGTATATCATTTTCTCACCTTTCCATGTTTGACTGGATAATAAGTAGGATTGCTGTTCTCAATTCTATGAGCAATCTGTTTGTAAAAATAAATCATGAGATCAAAGTGGTGGTGTATATTTAATGAAATAAGTACTAGTTTTCACTTTAATGATTGTTCTCTGAATCATGTTTTATTGTTGAAAAGTGAAAACTATCATTTATATGAAACTATGTCAGTAACAATTGATATACCACTTGGCAAAAACACCCCAAGTTTTACCTTTAATCAATTTGGTCCTTAAATTTACTCCCTCCGCTCTTAAATATATACTCAAAAGAGTCGATTACAAAAGTATGCAATGTTTCCCACTTTACCCATTATTATCAAATTTATTATATAAATTACATAAATTGTACTATACCAGGAAATCCAATGAGGTATAATTGAGTTTTGAACAGACAAGTCCATTAATGCATGTCTATAAAAAGTCACATTTTCAAAGCAAGACTAACGATGCGGAACGGAATGACTATTTTCTTTTTGTTCAATTTTATCCCAAGGTTTCACAAAATTTAACTGTACCTTTTTCATGATTCTATGAATAATCTTTCAGGGCAGTTTAGAAAATAACCTGCTCTCATCAAATAAAGATAAAGAAAAACGAATGTCCTAGTAGAAAAATTAAAATAAAGGCACTTATATTAGATTTGGGAAGAGGAGTTGTTGAACTTCATTTTTGAACCGTCGGATGAAAATCAAACGGCCAGGAATTGTAACTTAATGTTTTTCTAATCTATTTTTATCTCGGCCATCGATGATAATCTTACGGCCCCTACACAAACTTTTGCGGCTAAGTTTGAAACGAGCAAATCGTTGTCCTTCATATTGTCACAAGAGCTCTTTTTTTTTTTTTTTAAAGTTACCTGCCATTTGAGGCTTTGGATTCCTTTGCAATGTCTCTATAAATCTCAGTTAATTTATGACTAAAGCACCTAAAATAATCAGGTCTGCAAAAGTTTTACCATAAACAAGTACCAAGTGCCACAGAACCTAAGGAGGTCACACATTTTCTTGCGGTATATATGAACCACTATTTGCGGTAATAATCAGTTTTTGGGAAAACAAATTGGTCAAACATTTACTAAAATCTTAATAAGAAATGGGTTGGTAATTGGTCTGACCTCTCTTTTCAAGAAGAAAAAAAACTAACCTACTAAAACGGCAAGAGGGAAAGAAGCTAAAATTCAAACAAAACTTTATTTACAAACAATTTTTATTTTTATTTTTTGTCAAGTGTTTGGTTTAACAAGTTTCTTCACTAGTAATAGGCTTATTAAGTTTAAGGACTGCCATATGACTCATAACTGCAATCATCTTTTAACCATGTTAATTTATTAAGAGACACCTACGTATTAGAATTTTAGAATCTAAGCTAAAATTTCTTTTTTCACATATTACCTGCATTTGTGCGTCTACACCTAAGCTAAAAGGCTAATATGTTTGCATGACTGAGTCAAAACATCGATAACATTGTATTTCGATTATGGAATGTGCTTATTATAATCACCGATTTCTTGGAGATATAATGACTTAGAGCATCTACATTGTTATGGTTGTTGTGTGACATATTAGCTCGTTATAGAGATATGTATAGATATAGAGAGAAGTATGAGAGAGACAACAACATGGTCTTTATTAATCAGAATATATCAATACAAGTGGACCCTAACCTTCTTTATATACTAGAGGTTAGGGCTATACAAGATAGAAAGCCCAACTTAGTCCCACTATGAGTAAGGCCCAATAGTCCAATAATATCTTACAACACTCCCCCTTTGGACGTATTGAATTCTTCGTCTTCATGCAGTTGATCTGAGTCGAGTTCATTCGCAGTGCTAAACACATAAAAACCTTAGGGCCGAAAAACCCAGTGTGGGACAAAACCGGTACCTAGGAGAAACTGTGTAGCCGAATGATATAGGCCGAAATATCATGTAAGTAACTAACCACAAAACAGTGTGCCTCATCAAAACCTTGTCAGAGCAAACCCAATGGGAAAATCTCTGATCGAAGGAAAAAGAGTGCAACAATGGTAGTAGTAGGGATCAACCACAAAACAGGTGCCTCATCAAAACCTTGCTATAGTAAACCCAGTGGGAAAAAAATCTCTAGTTGAAGGACAAAAGAGTACACAGTGGTAAGAAGTATACAACAGGATACTCCCCCTAATTTCGGCAATCTTAAGTGAGATATGATGGGAACGTGTCTCGCTAAAAATCTTGCCAAGGAAAACCCAGTGGGAAAAAACCTTGGTCTAAGGACAAAAAGAGTACACGAGCATGCGACTGGATGCTCCCCCTCACTGGCACACGACAGGGTGCGAGGATTTCGACTAAGTAGTAATTAGTGCAATAAGCATTCACATGGATGCTCCCCCTCACTTGCACACGACTGGGTGCAATGATTTCATATTCGAATAAAAAGTACGAGCATTCGACTGGATGCTTCATTTACTTGCACACGACTGGATGCAAAAAAATCTAACGTGGAATAGAACGAGCATTCAACTGGATGCTTTTAAACTTCATATGTGAAGATTTATTTCGGCAAGAAATGCTAAATAGCATAATCTAGTCATTTCTCTCATGATCGATAACAACAAGTTGTCCTCAAATAAGACAAGTGTTTTATCTGGATCGTGAGACAGAGCATATGTAATTCAAATATGGCTAATACGAGCTCGAAGCCATATACACTCTCTAGTAGTCTCATAGAGCACGAGTAGATCAGAGTGATTCATTTGGAGTCATTCCAAGACTTCCAAGATATTGCATTATTCCTAATGGTAAAGACAGACCATGTTAGGAATATCACTTATGCGGGTCTGATAAGTAACCAGCATCGGTATAACCGAAAAAGGGTTGCGTTAATTCGAGTACCGAAGGGAGTAGGTACACTCGATGACGCAAATGGGATAAGACAAGCCCTCATCCACAGTTACCTTAAGGTAATGGGAAAATATCTTTTATGCCATTTCGATGGCAGCGTGTTAGCGCAATGTTGTGTCGAGCTATACCATTCACAACATACGAGATACTCGTCCTAGCACATTAGACCAAGTACAATGATGCACTTATTGTACTTAGATATGAACATCATGGTTCAATATCCCTTTGTCGTCTCATCAGGGACAGGTCGGGTCTATATCAATGTCTAGTGATCGAACGATCATGGGAGAATCTGACGACTTAGCGTCATAATGACTAAAACGTCATAACACCTTCTGGGTGTAGTCTGAATCATGGACTTAGATTCAATTTTTACGGGACTCGATCATCAGGCCGAGTTACTACCGTGTCTTCCCAAGATCTTTCATCTCGAAGGCAAATCCAAAAATGGATCGCGTAATAAAACACTCAAGGGCATAATACTTGTTCAAGTATCCCAAGCTAATCAAGTACTCACTTAGGCGGGTATACCACATCCGCTCGGATTATATTAATCCATATAGTGAACGTCTCATTTAATTGAGATCGTGTTCCGTGGTCAGGAACTACTTGATTAAAGCATATGAAGTCACACAGGGACCTTCATCTATATCTCTTTGTCTAAATTCCCATAGAGATAAACCCGTGACCACATTCATGGCTGCATACTCAGTTTTTCGGAAACTACTAAACTGGTAAAGTAGGGGACTGTTATAATGTCCATTACGAGGAAATCAACCATCTCGTAATCAATTCCAAGGTGTGAGAGAAACCTTGCGCTACTAGGCGAGCATTCTACAATCTCATTATTCTCATCACTTTTCCTTACGAATAACCAAATAAACGAACTCGTTTAACATTGGTGGTGTTGGAGCTACAGGTCCGAACACACTTTCGCTAAGGAGTCTACTTGGATTGCAAGTTTCCATTAGTCTAGTCTATTCTCCGTTGACTTCAGGCAACGGTACATGGTTCCCTGTCATAATTTGTTTATATTATCAGTCGTCACCGAATATATGAACAAGTAATCAATGACAGTCTCGTTTCGCTTCAATATCGTCTAAGATATCATGATCGACAGATATTTCGAGATTCTTAGGATGAGGAGGAAATCACACATCTCCTTGATCCTTTATAATCTCGTGCGACAAACGAGTTTCAGTTCACCACCTTTGGGGCTGAACGAATTAAGAACCGGTCAACTTTCTCATATCTTGGGAAGGACGACAGGCTGACGGCATCGTCCTTTGCTTGGCGGGTTCGGCCAAAGCAACGTGTTACGACAGGAACACGGCGTCCGACAGGAACGTCTATTCTTGCAAGCATTTTCCAGCAGGTATAAATGATCTCGTGACATCTCATAAAGTCATTAAATGCGTCTGACATTTAGTTAGACTTGAGGGAGTCTATGCACTTACTTATCACTAAGTGCAGTTTTGGGGATCAAGCTAAGACTGAGTGGGTTATGCCACGTTATTTCACGTCGTTCCTTATCAACGGTAACGTGCAAATCTCCCCCTAACGACGGGGGGAACAGTCTTAGCGATGTCACTTTCGCATATCATGCGGTAAAGAGATCGCTTGCCAAGGTTACTCTATCAAATGATAGGCAGGAGATTCATAATCGACTTATCTCCCCTTCAGAGGTCCATATTTTGAACGCTAGAGCGGCTCAATCAAAATATTAATTAATCACTCTAAACACGCGTTAATATGAGATTTTTGGCTCATAACCAGTAACCAGCTGGTACGCATATGGTGTTTGAGTGTCTATGGGCCTCATGACGGACCAATGCAGCAAAATAGCATAACCCCACACAGAAATATAAATCTTGGTGTGCAAGACAAAGAAGTGGGTGCAATCATTTACAGTTGCATCATCAAACTTTCCGTGAGTCCATTTGGGTCTGAACATAATCGACAAGATGTTCAATTTCAATTTCCAAACTCAAGTAATTCAAATCGAAATTTTGATTTTTACTCTTAGGAATTATCAAGTCGACCAGACTTTTCAGGATAATCCGGATCATGAGCCATCAACTTAATGATAGGGCTAAAAGTTTGGAAAGTGCTGCATTTATGTGGACAATATTGAAATGTGACCATATTGTCGATGCATCAACCATAACCATTTATATTTATGGTCCGTCTTATGGTTGGATAAGTCCACAATAACTCCTTCAATTCTTTACAAGAATTTTACGAGTTCATTTTGTGATCTTTACACATACTAGTCTTTCAAAGTGAGCATTAATGGCATGAATTTCGGATTAATCGCGAAATATATTCTCAGAGAGAATCCAAATGCGATGCGATTATAAATCAAGCATCGCCTTTTGACCTGGGAATATCTCATCCGGTCAATGCCACAATATCAAAATGCTCTTATCAATCGACGACAGGCGAATGATAGTACAGACAATCATGTCTTAGCATCTAAATCATTTATCATTTCGACGACAGGCGAAATGATAAAGTAACTTTAAATGCTTTAAAGAATGTGGTAGCAACCAATTGAAAGACATTTCAACTCCTCTAAAATACGCTTTTGGTCGTATTGAATGGAGGCTATGTAAATAAATTTTAATTCTTTCATGAGCTATTACCAGATAACACTGGTTTTCTCGCATATTTTATAACTCAACAAGGTACGGCAGGACCTACATGAGTATAAGACCTCATATTTGACAAATCAATTTGGTTTTACCAAAGATTTTGATTTTGGAACGATAGGTTCAGAATCGTTGTCACTGAATATTCTTTTAGGCAAATAGTTGATGAAATTATGTGGTACACTGTTACCCACTATTTCCAAAAAAAAATCAACTACCCCACAAGTATTGCCTAAAATTTCATAATTTAAAGTTTGGTTACATTTGTCAAAGGAATTTGCTCAAAACACTTTAAATTATTTCGAGAAATTTCGTAAACAGGCAAACCATAATCCAAAAGTATCTCCAAATGGATAATCATAATCCAAATGGAAAAACATAATCCAGATGAGCGAAAAAATGGCTCAATGATTTATCAAAATCATTAAAGAAAGGTATCCAACTCATTTGAGCCACAAAATCGGGGGTCTCAAGAGTTTCCTTTCAATTAACTTTAACCACATTAGCATCGGGTTTTTTCACATTTATAATAGTTGTGAACTATTTAAGAATTAACCGTGCATGAGCTTTGTCTTTATAGCATAGAGTTGCCTCATTGAGCATTATCTCTTGCTTTGTGACAACGGGCCATATTGTTCCTTTCAATTACTGTCTTGGAGCCACAGGTTTTTGATTTTGACGATTGTCTAAAATCTCGCTTGGCTAGGCGATTCATCGGGATCGCGACAGTTCGAGACAAATAACACTTGTCTCGGTTCTCGATTCGTGGAAAAAAATGTACATGAAAAGCATTAATATCAGGCAAACAATTCTCCATTGACCCAATGGGATTAAAACTACTCACCGGGGTAATTTTCTTATCCAATAACAGATGGGCGATAAAGGAACATTGTGAATATAAATTCACAATACTGCTTATGGAATACAATTTCCAAGCTAGTATTTTGGTGAAGGATTGCTCCAATATGTCAATTTCAGACATTGGTTCACCATAGACGTCATCACATCTCAAATGTGGCGGCGGAATAAAATCAACGCCTTAGCATTCATCATGAGGGTAACAACAAACTCGTGTTTTACTTATCAAAGATGGCATAAAAAAAATTGGGCATCATATTTTCACACATCAGGGTGACTAACATGTGGTGACGGAATAACATCAACGTCTAAACAGTCGCAAGTATGTTTTGCGATTTTTCTCATCATAGATGGCATCCAACATGTGTTGGGAGTTCTGGATTATTTTTCATATAAAACGACTGGTTTATATGTTTATGGTTTGCACAAGCACAAGCTTTGTTTCGAAACGACAGGTTCGAAAATAGTTTTGCTTTTAATGTGAATTGGTTCTCATTGATCGAACGACGGGTCGATACTGAAACACCAATTCGGCGAAACATACATCACTATATAAACACACTCGGGGAAATTATTATTTAGTCAACCCTTTTCGGTAGCTCTACTTGAAAAACGACCAGGAAAGATGGTGAGGGTGGAGGGCACGAATGCCACTTAAAACCCGACCTCATTAGGATATCGACTTCCGCCTATATCTTTCCTAGACATCGTATCCAAATAGGTGAGCCTATTTAGGGAAGGTTCATAATTTTTCCAACTTAAATGTGAAAATATATGATTTCGCAAATTTACATATTATACACATGGCAGTGATTAAATATATTTAGATTGTACCTGCTTGTAGTACATATTATAACAAGATATTCTAAATCACACTTAGCAATATCTAATACAATCAATCAATCTAAATTTACCAATCAGTACAAAATATATCACAATTATTATTCTAATGCCATATGTGTAAATTTTATTCATGGTAATTACAACATGCATGTTAGTAATATATTCTTAATTACCAATTTACAATATACAGGCAAATAATCTAATTTCACGCAAGGAAATCAATTTATGACATGCTGATCATGTTAGACAATACTAATAATTAATTCAGTCGGATTCTTTACCTAACAAATACAAGCAGCATGTAATTGTTGTACATGTAAGTATATGTGTTTCATGCAATAGTGATTTAAATCATACCAAACACCAAACGTGTCATCAGTAAGTTATTTATATAACATGTGCAATATATCCATGCCATGAAGATTCACACCATAATAACAAACAAAAAACAATTTATTTATTTATTATACTATACAGGACATGCGATTCCAAGACATGTATAACATAAATACCTAATATATACACGGCATGGTATCTACCGAGACAATTAATTGTACTTCATACACACTGATTTATAGGTAAACAAGCATGCACAGCCGTATAGTTTTATAAAAAAAGTTATAATTTATTTACCTTTTTCAGGTATGTTGCTGAAAATCCATAGAGTAATAAGCCAATAAAATCCGGTACCTTACGCACGGTATGTTGGTGAAGGTCGATATAGCAAAACCCTAAAAAAAAACCCGGATAAACCTCAAGGTTTATATATACCCAATATCCGTGCGTTTACCAAAAATCTCCAATATCCGCGAGCGTATATCCTATTCTCCGCGAGCAACGTGCTGATAACGTGTTGTGTGACATATTAGCTCGTTATAGAGATATGTATAGATATAGAGAGAAGTATGAGAGAGACAACAACATGATCTTTATTAATCAGAATATATCAATACAAGGGGACTCTAACCTTCTTCATATACTAGAGGTTAGGGTTATACAAGATAGAAAGACCAAATTAGGCACACTATGAGTAAGGCTCAATAGTCCAATAATATCTTACAACAATGGTTAATTTTTATTAGTTTTAAGGTAACACTAATGAAGTGACTTTTATATTTTACACTCCACACTACAACTTTATGTTATATTTATGACCCACACTTCAATTTAAACTTTTTAAGTATATAAGTATTCAGATATGATATTTTGAAAGAAATTGGTAGTGACAATATTCTTTTTGAATGAATGTAAGTTTCATCGACTTTAAAAAACGATCCATTTTTTGTGACGGTGATAAATAAACTGAAATAAAATAATAATATTAGCACTTTCGACAAATAATTTTTTTAATAGGAATATTTTTTTGGGGGTTGTAAGAATTTTTCTTTCAAAAATAAATTTGTGAATCACATAAGAGTTTTTTTTTTTTTTTACATTTACGTGAACCAAATATCACAGATCGAGGTTTAAAAGAGCCTCACTAGAAAATATAAAGTTCAGTGAAATGACACATGGCTTGTTATATACACTATACATTCTGAAACTAAATGTTGCTTAGTTGACAATTTTAAAATAAATAATGTGAAATGTAAAATACAAAAGTAACAAAGAGCAATACTAGTTTTATTATCCTCACAAATTAATGGATATAAATTTGCAAAATGGAAAATTGAAAAAAGGAACTAAAATGCATATGAAGACAGGCATAATCCAGCCAACAACGCACCCACGCGCACCCTGTGACAACTACAGTCTCCTGAACTATATATATATATATATATAATACCCTTTCCGTTGGGTTCGGCTTTTTATTTGGTTGCAACTGTTTGTACCATGCACCCCCATTAAAGTTTCTGTAAAATTAAAAGGTGACACGTTCGTAATGTTGTACCTTTATATTCCCATTTACAAAATTTAAAAAATCTATCACTAAGTAGGATAACGATACGAGTACCGTACCCGATACGATATGATACGGATATGATGATACGGTAAAACTTGAAAATTTTCGGAACGGTACGAAAAGAGTACTTCAGTAAAAAAAACTATTTATTTTTATATATACGATTTAATTTAAAAATTACAATTTTAAAATAACAAAATTAACAAAATTTAGTACAATTTAGGCTTCTATACGGATATTTTAGTGAAGGTTAACATAATTTTTTCATAAAACAAATTTAATTAAATTTATCATACTTGTTAATTATAAAAATTTCACATTATTATATTGGTAATCTTATATTTTAATTAATTTTTATGAACAAAATTAAATTAAATTTATCAGCTGTGTACAAGTCGTACCGATAGGGTCAAAATATGAAAAACTCAACAACGATGCTCCATTTCACATAAGTTAATTTATTTTATGTATCCTACCATACTATTACGTTCAGAATAATTAAAAAAAATATATGAAATAGGCGTGGTATCTAGCTAGTAATAGTATCTATCTCACTGTACATGTATAGACTCTATACTCTATTTTGACTGCATCTACTTAAATTTCCTAGAAATGTTCATAAAGAGTAATGATACTCAAATTATTGGTTCTGATTTTTTATTCAAATTTACTTATGTGTTAGTTATGTATATTTGATTATGAAATTAAATGATTAGTCTTTAACTTTCAGTTAACCAATGCTAGGATTGCCATATATGGATCATATGTAGTAACTATGTTTTGAGTTGTTGTTATCACAAAACACAATTAACGGTCTTCATAGTCCTCTGCGTTCTTCAAATGTGTATTTCACTATGAGTTTTTGTTAATATTTTTTTAAAACTATGAACTATATTGTTGTTTTAATTAAAATTGATCGATAATTTCTCTAGTCAAAACTAAAAGGGCCATCAGTGTAATTAACATGATACCATGGTTGTAATTGAACCATTGTTTACAAGATTATCTTTTTCTTTTCTTTTTATAGAAAAAAAAGGTACATCAAGCACATTCATTTTTTTTTGTTACATCGGAAATTCAAAATAAGCTAAGATCTAAGGTTGTTGCGGCCTTTAACATCCACCCCAGAGTAGACGGTCTATGCTATATGGGCTTCTTCCCAAAAATGAAATTCTTCTATCATATTTCTTTCCATTTTTGCTAAGTGGTCCGCACAGATGCTGCCTTCACGGGAGATATGAGTTATAATTGTTGTGCATCTACACAACATGTATTTTATATCCACCAACAAGCCACGAAACAAGAAGTTAACATCAAGCACCTTCATACCTATTTGTGTAAGATTCAAACTAACAACGGCAAGTCGTATATAAATTGAATTGATAGCAATCTATCTTTGAAGATCTATCTAGAAGTTCTTTATATTTCCGAGTTGATAGTGTAACTCTACTCCGCTATAAATAGACCCCAGTATAGGTTAAACCGTTAAAGTCATACTGATTTAGTAGGGGCGTTATTTTGCTACTCCTATTATAAAACATAAAAATAAAATGAATAACACAAACATGAAACATGCAAAAGAAAACTACTCGTATATCATATTTTTGCTTCTAAAGATAACGTGATATGAAATATTGGAATTGGGAACGAGAAGTCGAGAAGCAACACATAAAATGTTTTTGAGATGGGAAATGAGTTTTCTGTTGACCAAATCGAGTTGATGGTTGATATTTGCAATGTACCTCTATTTAACTATTCTACATTATTACTTAAAAAAGTTACTAAAACTTTACCACTTTTTTTCCCAAATGTATTTTTTAATTTAATTATATTCTACGAAATTACGTGTAATTTTGACCGTTCAAAAACTTATATCAAAATTGTCGGAATGTAAATTTTAAAAAGTTGATCATATAGTTCAAATGTTAAATTTTATAATTACATTAAAAAAAATTCATTTCAACAATTTTAATATAAGTTATAGCTCAATCAAAATTGAACTTAATTTTATAATCTAACAATTAAATCCAAATGGAGAGGCATATACAAGATATTCCTTCTCACTATATTTTGCAACTTAGGCTAAGCTGACATTTCACCCAACACAATATATATACTATATACTATATACTATATTATATATACTATATACTATATTATATATATATATATATATATATATATTGACATAAATATAGCTAAAAACTTATTATTTTCATCATGTCACCAAATTCCAAACCCCTGTTTCCACTACCAACTTGATCATCTCTCCAAAACTCAATTTCCAATCAAAACACTACAAATCCAAAAACCCATTTCAAAACAAATCTCAAAAATATCCATTAATGGCTCAAAAGTATCTCCATGAGCTTTTAACAGAAGCTCAAGAGCCTTTTCTCTTAAAAAACTACATAGCTGAAAAACAATCAAATCTTAAAAAATCCATAACCAAAAAAACAAAACCATTTTCTGAAATAAACTTATGCAACAATTCCTGCTTTAAGTCGCAAACCTATTCGCCGAATTTTACCAATTCTCTGATACCGTCGAAAAACAGAGCACAATTAAAAATTACCCAATTTGACCTCTCTGTTCTTCTTGAAGCTGCAGAGAAGATCAAAGGTTCAAAATTGGGGAAAACCCAGAAGGAAAATGCGGGTTTCGGGGTGTTCGGGTCGATTTTCAAGAAGTTTTTGAAACCAGGGGTGAAAAGTGAGAAAATTGAAACTTTGGGGGGCTTTTTGAAAGATGAGGAATTTGTCGAGATGGATTTTTGTTGCTCTTCTTGTAGTAGTGTAGAGATATCAGACAGTGATCGGTTTAGTTTGAGTGAGAAATGTTTTTGTTCGAGCCCTGTGAGTACTTTTTTAAGTTCCTTGCAAAATAGTCCTTCGAATATTTGTGTACGTTCGCCAAAATATTTGTCACGGGATAACTCTCCCCCGGAATGTTTGTCACCGGAGACTTCTCCGATTATCAGTGATATACAGGTTTGCTATTTTGTTAATTTCGGTTATTATCATTATTTCGTACATTTTTTTAACTCTTCTTTGATTTATGTAATATGGATTGGTAACTGAATTATGGTTGCATAGCTATGCCAGTTAGCACTAATAGAAAAAATTCAGCTTGTTATATCAATATACTGAATTTTAATGATAATACATCTCCTTGTCAATATATATATATATTATATTTTTTTATAGATATCATGGCTCTTTGTTTGTATGGTAAATGCTGTAGTTTTCTTAATTTTCTTACTCATGTTATAATTCATTAACAATGAAATGTCTTGATGCTACACTAATCTTGAATTTCCTTTACTAAAATTTCAATGAGAGAATACAACTAAGTTAATTGTACTTTTGCTTTCATATTGGGAAAGGTCGAGAATATAACTTTTTGTTAACATGACTCTTGATGAATATAATGTAATTTCGCGACACACGGCAAGAATAAAATCGGCAAATAGTAGATTAGTATGTTTTTTGGTGGTAGGTACAACGATAAAGTATTTCAAAAAGTTGTGAGAAAAAGTTTCATCAAACATGCTTGTTGTTATTGCTTTTTTTAGTTGGAGCAGTTATTTCTAAACTGGCACATTAAGGTATAATTACTGAATCTGCTTTTATAAAAGTACCACCAGCCTTGAAATCGGAAAAGTCATCCTACTAAGAAATGAACGTTCAATGACAAGTAACGATATGTTCTTTATTTAAAGTCAGTATATTTTATAATAAATATGTTTTGGTAAATTAGTACAAATACGCTCGGGGGATCCTGGTACAAAAACATTCGATCGTGTGAATTAATATATCGATTATGTATTGAACCCAATAATATCAAAATGTCAATGAATGAAACGATTCACAAGTGTGTAATTGAACATATTTTGGATTTTGATTGCGCTTTATTAATGTTTTTGCAAAAAATATATGTTCGTCAGGGCAACGGTGGGGCAGAATGCGTACCCCCAAAACATTCTGAAGATGAAGAAAAGGATCAATTTAGTCCGGTATCGATATTAGACCCTCCATTTGAAGATGATACCGAAGAAGTTGAAATTGAAGAGGATGAAGATGACTACGATATGGAATGCAGCTATGCACTTGTTCAAAGTACGTACACTTTATACAGTTTTACTTTCATTTACCTTAATTTGTTGCTTGTAAGTGTAAATATAATTACCAAAACTGTATGGAGAAAGAGAGAACTTTTTTTCCTTCTTTTGAAAATCTAGTAGTAAGATGTTTGAAGACTTTAAATTCAGTTTTCTAAGTTGAACCAATAATCTTAATTCTTAAAACTAGCAAGATGAGGACATTGCTGCCCTTTTTTGGCTACACAAGCTAGTTAAATCTAAGGATCAAACAATCGATGGACACATCTAGTATAAAAGTACAAAGAATGAGAAAATGGTCAGAATAAGTATGCCTTTAAAAAAAGTATGCCTTTAAATGGTAAACTAATTATAGCTCTAAAGTCAAACACAAGTTGGGAACACTTCTAAGTTAAATAATACTACAATTAGATTTTTAATTCTCGGATGTATGGACTAGCTAGTAATTCTAAAATCTTTATTGTGATAATTGCTAATACTAGTCCAGAGATTCAGAAATGTTTTTGAAGGACACCTGATTGAATCGTGTATGTGATACCATTTTTACATGTTTAGTTTATTTCAAAATTAACACTAATAAGAGCATATTTGTTGGAAAAATATTGTGTGCTTCGTCTACATAGAAAGGTCGTTGTTCTCTTAGATCATATATGTACGTGTAGAGAATAATTTTGTTTTTCTAGAAATGGAAATGCTAGTAGCTAAAAAGTCCTTATTATAATCTTATTGATAAAGAATAGAATGTCCCACCTTAGAGGTTGATTGCTGTTGTGTGTTAGTAATATTATAGTCACAACGGTTGGCAATTATCAGCTAAATGTTAAATAAATGCAAGTTGCTTATGTAGGGTTCTTCATTATCTTGCTTGTTGGTTTGCGTTTATCAAATGTCGGCCATTTAAACAATTTGAATATCCCAACATTAGTTGGTCACAGAATCTTTTAACCGATAACTTGAAAAAGTTGGTCTTGCCAAGAGCCATAGTGGTGTACTGATTGTATATTTCCAAAACAATATAGAGTTGTTAATTTGTAAATTGCCCAAAATAAACTCGTCTTGAGCTCTAATAGTTATCTGATTTTGACAATATAGTTTAAATAAGACAAAGAATCAAATATAATTTGGTAGGATCTGTCCGTGTTTGTTAATATAACTTGTATGCACCCCTAATTATTTTAGAAATCTCAAACTGATCAAGAACTTTTAAACTGATGTTAAACAAAACATCAAATTTCAGACCACTCGTTACCCTTATTTTTGGACTTTATCATGTGTTCAACACCACCCACGGAAAATTTAATGTACAAATTTTATGCTCTACTTTGTTCGTGGAGCCACTCCAATAAATTTAGTATGACAATGTATACTTCGAGACGTGCAGCCGTGCAGCCACCTGATTTTCCCAAACAGCATAACCTGTAAAATTGAATGAAGACACATCAACACCCCTTCAATTTGTGATTAGCATCCTTTTGGAATTTGTGATTGAACCATTTTTTTTTACTGTGATAGAGTGTAAAGTATCTAGTTTTTACTTGAATTCAGACAATGAAACTAATTCATGTAATGTTGGAACCAGGGGCAAAAGAGCAACTTTTGGAAAGGCTTCTAAGATTTGAAAAGTTGGCTCAGTTGGACCCAATAGAACTCGAGAGAAGCATATTAGAAACAAAATCAGTTGATGACGACAGCGATGCTGATGATGAAGAAGAAGAAGGGTTTGAAGATTATAAGGAAGACAAGTCAGCAAAGAACTTAAAAATTATTCCGAAGGACAAAAGGAAAGGAGATAGAATCGATGAAAGAAAAGTATCAGTTAAACTAACTTGTAAAAGGGTTGGTTTTGGGGAAAAAATTGTCGTCAAGACACAGATTGATATGATAGTGGAGGTCGATATGAGAAGAGAAGATGATCCTGGGTGGAAAACAAGTGATCGAGAGCTTTTGTATGACGCCGCAGTTGAAATTGAGCTTTTTATATTTGACTTATTAGTTGAGGAACTTCTCAGAGAACATGTCTTAGGCTAATAATATATTATTACGGGTGTTCAGAAGGGTTCAGAAAAGTGCCATGTGACAATGAAAGTGTAGTCTATGGCGCTTCACTGGTCCGGTTTTTGAACGTAAGTGACGGGTACAAAATGTTGTTGGTAAGTACTACTTTTAATACGTAATAATTAGTGGGTTATTCAGATAAATTTGATTACTTGGGTATGAGTTTAGATTTGTATTATCAGAATATGAGATGTATTATATAAATATAATATATGTGGAGGAGTAATGTGTTAGCTTTTGTTTTTCCTAGAAATGAAGTTCCATATCATGTCTTCTGCTTCGAAATTTCATGGTTCTTAAGACGAGAAGCGAGATGGTGAAGCACAAATATGACTTTTAAAAGCAAAATTCAGCTTAATAAAATTAATAAGAACATTAGTAACAATTTGAATGATACGCCTTTTGTTATGGGACGACAATCTAACGCTATCTTGAAAAAAAAGTACTTTCTCCGTTCCACAATATAAGTTCAATATACTATTTTGCTCCATTTTATAAATAAAAAGTTTTGTTAGATAATCTTACATATTTACCCTTTTAACATATAATAAAAAATGTGGAAAGCCAGCATAATAAGCACAACCAGTTCCAGAGAGCTCATAATTCGTTTTGTTTCCAACAATTCTTATTCTCTGTTTTATTCTCATAAACAAAATATTTTCCCCTTAATGTAAAATTATAAAGTTGTTTTATAGTAACTGTTAAAAGCCAAAAGAAGAAAAAGGAAATGAGAAAGGAAAATTCTTAGAAGCAAGCTAGTCTCTTTTTCCTACCCAACTCGTCTACAGACTTGGTAAACATGAAACTTTTGAGTAACAATTCCGAAATAAAAGGCAATTATAGTAATTAAAAGGTGCACCAAACATGCTTTTTCCAGCCTTCCAGGTTCTAATTGTCTAGTAGAAAGTTGTTCGTAAAGTGAAAATCACCTGATTGACTTATTAATTAATTAGTTATTTTACTCTCTCCTTCACTAAGTTTTGATCTCTTGTTCAATACTCGCATTTAGTTTTTATGTTGTTGTCATTTCGGGGTCATCCAATAAAATTGGAACGATACAGACTAGATTAGCATGATCCTTCACATGGATGACACGCACAATCGAGAAATTGCAACTCTGTTGTTGGTCCTTTGGGAGATGATTTGTATGTAAGGTAATCTTAGAAGCTAGCTTAAAATGTACTGAGAAAATATTCTCTTTTTAAGCTTTTATACTCAAAGAAAATATTCAATTGACTCATTCATGATTAAACTTTCATCACCATAATATTATACTCCATTACGCTATGATAATGAAAAGTCAAGATAAGTTGCTTAGTAAAACTAGATAACAACCCAGTACTTGTGATTACCCTATTTGCGTGAACCACAAGATTAATCCAAAGTCTAAAGCCATAAGAAGATTTAATAATTGTCATAGAAATAAGAGGTTCTCGTAGTTTGATTTTTTCCAAGTTTGAATTTTATTAAATTCATAACAAAAACGACAAGTCACCCTTTACGTATGCATCATTTATCTATAAATATCTTCTAATATACAAACCAGATTTGTCATCATATTTTCTGCTTCTCCATAATCATTTTCTCAAGTCTTCATAACATCTTTTCCTTTAAGAAAAAATAATCAAGTTCCTCTACTCCCTAAACCAAAACTATTCCTCATGAACCAATTTCCTCAACCAACAAGGCCAATCTTGAGCTATGATGCCATCCCATATCCTCCAAAATTATCCAACGAAATAAACCAAGAAGAATTTACGAAACCTGAGAGCATAGAACTTCCAAAATACAGCGCAAAACAAATTGACGATTTATTTTCAGAAAATATGAGCAACTTCAATAAAAATCCCGATTTTCATGAGTCCGAATCCTCTGAAGAGAGAATTAATTTTTCGCCATCAACTGGGAAAACACCAAAGAATGAAAGGGAGGCAGTCGATGAGTTGCTTCTTATTCTTATAGAAGTTATGGATGAGCTTAACACGAAAAGCCGCGAAGTTTTGTTGAAGAAGTTCTTTTCGGAGATAGAAAAAGAGGAGCGGCTTGAGAGGTTTATTGTGGCAAGGCTAAAACAATCTAAAGTTAAAGCTATTTCTGACTTATGGGGAAAAGTTGAAGAAAATATTAAAAACCAATTGCCTGATATTGAGAATGGTTATGAAGATTTGGTTGCCACAAGAAGTGTTCATGAATCTGTGGAAGAGTTGTCACAAAAGCTTGAGAAGTTCAAAGTAAAAACTTTTGAAGAGGGTGAAGTGGTCAAGGAAGAAGAAATAAAAACCAAATAAAGAAAAGTTCAAAGAATTTACCAATTATTCTTGTTCTTTTATTTTTTACAATAAATTTCATAATCATTTATTATTTTCCTACTTCTTGTGCAGCAATTGCAATGTGAAATAATATGCACCATTTTTGAGTGAATTATTGTGCAGTTCTACTGTTGTTTGGCGGGTGTTCAAAAAAATGTAGCTTTTTTTCTTGCCCAAGAAAATATTGGTGCAATTAAATATCAAGCTCCCAGTTTATCTAGGTAATAGAAGTACGAAATCTCACCTTCCTTCTGAACATCCTAATGCACATCAACATAGAAGTACAAAGCTGAGCTTATAATTTTTAACCAGGCAATCCTTAGTTTCACGAGTTCCTTGTTCTAGAGTAGCTCAGATATATACTTGTTTTTATCTACAACATTCAAGTATCATCATCATTCACTTTTGACAAGAGAGGTGTTTCATTGTCTACCTATTTCCCTATTGTCAGGGGTGAAGCCATGAATGTTATATGGGGTGACAAAATCTAAGATATAAAAATGACGGGTGTCAAATCATTGTTTTTAACGTTTACTATTGAAATAATCTTTAAAAAAAACGTTTACTATGGAAATTACATGGTCAAAAATTGAAAAAAATCATAATTTTTAGAATTATGGGGGTTGCCCTCGCCTCCGATGGTTTGCACTTAGCTTCCCCCTCCCTAGTGTATTTGAAAGTTTGATTGTTGTACACAGAATGAACATCCTAACTACAGAATGAGTAGCAGACACATAATGAACGCACACATAGGTGCCTGGTACTTAATTAATTATGAGAGTTCACCCAATCGTCTATACCTACAACATCTACAGAGTATTGGTTCTGCATAGAATGCTTGAGCAATAATTCTTCGAACTTTTTACAGCAGTTGCAGTATATTTTTATTGCTTTCTCAATCTGGGATTAAAATGGACAAGCCTTGAATTGGCGACTAAAATTGCACAAACTTGATAGAACCATGAACAAAATATTT
Organism: Primula vulgaris; assembly: GCA_963920805.1. Taxonomy (NCBI): domain Eukaryota; kingdom Viridiplantae; phylum Streptophyta; class Magnoliopsida; order Ericales; family Primulaceae; genus Primula; species Primula vulgaris. Next base: position 39,454,774 of record OY987213.1, read on the forward strand.
ATAATATGATAGCATAGTTTACAGAAAAGTTCATTGTTTTAGACTTATAGTATCTACTTAGTGCCTCTGCTTATTTGAAACCGACTTGATACACTACGTGTACTAATATTGATTCCTTTTTTTCTCCACTCTTTCCCTTCATTTTTCTGTCAACTCTATCTGGCCTTCGGAGAGGCCATTCAGTGGCTGCGTCCGTCCTGCTCCAAAGACCATGCATAAGCAGCGGTACTGAGGGGCCTGGAAGTTTCGCGTGACCGTGAGACCGGATAGTGTTGGCTTGTAGGGATCGGGTGTATTTAACATTTTGCATAGTAAGGACTAATGTAAAGACTAGAGTCTAATGTTTGAGCTTGGGAAGACTTTTCGCTAATTATGTTTGCAAAGTAAGACTTATTTCTAGTTTCCCTGAAAGCAATCACCATATCAGGAACTTAATCTAAGAGAAGAAAAAGGAGATAGTAATTTGACAAAACACATTCCAAATCTCATAGATAAAGCAGAACGGTCATGTTGAATTCAGAGATGTTTTCGATAGCATTTATTCATCGTGTTAGTCACGATTGGACATAACGTAACTCAGTATGGTATAGTAGGTCTGGAGCATCGTGGCGACGAGCAGCAAAACTGCTGCAACCAGGGATATGAAAGACCACGGACTACTAAAATAAGTGTCCCAAAAGTTACCCCATTGGATACGCCAACTGTTTTTAAAATGCTGCCAATTATTCATGTAGTGCTCATTCACCGAAATGAACAAATTGGACAAGTAACACTCTTCAATATTAAATGACAGATCTTTCCCCAAGTTGTTCATGAATTTTGCTACGTCATCGTTGGTCCCAAAGTAATTCTCGACAATATTTTGATCACAGAGGTGATTCACATCATCCGAGATTTTGATTAGACAATCCAAAAACGTAGCATATGTTGTAAAATGTTTTGAGCAATATTGTTGACATTGCTCAAACGCTACACAATTTGCCATGAAACAGCTCATGAAATCATCTAAAGCAACCGTAGGCATCTCTATCACTCCATGCCGAAATTTGACTAGTAAAAAGCTATCGGAGCTTACGGCATTTATCACCTTAATCCCAGAGTCACGAAGCTTAGAAATACTATGTATCAAGTGTAAAGGAATCAATTTATGACTTTTAGGCTCCTCTTGCTCTGGAAAAATAAAAGTCGATCGGAGAAAATGCAATAAGTGTTTCGCGTCACAATTTTTAAACCTGTCGATCACTTCATAGGGTCTTAAGAAGCCATTATTAAAGAAATGAAATGCTAGTTCGCTCAACGAACGCTGTCTACGAACTTCCGTAATATCAAACAGTCGTTGGAGAACAAAAAAAGGAATTTGATTCTCAATCCGAATTAAATCCTTTAAAAGTGAAGACAAAACCCAAGACATGGACACGAGGGGGTCATCTGGGTCCGCTGGAGTTACCATTCCAAACCGTCTAAATAGCTCGATAATAAAACAGCCATCAAGAACCAACATTTCGATAAACTCATCCGTACTTAAACCTAAAGTTTCCGGATAACACTCCCTAGCCTTAGCTTCAAGGGGTTGAATAGCCTTAAGATAGTCCTCTAAGGTTAGTCCTAATTTAGTTTGGGTCTTAACCAAGAGTGTCCCTAAGAGTCTCCACTTTGCTCCTCTAACATTTGTAGTTGAGGGTCACCATGATGGTAAGTGTCACAGGGTTAATTTTTCGTTTTCGAAACCAACCAAGTGATGGCACAAACCAGCGTTAAAACTCACGTTAACCGCCTGTTTGTTCAGCCCAACAATGAACTCACTCGTTCGCTCGTGTTTGCCTCTCGTTCACTCGTGTTTGCCTCGCAATTCACTCGTGTTTCACTCAAGAGATTACACTCAATACGCAGCGATGATAATCACAATTAAGACAAGTATATGGACAGCATAAACGAATGTAAACGTAAACGAGCACACACACGTACGGCCGCAGCCAACCTTTTGTTTTATTACCGTAAATAATACAAAGGGATTTTCGTTCTATACATTTACCACACTTAAACGCTGGCTAAGTGAATGAATAAAACCCACCAACACTTATAATTTCGTGCTTGGTGGTTACAGGCAGTTTTCTGGGCAGTTACTAACATCATGGGCAGTTTCTTTGGTTGGAAGTTACTGCCCAAAGTTCAAACTGATGTTTCCCGCTCTTTTCAAAAGGTCTCCAGCACTTAGAAGACTCCCTGGCAGCAGCTAAACCATCTCGAACCAAGCAGCGACGTTGATCCTCATCAACAATCCTTTTAGCCAACCAAACCGACCAGCAATCGAAAGCATATCCGAACCCGCTGTCCCCTTCCTTTCAAACCTGCCCGCCGTTCAAACCATATTGAACAACATCAAACTGACTCATTGACGCTCCTACACGTCAATCTCATGCCAACGGACCAACATCGAAACCGTATCCAATGTTTCATGACCAGCCACGTTTCCTCAAACCAACTTAGTCTTCAAGTCCAATTCGCTAACGAGTCCGAACCATATAAAACTCCGCCCTTGGCGATCCAACACGCCAATCACTTGCCAATGACGTTCGCAAACCAACCATATGAAGAGCAAACTCGCTGACCAAGTCACCCGAACACTAAGGTCCTTACAGTAAGGACCAATAGAGACTATTTGTGGTTGGTAGGCTCTTCCATTTAAGTCGGTTAGTTTTTGAGGGACTCTAAATATAGAGCATGAGCTATTGCCTGCACTTTTGCTTAAAAGCTTGGGTGTGGCTTTGATTTTCTCTTGCATAGAAGCTAATCTCTCCTTATTTACTTCCCATATATGGATTATGTGTTCATTGTCTCCTCCGTTTCCTGTGCTGCTTCCCATTTTATAAAATATATTCTATTTTTTTTCCTTTTTAGGTACACAAAAGCTTAGAGTGGGGAAGGTTACCTCAACCAAAATCAGCACTTGTACCGGCCTCCACGAACACGTTCGAATCGTGAAGCAAGTGTTAGCTCACAATGATGTTTCGTTTGCTAGAAATGTAGAGAATTGTTTGAGGAGGGTTCACTTGGAAATATTAGTGATTTAGTGTTGGTTGAATACTTGTTCAAGGGCAAAAACAATGTCATATGCAATTATGCATACAGTGTAACAGAGAGTGTGTTCACACTTCAGATGTAGAAGTGATTTTGGATAATTATTTCAAAGTCAATGGTTGGCAGTGCCAATATAACCACATGACTACTTAATACTTTACATCTATACCAGCTGTTCTATAACTTTAACCTTTCAGTTGACTTGTTCAAAGAAAGTGGCTTGCTGTGTAGTGCTCAAGTGCCAACTGAAATGTAGCCTTACAGTCACCACTTGATACAGAATAAGTATCTAGGTTTGAACTATACTTCTGCCCAAGAAGGCAGTTTAATGAAATTACATCAATGCAGAAAACAGGAAATCTCGTAACAAGTACCACGTTTAGTTTAATGAGAAAACATTAGTTTTAGTAATAATTTATTGATTAGCTTTTTATTGATTTTATGTCATGGTGTAGACTGCAGATGCTTCTAAGTCCTAACTGGACGGAATTGAGAAGGGCTAAACCGCTAAGGCAGCAATCTAAAATGCTTGTGTAGAACCGACCTAGTGCAAAAACCAATGCAAAACTCAAAACTGTCTCCATGGAAAAAAAAACCCGGAGGATTAACAGAATTTGCATCCAGTTTTTGGTGACGATTCTCAGTTTCTCATCTTCTAACCCTTTTTCATTGATATTTTCTTTAAAGCCAAATCATTTTGAGTTAATCTCCCTCAAGTCTCAAAGCCATCAAGGAGTTTAATGATTTCGACTATGGGACCAAGGAAAGGAATAAGTTACACATGATCTTAAGGAAGAGATAGGGAAGAGTTGATTATTAGATGTGGATGGAGAAAATGAAAGACTGATATCTAACTGATTCTGTCCACCGTACTTCAAGTTCTAAGTTAAAGTCATGTAACCTCGACAAATGAAAACAGTGTTGACAAGGGAAATATATTGCAATATGCAATAGGAAAAAGTTGGAGTATTACTTTAATAATGATCCTAAATTCCTAATACGCATTCTCATATGAGGGTAATGTCCTGCAGAAAAACGTAAACTAACACTCCAAAACCAATATTGGTTGTTAATTGCTCAATGCTCATCCACTAAAATGTATTACCAATTTCCCAGCTGCAATAAAGTATCATTACCATGAACTTCGTCATTCTTACTTAAGTAATTGAAAAGTAATACAATAATTTACGACAACGAGTCAATACGGTGAAGAAGATTATATTAACTTCAATGATTGAAGAATGGTAGATATGAGAAAAGTTGCCTTTCTTGAAGATGACAAAGAATACGTTATCGCACTTACTGGGAAAAGGCGGCTACCCCGTTAGCTTCCAGCTTTTTACTAATAAATAAATTAAGGATAAATAACATTCAGGGTAGGAAAACGTTTCCCTCCCGACATGCTTTTACGAGGGAGGTAGAAACATTTAAGCAGCTTATTTGAATTATTTTAAGTTTACTACTACAGTGAGTTACACCCGTGCACATAACCTCTTCATGAACATCTCTATATATATTTCTAGTTGTAGACCATATCCATATCCTTCTCCTTTATTGTTCTTTTAAAGTTACAACAAAGCACATCTCACATAAAACTCTCCCCATACCCTCTTAAAACTTTGAAAGCTATAGAATCATTGCTTATGGAAAATTTCACCCATCAATCTCCTCGATCTACATGCCATAATACTCAACGACCCACTGAAATGAAACCATCCGCAGATTCACAATGCTTAGAAGCGCTAGAATTTCCAAACACCTCAAATCTTTTACTCACACCAACGTTTTATACGAGTCCCTCTTATTTTCAACAAGAAAACGAATACATAGGCAAAACTAATGACATTCAAGCAGAAGAATACCAAGCTCTTTTTTCAGCTCCGATTAAAGACAACAAGTGTAGTAAAAGCTTTCATTCCCAAGACAAAATTAGCCTATCACCATCAACAGGAAACACACCGAAGAGAGACAAAGAGGCAGTAAACGAGTTAAGTTTGATTCTCGTCGAGTGTATGGATAGAATAAACACAAGGAGTAGAGAAGAATTGCTTAGGAAATTCTACGCTGAGGTGGAGAAAGAGGAGAGGCTGGAAAGGTTCATAGTCCAAAGGCTGAGAGAATCTAAAGTGAAAGCTATCACAGAATTATACCAAAAATTTCTTATAAATGAAAAAGAAAAAGAAATTGATGAGAAGGGCAACGATGATGCCTCCACGAGGTGTCTTTCTGACTATGGAGAGGAGTCATCGAACAAGCTTGAGAGGTTCAAAGTGAAGACATTTGACATGGGAGGGGGGGTTGTAGATGAGGTGAAGAAGTAATTGTGACCTAAAGCAACGTTATTTTCGACAAGTAACACAAGAAGATTTCGACCCTGCTTTTTTGGGTTTCACATAGTTCCTAGTCTTATTTCAGTTGTCTCAGAATTTTATGTTTTAGTTTGTATAATAGGTCACTGTTCATTCATTTCATTCAATTTATCAATAAAATTCTTAGCTTTCAGTTCTTATTTATCTGCTGCCTTCAAGAACTATACCGTGCAATCATGCCCACCGTCTTAGAGTTTTCTTGCTGTTATATCAATAATGTCAGCGCCGAAAGAGAGAGTGATTAATTTACCAAAGCATGGTTGTATTCAAAAGTTGTCTTATAGAGCTTCTTTGGTTGAGATTTTAAGCAAAGAGTCAGAATTTCTTTCATTCAGAAAAAAACTTGGCTGATCCAACTTAATTCAGGTCACATCCAGAATATATACAAAGCTTCAAGCTGGCCAAACCAAACAGACTCTAAAAAGCAAAAAGAACAAAAATGATGTACAATTTACAAAGTATTCAAATTCCAAACGTATTAGCAAGAGACTAATTCACATACATATATAACAATACAAGTGCGAAACCGCAATAAACTGCTCCACATGTATCGCAGTCTAAGCAAGGAACTAATTCGTGCATACATATTAATTAGCAAGGACTAATTCGCATATACACATAATAAGATGAAGTACAAAACTCCCATCCCATTATACAGATTCACAAGCCCGGCAATCACTGGCGTAGTTTGTCAGATAAGCAAAACAAACGTTTAGTTATAGCACAAGCATGACTGCATTCACGAACAAGTGAATTATCAACCATAAAAGTCGATTATTTAGTATTAAAAGGGGCAAAGAAAAGACATCGTTTCTAAAGAAAACACCAAACATTCTGAAAAGCAGAAAACGATTAAAAAAAACTTAAAACCTCAACAAAATATCCTCAAGCTTATTCAACCACACACGGGTTGTTCCGAAAACAAGCAAAATCCCGAAAAAAGCCCCTAACAATTACGCTTAAAAGACATTAAAAATCCCAGTCTCGCTAGCAACCCGTCCAATAGTACTTAGTATTTGTAGTCCTTAACATGAAGGCTCTCAGCGGCACCCTCGCTCAAAGAGTCACTGCCCTTGTAGGTTCCAAGGGTAGCCTCGGAATTAGCCTTGCACCTCGTCAAAAAAGCAGTTTGGGCCTTCTTGAGATTCTCCTCTTTACCAGCCCAAGCCTTGAGGGTGCTCTGTTGCAGAGCCCTACCGAACGAGAAGGTGAGGCTCCATGGCTTCTTGGCCTTGAGCTGGTTCATCGCGTTGAGGTTACGTGTCGCCTCCTCCTCGCTCTGACCACCAGACAAAAACACCACGGCGGGGACAGCTGGGGGCATGGTCCTCTGGAGGGCTCTCACAGTGTACGCAGCAATCACCTCGGGGGCAACCTGTTGATAAAAGTTCAATGTCATTTCAGTGCATATTATAAGCGTACTTTTGTGATGGGAAATGTAACGGAAACAACTACCATAATTCTTGGTATCCTTGTTTCTTGGTGTTTTATTTGACTGACAAAATGTATGGAAATAATAAAGTGGCTCTCTAATGTATCCCGTGACTTGGTCCAATTAAAGAATCAAAGACAGACCAAAATAATGGAGCAAAAACTCAATAATTTTATGTGTTAGTGTGTAACATTTGTTTGCTTAATTTTAGAATTTGTATCACGATCACTTTCTTTGTTCAAATAATAGAGAAACTTTCTTTGTTCAAATAATAGAGAAACGAGAAGATAAAACGACTGGTACCATGGGTTAGGTGAGATTTGACTGTTTAAAAAATTAAATATAATGAGATGATGTTTTAACTTCACCTAATCTGAGCATCAAATGAGTTCAAAGGAAAATCAATCTAGTACTGTTTGTCTTCTGAAACTCTAAATTAGTAGCACTGCCAGAATTACTTTCTTAACAAATGCTTTAATCACCAAAAAATTTGCCCCAAAACTTGATCCGCTGGAGTGGAAAAACACAGACCGAAAATGCATCTAATTTTATTATTAAAAAGACAGTAAAGTGCACTGGGTTTCACCTTGGCAGCATCAGATCCTGGGGTGACCATGTTGGGCTTGAGGAGAGTCCCTTCGAGCAAAACCTTGTGGTCGTTCAAGGCCTTGTAGCAAGCAGCTAGCACACGCTCGGTGATATCAGCACAGGTATCAATACTGTGGGATCCATCAACAAGAATCTCGGGCTCGACGATTGGCACGAGTCCGTTCTCTTGGCAGATGATGGCGTAACGGGCCAAGCCATTGGCGTTCTCATTAATGGCTAGCTGGGATGGCTCATTAGGGCCAATCTTGAGGACCGCACGCCACTTAGCGAACCTTGCGCCGGCTTCGTAGTACTTAGCGCAGCGTGCACCGAGGCCATCGAGACCCTGGGTGGTGGTCTCGCCGTTGGTTCCGGCTAGCTCGACGGTGCCCTTGTCGACCTTGATACCGGGGAGGACTCCACCTTCCTTGAGGACATCAACAAAAGGCTTACCTGCAAGAAAGAGTATCTCATTAGCATTTTTAGCTATAAACAAACAGATACACACCCTTCTAAGTAATCGAATAATAAACATGAAACCAAGGCAACTCAAAACTGAGATATGTCGGGGGATAAGTACAACTCCTTGATTTCACAAACATCTAACAAGTTTTACCATTTCAAAGACCAAACCAAGCATCCCCAGTTCAACTGAAGTTTGATTTACAAAAGATTCTGAAAAACAAGTTAAAACAAGAACTCTTAACTTCTTGACAGTATTCCCAACAAGTTTCTAAACACCAAGGCTACAAGCTTTACTGGGTGGAAAACATTCCAGTAGGAAAAATTTACGGATAAGAATATATATACCATCTAAAAGATTGGGTGACTGTTCACTTACTCGTCACATTTTCTACGAAAGTCAATAGACCTGAAGTTTCAAGATTTTTGAATTTTCAAAAAAATATGGCATCCCAACATTGTTCTCTCTTTCACATGTATTCAGGAGAAGAAGTTTCATTATACAAATCCATTCTCTCTTTTTCTCTACCCTAAAGCACAAACTCATAACACTTGCTTCAACGTATTGAATAAAAGAAAAGTTCTTCCACTTCAAACACTCGTGTTAAAATGCACAAAACCATTTTCCAAAACCAAGATTGGTGATTAATATTTTCAAACTTCTGGATTATACTAATATCTAGCACCAAACAAGTTTTCATGAAAGTTAAATTTAAAACGCATTCTAGATAAAACTGAAACTACTATTCAAACAGCATGACATATACCTGCAGCAGTGCTCTGGTAAAGGGTTTCCTCGTAAAGGATCACTCCACTGAGGTAGTCAAGAGCACCAGGGGTACAGAAAAGGAGCTCACGAAGATAACGCCTGTTAGCCTCAACATTCTCGACATTGATGCTCGACAAACGCTTTCCAATGGTTCCGGTGGACTCGTCAGCAGCTAAAATACCCTTTCCTGGGGTGCCGATGTAGGTGGCGTTGGCAATAAGCTCATCTGTAACGTAATTAGAATCATCTCATGAGTAATCAACACACAACTAAAACTCGGTACAGCAACAAGCTACGAAAAAAATTCAGAACACATTAAACGAAAGGAAAAGCATGTTCTGGAACATGGTTTCAAGAAGATTCATCTCAAGGAGACTTTTGACATTTTTTTTTATTTTTTAGTGTAGTATAAGCCTTCTAGAATTAAGATTACAATGTCTTATGGAAAAGAACAGAATGCTTGTTTGGTAAATTCTACAACTAAAATAAAAAGTAACAAGTAACAACAGATTCTATGGTACTTCGGTATTTAAATGCTTGCTCAGGGTATAGTGACCTGTGGTTTTTTCAATTGTAAATTGACAATTCATTTCAAGGTATACACCATACAATAACATTTCTTAGTAGATAATAAGGTTATCTCACTAACAAAGATCACCAAAAATCCCTCTATATTATAAAATTTTAAGGCATACATGTAACATGACTAAAATTGATGGAAAAAATGGATTACTGTCTTAATACTTCGAGTTTTAAAGGTTAGAAAAGCACTCAACTTCTAGGTAGAGAAAGAACAAACGTGTTGCAGTATATAAACAAATGTCAACAGATAACCAAACTTAAAATGCACAAACAGGGCCTTAATTAGCTCAATATACTTGGCTTAAGAGAGATAAAACCAACTTCAGATTTATAAACAAATAGTTTTGAAGTAGCATCAAACTAAATGGTTTGGGCCCGTTTGGTATCAGATTTTTTTGTCAAAAAGCTAAAAAGCAATGATAAAAACGCATGCTTAAAAAATATGCAGTTTAGTGTTTGGCACCACTGCAACTTTTTTACTTAAGTGACTTATAACCCATTGGTCACCTATTTTATTTTGACTTACAAGTGAGTTGTAGATATTCAAACACATTATATTAGAAATATTTTATGTTTATATTTTTGGAAAATTTAATGTGAAAAAGCTATTAAAAGCCACAAATTCCTAGCTACTCTGCTTTTGAGCTTCTTTTAGTTTTTCGGCCCAAAAGCTAGCTTTTTAAAAGCTAAACAAGAAGACATACCAAACACCCATGGATTTTTTTAATCAAAATGCTAAAAAAGTTTTAAGAAAAAAAGTACTAGTTGCCAAACATTCACCGAATGTATAAAGCAACTCGTTTGCCCTTAATCGGATCGGTGCAATAATTAGAATCAGCAGAATTATATGTATTCATACAAACTTAATCATCACCCATAGACTTAACCATAGTTGCAATCGCATGAATATATATAATTCTTACGACAATTACCGCAATCGCATTGGCGATAGCATATTTCAATATCTTACGACAATATAATGAGATTCGAAAACAATTTTTAACAATATTTAGATCCAATAATTGTTTATTTGAAAAACATAAATAGCCTTAATTAGATCAGAATAACGATCAGAAATTAACAATATTAGAATTACGAGATTTTATTTAAAACTGAGCAACAATCAACTAATCAATTTCAAACCCCACCTTTCTACAAAATCAATTGACCTATAAAAAAAACGTGACAAATCTAAATCATCAACACGAACTCAACACATGATCTAGCTATAAATCGGATAATAAATTAACGTCAATGATATTTTCCACACAAAATTATGTTAATAAGTTAAAAAACAGCAATCATAAACAAACAAAAAACAGATCTGGAAATAAGCAATCGATACAAACAAAAAATTGATATCAGTCTTATAAAAACAAACAAAGTTGATAAATCTAAATCAACAATGAATCGGACATAAATTAGAATCAACAGAGTATCTAAATACCTATTCAATTCAAACAATCTCCTTACAAAATTATCGAAAAACATAACAAAATAAACAAGTCATCAGTCACCACATCTGATCTCGGAAAAAATTTAAAAACAATATTATTCTTCACACAAAATTAGGTTAATAACTTTAAAAAAAAACAGCAATCATAAACAAAATAACAACGGATCTGGAAATAAGCAATCGATAAAAACAAAATAAAAAATATCAGTCTAATAAAAACAAGTAAACGTGATAAATCTAAATCAACAACGAATCGCACACATAAAATAACTACATCTTATAATAAATTGTAATCAACAGAGTATCTATTATACCTAATCAATTCTTATAATTGGAACTCAGAAAAAAATAATCGATGTAAACCAAAAAGTAAACCGGAGATGAGATCTATATGTTAATAGCATAAACCCAAAAAAACAGATCTAATTAAATGAAAAAATAAAAATAAAAAAGTAAATACCAGCGTATTTGCCCTTGTAGCAAGACATGGTTAGAGAGAGAGAGAGAAAAGAGGTTGACGGAAAGATCTAAAGAGAGAGAGAGAGAATTGGGAGTGGTAGATGAAGATAAATAGATACAGATTAAAGGTATATATATAATAGACGATTGATAGGGGCCTCGTAATTGTCGCACCTTCACTGGCTTTTTGTCCAAGCCAACAAACAATCACAAAATTTACCCTTTACCTTTTTAACCCCCACTCTCACCTTATTTTTTTTATTTTATTTTATAATTAATAACCAATTTTTCTGGAGATAACCTGCTTCGCTGGCGTTAGGGATCGAACACTGATGGTGAGCGTGGTATACTCGGATATCAACCATTTGGACAGACCAATTTTGCTCTCTCACCTAAGTTTGTTTTTAATGTTGAGTAGAAACCGGGTTTTATACTTTTTTTTTTTTATAGTATCTTGGGTTCTTCCGTTTTTTTTTATCTTGATTTCTTAAATAATTTTTTTTACATTTGTTACTAATTTTTCTTTTCTTTTTTAATTTTGACCAATTTTAGCTTTTTTTTTCAAAATTTCAAAAAATTGGCAGCATTAAAATCATGTGTCTAAGGTATAAAAAAGAAAAAATAAGAAACTAAGATACACAAAGGAAAAAAGTAAATAAAGGCACGCACGAAATGATAATGAGCCCCAAGAAATCGGTTCGATTTTTCTTACAAATATTTAGTATTTGAGGCAAAGTAGTATTAGAAACCATAACATGTCAAATCATTAATAACCGGTTTGGTTTTATTTTAATCGACTTTAACTGATAATGAAATACAAGTTCATCGTTACAGTTTGAGTCGAATTATATTAGAAACACCAAACTAAAACAATATTTTAACAGTTTTGTTCACTGATTACATGCATGTTTATAAAAAAAAACTAGAGGGTTAATAAATTGTAATTTTTACTGCCATTGAAGTATGATGTTTGATGGTGTTTGGTGTTATTCTATTTGTGAAATTTCATCTTAACATGTGTTGGGGGCTTCGAAATGGCAAGACAACCTAATAAAATTGATCACTGAGAAAATGGTCATTAAGTTTAGAAAGGTAGACAAATTCGTCATTTTCTAGAATCTTTGGACCTTTCATCGAAATATATATTTCTATTCATTATCTTACTCCGATATATGGAATTGTTTGTTTCTCACGTATAAAACTTACAAATCTAGAAAAAAGTATTGGAACTTGATTGATTTATGAATGTAATGAAGTAACAAATATTTTTGGTGATTCTTTTGGAATATGCTTGAGTATATCTTTAGGAATGTGTTTTATTTTGTGGCTTGATTACTTTTCAAGTTAGCGCATATACAGAGTTGTATTTTTTTGCTTTTCTTGTAATTATTAAGATACTTCTATATTAGGATTTAGGAAGATATTACATTTATGCAATATCAGACTTTCTCAAATGAACTTGGTAATTCTTTCAATATACTGAAATGAATATATGTTAAAACTAATTAATGAAAATTAGTACACTGTATTGGTTTATCGAAAACACGTTTGATCCAATTTAAAGCAATTAACAATCATTATATAATTTCTTCAAATAACAGAAAAATTAAAGGCTGGTTTATGACATTATTAGTTTGATTACAATTGTAAAATTTAGATTTTTTTTAAGGAAAATACTTAATTTGTACATTGTAGATTGTACTATGGATTTTTAACAACCGCTACCCTCTTCTTTGGAAATTCCCAATTTAGGCCATGTACAATTAATTCGAACGAAATTGGTAATTTCTGTCATCTAACGTTTACCATTTATAGCCAGGGGTAAATTTGTTAATTCATAAGTCGGTTATTATTACGTAGTCGTTGAACTTAGAGAGTCGCGCTAGGAAGTCGACATCTCTAGCGGCTCTGAAAATTTAGGGACAGGCTTATGTTTGATTTGTGTATCGGTTTTATTTTATTTTGAGAATGTGTATCAATAATTCTAGGTATAGTTACAAAAGGGAAAATCTAAAACCGTGTTTGTGATGACTTTTCCTGTGATTTTTGAAAGGTTCTGAAATGAAGCTCCCAGAACGGGTAATTGATAAATTTAGTCACGTCAGGAAGTGATGTGTTTGTATAACTTTATATAAAAGTTATAAAAAACTGATCAAATTGTTTTCGTCCAAAACAATAGTATATATGCTGATTAGGTTTCAATTTTATAGCCCTGAATAATAAATCACTTTAATTTTAAATTTGTTTTCGTCCACATCACTTCAATTCACGTCATTCATACTTTTACGAAAATTTTGGAAAAACTTCTTGACAACTAACATAAAAACCTGCACTTTCTATTTGAGATTAAATTTGATACTTTTATATTTCGGGCAATCTTATCAAGCTAAATCCGTACGTGCACCATTTGTAAGCTATATATATTTTTTTATTTTTTATTTTTTTATTTTCATTTGTAAGCTAAATGTTTACTTGTGAGTGATTGAAAGTCTAGCTACTGAAAAATTTCAAACACTTGAGAATTGATATAAAAGAATATTTTCCAGACAAAAAAAAACGGGTAAACATTAATTTCATAGTAGTTGACACCAACCACAACCAAGCTGAAAATCCAGCTAAGAGAATTTTTGTGAATTGTCGATCAGTGATAGTATTTAGTTGGCGTAAGATCAGGGTCGGTACTGGCCCAGATCTAATAAGGCTTGGCTGTCGAAAATTCAACCAAAACGAAAATCAAGCTAAAAGAATATAATAAAATATGTGTATGATAGAGATGTTAAAATAGGAAAATTGATACAGTTGCTCTTACAGTAGTCTAGTGATTGTGTATTTATGATTTTAACTTGTTGGTAATATATGGTTTCAATACTCTCTATCAACAAATTTATTATATTTTTTATTTTTATTTAATGAGTAACCAAAAATATTTAAACTTTACACATAAATTTACGAGGCCGGCACTACTAAGATTAAATAGTGTTTAGTAATTTGTTGAATCTAATATTGTATAATCATCGACCAATGTCACTTCATTGTAACGTGGAACTGAATAATGGTCATTGGAATTAGCATTTAAAAGAATAGTGGTAAAAAAAACGTTGAATTTTCCAATTTTACCCTTTTCTAAACTTGGGGCGCAGCAGATTTATAGTCTCCAATTTTTACCTTTTTCTAAACATGGGGCGGAGCAGATCTAGTTATACAGACCATAGAGCGAAATAAGGATGGGATTTCAAGTTTGAGCAATTTATAATACTCCATATAACTTGCAGTAAATTCATGACACAGATATAAAATTAATTTTTTGTACAATATGACATTTCCAACACATTTTTTCTGTTTTACTTTGACATAACCGTGGCGGCCTGTTAGGCCTGACGCTTATGCAATTGATTCGTAAAAAAAAATTAAGAACATCCGATTATATTTTTATTATACTTGATTATTAAAATAAAAATATTGAACACCATGTTGTTTATAACGTGTTGTAATATTTCAAATGGTAAGATAGTTTTGTATTTTACATATGAAATCATGAGTTTGAAACTTTTTAGTTACAATTTAATTTTGTTTTTATTTTGATTTTTATTTATCGAGTAATAAATAAAATTGGATAGTTTTGCATTTTACATATGAAATCATGAGTTTGAAACTTTTTAGTTACAATTTAATTTTGTTTTTATTTTGATTTTTATTTATCGAGTAATAAATAAAATTGGATAGTTTTATATTTTACATATGAAATCATGAGTTTGAAACTTTTTAGTTACAATTTAATTTTGTTTTTATTTTGATTTTTATTTATCGAGTAATAAATAAAATTGGAATTTTAGCCATTTGGACATACCGGGAAGGCATTAGTTGACTATATCAGAGAATACCCTCTCCTTGATGTCATTCTTCACGCATGAGAAAAAATTATAAGAGAAAACAGTTTAAGCGTGATCTAAATGATTCCAATGCGGTCATCTTTTGAATCATTGCTCTAGATTACTCAATAATTAGTAAAAGAATAGACTTTTGTAAATAGTTCATTAGTCAATTGTATGAGGAATTTTCGATCATAAATTTTGAACTTATAAATATTCTTTGATTCATATATATAGTTCACAAATCACACTTCACAGTTGGTACAAATAACGTAAGAATGCAAATTTTAATTAAATCGTAGGTTCAAATTTATTTAATTTAGTTTTTTTTTATACTCACTTTCATAATAACAATCCAGTTAATTTTTTCATGAATTTTATCAAGTGTTACTTGGATTAATGAACATGTGTATCAATTTTCAAATACATCCTTAAAATACTAACAATGTCCATGATTTCTAAAGAAAAATACTCACTAAATAGATGTCTTCGGGGAAGTAGTTTTTTTCAAGATAAATTGAACTATTATTTTGAGACGCTGTCGAAAAAAAATTAAACTATTATTATCGGACAAACGGAGTAAGATCAATAGAGTCGAATATAACTTACAATTAAGAAATGAGGGGAAGAAAGGTTTGCATGAAACATCAATTTTATAGAGTTGTCTAACCAAGTAGCCGTCCAAAAATGTACTTAACAAATTATCTCTTTCTAAATCCATCTTAGCAAAAATAGAGGAAACGAGGTCAATAGACCTTTGATACTTTTATTTTTGAACTTATGACGGCGTATATTGCACCTTAAGTAGCAACACTCTTTACACTTGATCACCTGAACACGCTAGAAAAGTTGTCAGATTATCGACGGGATCGATTATCTACGGATTTAGTTTCATACGCCTTGTTTAGATACGGTTTGCGGCATCTTTGTCAATTTAAGCATTGCCGTTGTCCATTACCTAGGGATTACAGTTTTTGGATGTCCCTAATCCTTTTTTTTTAGCTAGTGACGTTTGCATGCAATGCAAAGTTCACAAAAATATAAGTATCATACCCCAATTTACAAATATTTGTGAATGGGGGTGGTGCTCACAAGAGTTTCACTGAAAGTACATTTCATATTTGCGACCTAAACATGTACTTTCCCACATTTCGATGATACCAAAGCTAACCATGCTTGAAACCTTGGTTCAGAAACAAATCACCCATTCAATTACAGTTTACACGACTTCATTTCAAAACTAAGATAGTTAACTGCAGTTACGTAAGCAAACAAGGTAAGACTTTGCAACCAACAACACCATCGACACTTATAAATTTACAAATTAGTTTTGTGTATAAATATAAACCAACTTTAAACAAGAAAAATATCTTTCCATGTCTTAAGGGTATCTCTCATCTCGCATTCCTTTGTTATATAACTTTTATAACCTGTCTAATTGATAAACAAACTTATTTATATAGAGACTCGTGTTCGGTTATTAACAACTCGGTAAGCTTATAGTTACAAATGACTTGAGCATAAAAGAAGTTTCATGTTCGTTTAGCAAACAAGTATAACATGGTGAACACAACACTACTCGTTTCCAACTCGATTAAATGAGATTAACTCATAATAAAATAACCCTTTAAAACATTTCAAACGAAATCCATCAAACCAGATATTAGAGTGTGATAGTTTTTCTAACACTTGAATGGATTCCATGGTGATGCGTTACTTAAGCAATCTACCATCTTTATGCATAATGATCTACTATATATAATTCGGACGTTTTTTCTTGAACATATGACAACCTGAGTATTGCATTGATTGGACTCAACATATAATTTTCGGCCCAATCTACGCCAGAACTACCTTTAAAAACAAAATCCTAAAAGTACGATATAAATCTTGTAAGATGTTGCTCTAACTAGGAAAATACAAGAACCCGTGAGAGATTGATATTTGATGTTATACCCACCGAGATACTTTCATCAACAAATAACATGAATTGTAGTTTTGATTGGATCCCGTCATCGTTTAATAAGCCGCCACCATTTATCTATTTATGATAGAACTAGTTTTAGTGAATTTAGATTGCAGGTTATGCGTGACCTTTCATACACAGTACTGATGATCATGGGAGGTTCTTGTGTTTTCGGCCCTTCACCAAAGAAAAAAAGTATCTGGCCCAATATTTCATACACAGTACTGATGTTCATGAGAGCTGAGTTTCTCTGCTTTTCTATAGTTTTTTTTGACTTGGTATCTTTTCAAAGACGGTGAATTCTTAATTTAGAAACCAATCCAAAACTGCGGAAATGATTGGGGGAGGAAATTGCAGAATTGGTGCAGCAAGTGTGACTATTCTCATTTTAGTAAAACTACGGCCTTGGTGTATTTTCTTATTTTATGGGAGATATGGTTGAGTAAGAACAGCTATAAACATGATAATACTCCCATGTGCGCCACTAAAATTATTGCTAAAGTTTTTAATTGGTTAAGGGATATCAATTTTCTTATTAAACCTACCGGGTCTACTTATAACTTTCAAAATATTACCCTTGATGGTTTGAGCCTGTTGGTCCGTAGGTGTCTAAACCTTAGATGGAGGGGTGAATAAGGTTTTCGTACGTTTTTCGCGGAATAAAAACTATGGGTTATTAACTAAGCTAATTAATGGAATTTATAACTTAAACACTTTCGTTAACAAATAATTGCTAATTTAATCTACGCAAGCAATAAATATGAGCGATAAATAAATGCGAAAAGTAAAAGTTAAGGGAAAAGAAATAACGCAAGATTTATAGAGGTTCGGCAAAACGCGCCTACGTCATCTCCTCGGTATTTTCACTATAGAGTGTTTCACTAAAAATCTCGTTCCAAGGTTACAACCTAACGAGCTTAATCAACTGATTAAGCTCCCCCTCACTTTATGAGTATCCCGAATGAAAAGCCTAGAACTTTTAAGCTACACTTGCTTGAAAAAGCTTCTACCCGATCACTCGCTCACAAATGAGTTTATAAAACACTCTTTTTTACAAGATTGAATTTGAATGGATCACTCACTAACAAATAATATCTCGATGTTTATAAGATTACAATAGTAATATGCTCGAGAATATTTTATAGATACAAGTGAGACAATTTTGTAGTATAAACTTGTATGATCTTTGAATTTGAAATCTTGAAGTTGTGTGAATTGTTAGGTCCCCTTCAACAAAGGATTTGGGGCTTTTTGTAGAGTGAAAAAGGTCCATCAATTAATTCATGACCGTTGGCAGTTGTTGAGTAGATTAGCTGCTAGTTTGCAGCAGTTCGCCCAATTTTCAGGATAAGCTGAAAAGCTGGAATTTGAAATTCTACAGAAACGATCGGTCGTTTCTGAAAAACGATCGGTCGTTTTTCATCTGTGCTCACTAGAAGAATTCCTACTTAAAACGATCGGTCGTTTTAGGGTGGCGATCGGTCGTTTTTGTGTTGTGCTCACTGGAGAAAACTGTATTGAAACGATCGGTCGTGTCTGGGAACGATCGGTCGTTTTTGGTCTATACTCACTGGAAGAAATTTACTCTGAAACGATCGGTCGTTTCTGCTTACGATTGGTCGTTTCTGCCTTAGTAATTTCTCGGTTTTCTTGACATATTTCGAAAGCTCGTAACTTGTTCGTTTTAAGCCCGATTGAGGTTCCGCTTGAACCGTTGGCTTCGTATTTGTGTAATCTATCATTTCAAACCTTTGACACACTCGATAAATGATTAGTACGCAAAGCGAGCTTTTATCATGCTTTACAAATATTGTTATCATCAAAATAATCAATTAGAAGAACATCGTTCAACAGAGCCTTAAGTTAATTGAATGCAGGGTTAAAAAACCTTGTCTGGTTAGCTGGAAATGCCCACCGTCAGGTAGGCTCAAGCTTAATATTGATGGCTCAACTAGAGGTAATAACTCAGGCAATGGTGGATTGATTAGAGATAGCAATGGTCTTTTGATAGTTGCCTTTTCTTTTCATCATATATCTAACTCTAATACGCTAGCTGAGCTCTTGGATATTTACAATGGTTTGCTTATCTGTTATGGTATGCATATTTATGGCATTGATATTGAGTCTGACTCTGAGATTATTGTCAATTGGTGAAAGAATGACACCACTCCTGGTCTAAAATTTCAATCTATATGGAGTAATATTTGTGAATTGATAAATTTGATTGGCTTGGACTTTGTTCATGTTTATCGAGAGCAAAATCAAGTAGCGGATGCCTTGGCTAAGATGGGTGCTAATGGCGCTGATCTAGTTATGCATTCCCCTATTTTTTTGCCTAATAAAGTGTTTGCTATGTATATGTTAGAGCAAAAGGAAACCCCTAGCTTTAGGGGTAAAACTTTTTGTGTTTGATGTATCATCGGGTATGGTTGGTTTTTAGCTAATGGTGGTCACTCTGAAGCAAGGTTTGGATGATTTTCACTATTGGTGGGTTTATAATTTTGATTGGTCTTAGTACCTCTATTAAAGCCTTGCTTTTTCGGCCCTGTCTTTTCTATGATAGTGATGAATATTTTCTGAAGCATATTATTGAACACTACTATATTTGTCTCATTCGAGTGTTTAGGTGTGTGCAGGGGAGGCCGAGATTGGTACAATCATTTTGCCTAGTCAAATCGAGCATGTCATGGCTCCTTTTTTCTATATAGAAAGTGCGAACCACATAAGCATAAGTTGCAAGACAAGTTGAATATGCCTTCCCATCAGCAGAGGGAAGATTTGAAGCTTGCTGGCCTTTGCCCACTTAGTTTTTTGGTTTTATAATGTTTATGAGAGGTAATAGATTATTTTATTGGTCTTGTGTTTTTAAGCGATCTTAATTTTGATCTGAGCTGGAATAGTCCCCTTACGTTTCCTCTGCTTGGTAAACGTGCAAACCAACCTGATTGGTGATTTGCGATGTGTCATAAGACACCTCTGCATAGGCAAGTTAAATATTAATGAACCTCGCTTATCCACATTCGTTTTGTTTATTTAAACATGATAAGAGGTGATGGTAGTACCAAGAAGGCTTTTTCAAAATAAAGTTTATTTTAAAACACATTTCTTCAGTTTTGTAATTGGGTTGATTACCGGCTTCCGGTTGTATTTTATCGCTTTTAAAGTATTGTAAGACTTTTAATTTCTAATAAAAGTTGGTCCTAATTTTTTTTTTTAAAAAAAGAAACCAATCCAAAAGAATGAGGTATACGAAACTACTTCTCTAGTGTAATTAATTACAAAGCCTCCAAGACTAAAATCCACAATTACAACCTACCAAGCTAATAATTTAAGTCGCATCCCTTCACATGTCGCTTCTATGAATTCCGATATGACATTCTAAAACACTACCAAACAACTAGGTTTGCCTAACCCACTAATTAAAGAGAATTTTAGACCAAGAGAACGGAATATCACCACATATTATATATAGACTTCCAAATTTGTACTTAGCTACCAAAATAAATAAATAAATATATACCTACAAGAGTACTATTTAGCTCGGTATAAATTTATATATCCTATATGAAACCACGTGCAATTTTGATCGATTTTGAACATGTAACTAAATTGCTGAAACGAAAAATTTTATTTTTTTTTACATAGTTTAAATGTTAAACTATATGCTAAAAAAAATTAAATTTATTTCGGCAATTTAGTTACATGTACAAATCCGATCAAAATTGCGCGTGAATTCGTATAAGGGAGTATACGACTATATCTCACTTTTTATACTGCTAAGTATTATTTTTGGTACCCCTCTTCCATACACTTGTTTGATGACACTTACACTACAAAAAAATACCTAAATAGCGACGGGATTAGTGACGGTATTTTTTGTTACGATCTTATTAGCGACGGTTTTTGTGACGGCTTTGTGACAGTTTAGTCAATTTGCGACAGATTTGTGATAGCATTTTAAATTAGCGACAGGCTTACGACAACTTTTGACTCTCACTAAATCAAATATTATTTTGTAGTGTTAATTCCCAGCTTGTACATTTTAATTACTCCGTATAAGTATTAAATTGTACCATAACATTTATTTTAGTGCTAATATTAAAGCAAATTGCCGCTTATTCTCATCGCTCGATCATTGGGAAAAATACTCAAAACGGTTTCAAGTTTTCAATCCTCTTGTACAGCTTTGGCAAAATAAGTACTCAGTAAATAAGTGGGTGAGGTTGGAATTATACTAGTAAAACAAAAATTGGTCACTTAACGAAAAAAAAAGAAGAAGTCATAATTAAGTACGAATAAGTTGAAAGTCCGGTCTGAGTATATATATTATAGTTGAATTTGGACGGGTGACCAAGATTAAAATGCACAGGCTAAAAAAAGTTATATAATACTCAATATTTTGAGAAATGGAAATTAATATGAAGCGGTGGGTCGATAAGGACATGTTGGCAATTTGGCACCATTAGGTAAGATGTCCATGGGTAAACAGTTGTAAAGCATGAGCAGATCAAAAGTTCACTTATTATTGACACTTTTCAGTGTGCATGAGTTCAATACTTTTCGCTCTGGAGTTATAACATACGGTGTAAAA
This sequence comes from Primula vulgaris, assembly GCA_963920805.1. Lineage (NCBI taxonomy): Eukaryota > Viridiplantae > Streptophyta > Magnoliopsida > Ericales > Primulaceae > Primula > Primula vulgaris. Next base: position 39,476,395 of record OY987213.1, read on the forward strand.
AATGTATTTTATGTTTTAAGTAGTGGAAATTTTAAATATTAGTGAAGTTTAATGGCCGCAAATACTAATTAATATGGAATACAGTATATTTAAAATTGAATAGTTAAAGATTGTTAGCTCGGTATTTTGAACTATATCCCATTTGACGCTTAACATCAAAGGAGTAGATCACAATTCACAAATGATTTTAATTTAGAGTTATTTAAAAACGATGTTTAAAAATCAAAACTACCTTGCCATTAGTAACTAATTTTCAATCTATATCTTTTTGTGTGTAACTGATCAGTATGCTCTATTCAAGTTTCATTGAGATTTTGAAGACCTAATTAATAAAATGGTGTAGTATAGTGTACAGATTTCGTTGGTTGTAGTAAATTGTATGAAAATCATTGCTAAGCTATTTTAATATAAAGACACCATGATGCATGAAGTAAAAAATAATTCTACCAATGCAATATGGATAGTAATATGTATACACATGTTTATTATTTGTTTGATCAATCAATATTACTTACTTATTAAAATGAATTTACAATATAATATAGTATTATCAAAAGGTAATATGATATTTATAAACTTACTTATTTATGAATTTATAGTGGGTATGACACTTTCATTTCACAAAAAGAAAAAGAGTAGAAAATAGTTAAGATTAAATTATACTATTGTGTGTGGAAAAAACGCGTAGCTTTGACTAGTGTACTTTGAAGTTGTCATGTGAGTGATGAGGTAAAGCATCTTTTCTTTCTCTTAAAATCTTAAATAAAATAAAATAAAAATTTATATTTCCCTTATATTTATGTACCACTTCACCATTGCAAATAATTCACCACATCTCTTTCTCTCTCATTACCATGAATCAGATATCTAAATTGGTTGCCATATTTTTCCTTCTCTTTTCTTTTTCAATATTTATAACATCTGCTCGTCTCCTAAATCTGCCTCAAGGTAACCCTAACTTCTTTTCAATATTTGTATTATTGTACACATATATGCAAAACAATATCACGTTTTTCTTGAGTTTTTATTTGTTCTTGATTTGCAGTTTTGAAACTCAATATTATGTCTTCTTTTTAAGATTTGGGTTATTAACTTAGAATCTCAGTTCTTTTCCTTTTTATTTGACAAGTAATAACGTTATTTTCATTAATCCTAAGAAGGTTTTAGACTGTATGGTTTTAAAAAAAAAGGTTTTACTCTGTATGAAACCAAGCAATTTTTATTTTTTTGGCATAATTTTGTAAAAGAAATGAAGAATGAGAGTTCAGATCACAAACAAAATTATTAGAGTGATGTGTTTTTTCCCCCGAATTTTCTGCCAATTCTCAGTAATGAGACATGTAACAACTTCATCTAATTTCTCAGCTTTATTTGTTTATTTTAAGTAAGACTCTTTTATTTTAAAACAATAATTGGTAAAAAAAATATTATTTTAGAATTAATTCGCTCTTAAATAAAAAATTTAATAGTTTTTTTTTTATTGTTTAATCAGGGAAGGAGCTTGGGAAAGCTATTGAGTCCACTCCTGCAGATTCTACCATGCAGATACAAGAAGATGGTTTTATTAATGCAAGTGCACCCCCTTTTCATTCTTAATTTTACAAATTAAAAATTATATATTCACGTTATGTTACCACATCATCAAATATTTCAGTATCTTACTTTCTACATCATTTTTGTTTTTGTTTTTCTTCTTTGTTGCAACAGATAACAGATTTGGAGGAAGTGGAGTGCGATGAAAAAAATGAAGATTGTGTTAGGAGAAGGATTGCTGAAGCTCACTTGGATTATATATATACTCAACGCAATAAGCCCCAACAAACATCGCCTTAAAACATATAAAAGAAATAAGAGAATCAATATATATATTACTATATAGCTTCTTTAATTAGGCTAGTTATATCGAAGAATTTAGAGTCCTCAGCTATGTATGATTTGGTTAACAATGTGCAACTATTGGATCAGCTATGTGTTATGAATTAGAGTGCTTTTATTTCTTTGTATGGTGCCTAACTTCTATACTATCGTCATTTTCTCTTTAAAGGAACATTTCAAAAAATCGATATATATTTTACAGATATAACTTTCACGAGTATATCTGAATCAGCCAGCTACCAAGAATATAATTGTCAAACTAAGGGTTGATTCGAGTAATCTCGAGTCAGTCATTGAGAACCGAATGCGAGTAATTATGAGTTTTCCTAATCTTTGAACACAAAAAAAGATGATGTCGACGGTGGCACTCTCCCTAATTATTACGAGTTCTTATCTCCATTTCGAGTTAAGAGATAATTAAAGTAAAGTAACTAAAGTAACGTTGATGATGTGTGAAATGTGGTTATAAGTTGGGACTTGAGGGATTATTGAGCAGTGGTAGATTAACGTTGATGAATTATTGGAATTATAAAATCAATATAAATATTACTATAATGAGGTTATTTCTATATAGAGTTTACATATTAAAAAAATAAAAAATATATGTATTTACATAATATTAGATACATATACATAATTCATTATAAGTTAAAACAAACAAATGAATTTATCAAAAGTTTAGTTAAACAAATACATGTACGTAGAAAACAAATACTTTAACCGATGAATTAATAAATCGTTACTGGAATTAGGCCAGATGCAGAAAAAGATAACCCGGAGGATGATAGTATAGAAATACAAAAGGTTTCATGTTAATAAGTTTTTAAAATGATTGACAAGTTAGAAATGTTTTGGCTTCAACAAGATGGTATCCATGTCGAGTACGTAGTACGGACGCGCAAGTTAAAAGATATGGTAGGAACACAAAAAATTAAGTCATGATCGCAAACAACCTTACATAAGTATTTTAAATCATTATAAATTTATTATAACTAGATATATATATTTTTGTAATGAAATGTATTTTATTCCTATAAGGAGATGCATTTATAATTAACGGGATCATAAAAAATTACAGAATATGACAATAAAAAGTTTATTTTTATTTTGAATTAACCCGAGTTAAAATCGATATTTTTCATTACTATATTACAATAAGAACGTTATTCTGAGACAGAGTATTACTAGAGAGATGTTTTACTGTAAAAATATCACACCTTTATTGCCGTCCTTTTATTTTCCTCGTCTTGTTTTTCCTTTTCTAGAAATAGCATTATGACATTCCACCTGGACTTGCTCAATTTACATGGTTGACTATGGAGATGTATTTAATTGTTTACAGTTGAAATTGACAAACGACCTAACATGTCATGATGAGCACGTGTCATTTTTGCATTATTAGGAGACAAAATATAGTGGCTAAACTAGAGAGGGGGAGACAGACTATACATTTGGTATAGTCTATACATTTGGTATAGTCTGTAAAACTCTTCCTTGTGGAGTCATTGGATCAACAGTGGGGCCCACACACTGTAAGATCCAATGGTGTCACAGGGAGTGTTTTCCAGACACCCCTTATCCGGCTAAACTGGAGTACGAGTGTTACGACTCGCCATTCTCTTTTGAAGTTTTATATATTATTATTTGTTCTGACAATATTATTCGGTGAATAAGAATAGAGTTATAAATCATGCATGTCATTTATAAGTGTGACCTAAAATATCAAGCATATAGAAATTAGAAGATTTGGCATATTAGAATTAAAAAGGTTAAAACGACAGCTTGACTAGTATAAACATCTGCTCTTTATTTGTTTTGACAGTTGGTTCTTTTTTGGTACAAAGTTTTCACAGCAGTTGTTATATGATACTATATGTTGGTTTCCGTGTACAAAATAACAATTAACAATAATTAAAGGACTAAACAATAATTAAATAAAACCAGTGTAATCTTTATTAATTTCCAAATGGAATACAATAAACTGATTACCACATGTAGGTACTGAATCGTAAATAAAACAAACGTAATCAGATTATTATTAATTAATAATCTGATGTACTGCTTTGCAATTAAAAGAAACTGCCGGACTGGAAAGTATAGACTTAACAGCCGGACTGTTCTGTTATGAATTTAAATGCATGACTGAATGAAACTAATCTAATTACATAATTAAATTACAGAAATGTAATTACAGCAATAAAACAGAACTTTAAACTAATTACAGAATAGTACAAACAGAATATAAAAGCTACAGCTACGGACAGAATATTAAAAAACTGAAATAAAAATACTGAATTGGAAAAACAGAATGTAAAAGACAGAATTAAGAGCGGAAAAATAAATGGACATAATATAATAAACAATCGACGAGGCTACTGTTAACAGTATGCCCTTAACCGATATTCGCCCAACCACCTTAAGGTTTCTGGTTGCGTTGGCGCTTCGATCCCAAGGTACAACGTCTCTCGGAAGACTCGCCGGAAACTGGCGACGAGTCTAAGTCGAGCTGTTGGTGGGTGGTTCTCTCTGGTTCTAAATGCTATGGAAAAAATATGCTGTTTTAGAGAGAAGGTAGACTGATTTCGAATGTGTGAATATGTGAGGGATGGCTGCCTCTTTAAAGAGAATTCTGAAACCGCAGAATTAAATGTGGTCATTAACTTCTGGGAGTTACATCCCCAGAATCCGCCTCCAATTACTGCTGGAGTTTCAAACCTTTTGGAACTCTAGGGACTGCTCTTGCAAATATGCAAAAGTCCCTTTTCAGATTCAGTACAAGACCCAAGACCCGAGACAAATCCCAAATCCCAAATCCCGCATCCCGCATCCCGCATCCCGCGGCCCGCGGCCCGAGGCTCGTGACCCGAGCGAGCGAGCGCGTGTGTGGTACACACTAACCCACTCATGGGTATGTGGACTTAATTAGGGACTGCTCTTGCAAATATGCAAAAGTTCCTTTTCAGATTCAGTACAAGACCCAAGACCCGAGACAAATCACAAATAACAAATCCCGCATCCCGCGTCCCGAGACCCGAGCGAGCGAGCGCGTGTGTGGTACACACTAACCCACTCATGGGTATATGGACTTAATTAGTTTACCAACTACATGGGATGGACTTGTATATATAGAGTAAAAAACAACCTTGTTTTTCCAATGTGGGATAACCCTCATGGTTTATTCCCACTCTCTACTCCACTTTCCAGATTTCGGTTTTTCCCTCTTTCGAGTACCAACCTTCGAGTCCAATTATCATTCACACCATTCCTCCGAATGGGTCATGCGATATACCGTTGCGAAGCTCGTCACATGAGCTACTCAAACACATAGAGTATGGCCTCAGAAAAACTGAGGAGTCGCATTAAAAATTGACTCAAAGATGGTTCCTGACCACTTGAAACAAATATGTTTAAACTACATATTTTCCAACTTTTTCCAACAATCCCCCACATGAATGCAATTGGCTCGAAAGCCCATGTCCTAAATGCAAATCAAGAGAACCGCAAAAGTTCACTGCCTAAGGTCAGGTAGCGCGCGCCTTGAACCTGCCGTAGCGGAGTACCACCCAGAATACTGCTATTAGGTAGCTGTAAAGCTTTGAACCATCAAGCTTTGTGTATCCCAGAATGGCACCCGCACAGTGCCCTCTCTACCCACGTACTAGGTTCTTTAGTTGTTGTACATATTTGGCCTGGACTGCCTTGGCAACTTCAACTGAGTGCTCTAGTGAATTAGCCCAAACTCATCACATGCGCGCGCCTTGAACCTGCCGTAGCGGAGTACCACCCAGAATACTGCTATTAGGTAGCTGTAAAGCTTTGAACCATCAAGCTTTGTGTATCCCAGAATGGCACCCGCATAGTGCCCTCTCTACCCACGTACTAGGCTCTTTAGTTGTTGTCCATATTTGGCCTGGACTGCCTTGGCAACTTCAACTGAGTGCTCTAGTGAATTAGCCCAAACTCATCACATGGTACCGGCCTTACACACTAGTTATAGGTGTTCCAAGTCGAAAGTGTCCTGACTCACTTTACTCGACCGTCGAGTTACTTGGATCATTAAGAGCCTCAAGCTCACCCTTACAATGGTACAAGTCTATCACTCTGTCATCGCGGAGATGGGCTGGGAACTCCAGGTTCCCGAGTGCTTTGTTCGGTTGCCCCCACAGTTCAGTTTCCCTTTGAACCTATCAGGAAAGATTCTGTTTAGGTTGGGTTGCCTATGGGGGGGCCACCAATTTAATGGGCTTTAATCCCATTCCGTTCGATGACGTCTCGACTCCCACTTGAGTCAAGCCTTTTGTTAATGGATCCGCTATGTTTTCCTTTGATCTCATAAAATCTAAGGATACCACACCATTGGATAACAATTCCCTTACGGATTTATGTCTCCGACGTATATGTCGAGACTTTCCATTATACATATGATCCTGAGCCCGTGCAATAGCTGATTGACTATCACAATGCATGCTTATTGCGGGAACAGGTTTCGGCCACATTGGAATTCCTTCCAATAGACTTTTCAGCCAGTCTGCCTCTTCCGTTGCTAAGTCCAACGCTATGAATTCTGATTCCATAGTTGACCTTGCAATACATGTCTGTTTGGAGGATCTCCAAGACACAGCAGCTCCTTCCATTATAAACACATATCCACTCGTGGATCTTGTGCTATTGGAGTCTGATATCCAGTTGGCATCTGAATACCCTTCCAGTACCGCTGGATATCTGGTATAGTGCAGCCCGTAATCGGCTGAAAACCTCATATACCTGAGAAGTTTCATTATGGCCTTCCAGTGTTCCTCATTTGGATTACTGGTGTACCTGCTCAGTCTACTCACTGAGTTTGCTATGTCTGGTCTAGTGCAATTCATTATATACATGAGACTGCCTATGACTCGAGAGAACTCCAATTGATTCACACCTTTACCGAAATTCTTTTTCAGGTTACAGTTGAACTCAATTGGGGTTCTTGACATAGCTTTACTGTCCTTGTCAAACTTGTCTAAAACTTGTTTAACATAGTCAGTTTGGGACAAGGCATACCCTTCTGATGTTTTGGTAATCTTCATACCAAGTATTATATCAGCTATACCCAGGTCCTTCATATCGAAGTGTTGTGATAACATTTTCTTTGTGGAGCTGATTCTATCATTACTCCCAATTATGATCATGTCATCCACATAGAGACAAACTACAACACAGTCTCTTCCACTTCCTTTAGAGTAGACACATTTGTCACACTCATTAATGTGAAAACCGTTTGATAGCATAATTCTATCAAACTTCTCGTGCCATTGCTTTGGCGCTTGTTTGAGTCCATATAGAGACTTTACAAGTTTGCACACTTGGTGCTCTTTACCAGGAACTACAAACCCTTCAGGTTGTTCCATGTAAATCTCTTCTTCCAGTTCTCCATTTAGAAACGCCGTCTTTACATCCATTTGATGTATTTCCATATCAAACAAAGCTGCGAGAGCAATGACGATTCAGATAGACGTTTTCCTGGAGACAGGGGCATACGTGTCAAAATAATCGACACCTTCCGTTTGCCTGAAGCCTTTTACCACAAGTCTCGCCTTGTATTTCTCAATCGTGCCGTCAACCTTTAACTTCCTCTTGAAGATCCACTTGTGACCTAGGGGCTTGCATCCTTTCGGAAGGTCCACTAGTTCCCAAGTGTGGTTTTGCATGATTGATTCAATTTAATTTTGAATAGCTTCTTCCCAATATTGGGAATCCGGTGTTGACATAGCTTGTTTATATGTCGCCGGTTCGCCTTCAACCATGAAGGTTAGGAAATCAGGTCCAAAGGAAGTTTCCTTCCTTGCCCTTTTGCTGCGCCGAGGCTCTTCCTCTTCCTCTTCTTCTGTCGGTTCACTTGCCCCCACATTTCCTTCACTGTTCAACTCTTCAGTTGGCACAGATGTAGGTAATTTCCGGGGAAAGATATCTTCAAAGAAGGAGGCCTCTCGGCTTTCCATATACGTATCTACGTGCACATCGGGATTGTCCGACTTGTACACGAGAAACCGATATGCACTACTGTTCTGTGCATATCCGATGAACACACAGTCCACCGTCTTAGGACCAATTCTCATCCTTTTAGGAGTGGGAACTAGGACCTTTGCGAGACAACTCCAAACCCGCAGGTTCTTATAACTGGGTTGATGACCTTTCCATAATTCATATGGAGTCTTTTCTCGCTTCTTATGCGGTAACTTGTTTAAAACATAGTTAGCGGAAAGTACAGCTTCCCCCCACATGTTCTGGGGTAAGCTAGAACTGATTAGCATAGCATTCATCATTTCCTTTAGCGTTCTATTTTTACGCTCAGCAACCCCATTTTGCTCGGGAGTGTATGGGGCTGTGGTTTGATGTATAATGCCGCTTTCAGCGCATATCTGTTCAAACGGTGATTCATATTCACCGCCTCTATCACTTCTCAATGTTTTAATTTTTCCATTGAGTTGATTTTCAACTTCGGTCTTATAAAGAGCGAATTTCTCTACTGCTTCGTCTTTACTTCTCATTAAGTAAATGTAACAGTATCTAGTACAATCGTCTATAAAGGTGATAAAGTACTTTTTCCCTCCTCGCGTTTGTATAAACTTTAAGTCGCATACATCCGTGTGTATTAGACCGAGAGGTTCACTTTCTCGTTCAACATGTTGAAACGATGATTTCGTTAATTTTGCCTCTACACAAATCTCACATTTGTGTTGCTTATCAAAAACGAAATTTGGTATTAGTTTTAGTGAAATTAATTTCTTTAAAGAATTATAATTCACGTGACCTAATCTACCATGCCACAAATGAAATGACTCAAATAAATAATTAAACTCAGAATTTTTATTGGCCTCTTGGGCAACAGTCATTACAGCACTTGTGCTAGCCTCAGCTTTAGCACCTTTATTGGGAGCAGGTGTCCCTACGTTTAACTTAAACATACCGTTAGTCATATAGCCACGGCCTACATAGACACCATTTTAGGTGATTACAATTTTATCGGATTCTAAAACTAGTTTAAACCCGTTCTTCACCATCACCGATCCTGATACCAGATTCTTGCGGATATCTGGAACATGAAACACATTTGTCAACCTCAGCTCTTTTCCCGAGGTCATCTTCATCACGACCATTCCTTTTCCTTCTACCTTGGAAGTAGCAGAATTTCCCATGAAGCAGCTTTCTCCCTCTACCGCTTCGTAGGTCTTAAACATCCACCTAGTTGAGCAGATGCGGCTTGTGGCGCCAGTATCCAGCCACCACTCTTTGGGGTTGCTCCCCACGAGATTGACCTCAGAGACCACAGCAGTAAAGTGGTCGTCATCTCGTCCTCCCTCGGCCAGATGTGCCTGAGCTGGAGCTTTCCTCTTTCCCTTGCCCTTAAAGTTCCTTGGGGGGGGGGGCTTAGGCTTAGCAGCGCCTTTATTGTCATAACAGTCCGCAGCACGATGGCCGGTCCTGTTACACACAAAGCAGGTTCCCGCAAATTTCTTTGCGACAACAGCACTGCCTCCGGTGTCAAAACGTTTTCGTTTGACGTTGGAGCTTTCGATCACATTGGCCTTTGCCATCAGGATGACAGCACCACCGACTCTCCTCACGGAGCGACGGTTGCTCACCTCGATGTTGAGCTTCTCAATGAGCCCCTCCAGCCTCATTTCCTTTCGCTTGTGCTTAAGGTAGTTTTGAAAGTCTTTCCAAGATGGTGGCAATTTCTCAATCATGAGTGCAACCTGGAAAGGCTCGTTTATCACTAGCCTCTCAGCCTCAAGGCGATGGTAAATGAGTTGGAGCTCCTCAACTTGCTCCATGACACCACTGCTGTCAGTCATACGGTACTCATGAAAGTCCGTGATAACAAATCTCTTTGTGCCAGCGTTATTCACCTTGTACTTATTTTCGAGAGTCTCCCACAGCTCCTTTGCAGTAGCTTTGGGCTCGAAAACACTGAACAGCATGTCATCTAGAGCACACAGGATATAGTTCTTGCATAGGTAGTCGGCATGTCTCCATGCCTCAACCGCAGAGAACGACTGCTCGTCCAGATCGTCCTCGCTTAGGACGGGAGCAGTCTCCTTGAGAAACCTGGTCAGATTCAGGGTCATGAGATAAAACAACATCTTTTGCTGCCAACGTTTAAAGTTTTCTCCCCTGAATTTTTCCGGTTTCTCCAGATGAGAAGTCGGCAAAGTAGGCACAGCCGAATACATCGGTGCCTTGCCCTTGGCCGCAGCCTTAGCTACGGCCTTGGCCCTAGCTGCTGCTTCGGCCGCAGCCTCAGCTTTAGCCGTAGCATCCGCCATAGCCGCAGCCACGGCGGCCTCAGCCGCTGCAACTGCGTCATCGGCGTTAGCCACCACATTCGCATCGCCCCCAGTGTTATGGACAGGCCCACCAACCACTGGGTCATGCTCACCCCCGAAAGGCAACTCAATAGGCGACGTGTTTGTCATCTGAAACGACAACACAAAACGTATGAGATACGTGTACAAAAATTCTATAAACAACCCCCAAAACTGATATTTGGGTTTGTAAAAGAATTATAAAACAAACAATAAAATAAACTCTTATCCCTTTAAATATCAATACGGTTGATATTAAAAGGATTGAAACGATTCTTATTGAATACCAATACGGTTGGTATCAACAAGAAAATAAAGTAAAATTAAAACTGTTTGGAATTTTTTCTTTGTAATCCAATTTCTAATATAATTTAGAATTGAAAACAAGAAAGCATTATTCCTTATAAAATAAATAATTGTATTAATCAATACACGAAAGAAACAACAGGTATCGGTTAAGATTGTTGGTTTCCGTGTACGAAATAACAATTAACAATAATTAAAGGACTAAACAATAATTAAATAAAACCAGTGTAATCTTTATTAATTTCCAAATGGAATACAATAAACTGATTACAACATGTAGGTACTGAATCGTAAATAAAACAAACGTAATCAGATTATTATTAATTAATAATCTGATGTACTGCTTTGCAATTAAAAGAAACTGTCGGACCGGAAAGTATAGACTTAACAGCCGGACTGTTCTGTTATGAATTTAAATACAAGACTGAATTGAAACTAATCTAATTACATAATTAAATTACATAAATGTAATTACAGCAATAAAACAGAACTTTAAACTAATTACAGAATAGTACAAACAGAATATGAAAGCTACAGCTACGGACAGAATATTAAAAAACTGAAATAAAAATACTGAATTGGAAAAACAGAATGTAAAAGACAGAATTAAGAGCGGAAAAATAAATGGACATAATATAATAAACAATCGACGAGGCTACTGTTAACAGTATGCCCTTAACCGATATTCGCCCAACCACCTTAAGGTTTCTGGTTGTGTTGGCGCTTCGATCCCAAGATACAACGTCTCTCGGAAGACTCGCCGGAAACTGGCGACGAGTCTAAGTCGAGCTGTTGGTGGGTGGTTCTCTCTGGTTCTAAATGCTATGGAAAAAATATGTTGTTTTAGAGAGAAGGTAGACTGATTTCGAATGTGTGAATATGTGAGGGATGGCTGCCTCTTTAAAGAGAATTCTGAAACCGCAGAATTAAATGTGATCATTAACTTCTGGGAGTTATATCCCCAGAATCCGCCTCCAATTACTGCTGGAGTTTCAAACCTTTTGGAACTCTAGGGACTGCTCTTACAAATATGCAAGAGTCCCTTTTCAGATTCAGTACAAGACCCAAGACCCGAGACAAATCCCGCGTCCCGCGTCCCGAGATCCGAGCGAGCAAGCGCGTGTGTGGTACACACTAACTCACTCATGTGTATATGGACTTAATTAGTTTACCAACTACATGGGATGGACTTATATATATAGACTAAAAAACAAACTTGTTTTTCCAATGTGGGATAACCCTCATTGTTTATTCCCACTCTCTACTCCACTTTTCAGATTTCGGTTTTTTCCTCTTTCGAGTACCAACCTTCGAGTCCAATTATCATTCACACCCTTCCTACGAATGGGTCATGCGATATACCGTTGCGAAGCTCGTCACATGAGCTACTCAAACACATAAAGTATGGCCTCAGAAAAACTGAGGAGTCGCATTAAAAATTGACTCAAAGATGGTCCCTGACCACTTGGAACAAATATGTTTAAACTACATATTTTCCAACTTTTTCCAACACTATAGACGTTACATTTAATTGTTCTTTGATTGATCAACACTTCCAGAATTACGAAAACCACGAGTAATTTTACTAACAAAGTGAGTCGATCTGGTCGTGAGGGATAAATGGATTAAACATTCTTCAAACAGCCCATATTCATGTTCTAACGAGTTCTAAATCAGCTTTGATTATAATCTAAAACGAACCGAGCGAGGCTGGAATATTCTAGCTGGCCTGCTCGCCCTTTTCCCTAAATGAGCTAAAAAAATAAAACACTTCGACAATAATCACAATGAATAGAAGTCATACCACAAGCTGTTTGAATTAAAATGTGGAAAATACGAGCCAAATCAAGAAATATACCATCCTAACAAGACCAAGTCAAGTGTCACTTTGCAATGTTTGTGAGAGGATACAAATTTCATTTTAAATTTCTTTAGGGGACCAATAGCTCTGTTCATAAGAGTCATATCCATTATTGACAGCGGAAGAAGCCAAGTTGAGTAATACAATACTCACCCGCATCAGTTAATATAAACAACTTTCTCTTATAAATAAAGAAAAATTTATTAAAATGGTATCACATCAGTTTTTCTATAATTTACTCAAATAGAGAGAAACTCGGGTAAATTTTGGATTGGTCCTCTATCATAAAACTAATTAAGGATGGATCCGGCGTGCTGAAACTATTTAAGTTTCAGTCCGTTTTACGCGGACCAATCATATTGCCACACACAGCGCTACTTCATGCGCGCGTTGCACCAGATGTTCCACGCTACCCAATCAAAACGTACCACGCAGCTTTATCTCCATGCGCGCGTTGCACTTGATCTCGGCCTCTGTATCCTTGAAATACATAGTTACCCCAGTAGTTTCATAAATTGTCATTTCAGTACATTTAGTTTAAATTTAAATATAAAATGCTATATGATCCGCAATTTTCATATATAAAATCACAAAATTTAATCACGCTATAACTTTTTACCCCCTGTTAAAATTTAACATTAATTTTTCTAAAAATTCCGAAAAGAGTATAAAATTAGTAAAAAAAAAAGGGAAAAGTCAAAAAAGTCACAAAAAATAACTTAATAGCCAGAAAAATCATAAAAAATCCAAAAAGAACTTTAAAAATTAATTATTCAGACCATTTCTAAAACCGGTCAGAGTCATTTTAAAGGCAACCTTAATATTTTTAGAAACAATCTGAGTCATTTTAAAAATAGTGTTTGTCATTTAAACAAATTTATAATAGTTTAAAGTCATTTTAAAAAAATAGTCTTAGTCGTTTAAGGGTAATTTTTAAAACAATATGGGGTCATTTTAAAACTCTCTGAGACATTTTTAAAAACAGTCTGAGACAATGTAAAAAACAGTTTCATTCATTTTTAAAAACATTATGAGTCATTTTTAAAAATCGTTTGAGTCATTTTTTTATAAAAATCTAACATTTTAAAAACAATCTAAGTCACTGTTAAGAAACAGTCTAACTCATTAGGAAAAAAAATTAGTATGAGTACATTTTAAAAAAACAGTCTAAGTATTTAAAAACACGCGAAGTAATTTTAAAAAGACATTTTTGAAAAACAGTATGAGATTTTTGAAAAACAGTCTGAGTAATTTTAAAAATAATATGAGTCGTTTTAAGTTATTTTAAAAATAGTCTGAGTAATTTAAAGAATAGTCTGAATAATTTTATAAAGACTCTAAGTAATTTAAAGTCATTTTAAAAAATAGTTAGAGTGATTTGGAAACAATGTGAGTGATTTTAAAAAAGAGCGTGAAAATTTTAAAAAGAGTCTTAATAATTTTCAAAAAAACCTAAGTCGTTTTTAAATAATTTAAAAAACAGTATGAGTAATTTTAAAAAATAGTTTGAGTAATTTTAAAAACAGTCTGGGTAATTTTAAAAAATAGTCTGAGCAATTTTAAAAAATAGTCTGAGCAATTTTAAAAAATAGTCTGAGCAATTTTAAAAAATAGTCTGATCAATTTTAAAAACAGTATGAGTAATTTTAAAAATAATTTGAGTAATTTTAGTTAATTTTAAAAATAGTGTGAGCAATTTTAAAAAACAGTCTGAGAAATTTTAAAAACAGTATGAGTAATTTTAAAAACAATTTGAGTAATTTTAAGTTATTTTAAAAACAGTATGAGAAATTTTAAAAAAACATTCTGAACAATTTTAAAAACAGTATGAGTAATTTTAAACACAATTTGACTAATTTTAATTAATTTTAAAAATAGCCTGAGTAATTTTAAAAAATAGTCTGAGCAATTTTAAAAACAGTATGAGTAATTTTAAGTAATTTTAAAAATAGTATGAGCAATTTTAAAGATACTCTGAACAATTTTAAAAAACAGTCTAAGCAATTTTAAAAAACAGTCTGAGTAATTTTAAAAACAGTATGAGTAATTTTAAAAATAATTTGAGTAATTTTAAGTCATTTAAAAAAAAGTATGAGTTGTTTTAAGTAATTTTATAACAATGTGAGTAATTTTAAGAACAATTTGTGTACTTTTGAATTATTTTAAAACATCATTTGGGCGTTTATGGTCATTTTAAAAACAGTCCGAGTAATTTAAAAAAAAGTTTGAGTCGTTTTAAGTAATTTTAAAGACATTATTAGTTACTTTTAAAAAAGACTAAGCCTTTAAAAAGAATATTTAGTCATTCATGTCAGTTTTATGGTCATTAAAAAACTGTGTGAGTCGTTTCAAACATTTTTAAGAACTAGTTTTAAACATTTTTAATAACTAGTTTTCATTGTAGGACTATAAATTTTAAATTTTAAACCTAATGGACCAGATGTATAATTTGAAAAAACTGTTGGAAATTACAATCTGGTCCCATCTTCCTCACCCTCACGGATCTGAAACTTAGAGAGAGAGAGAAGTCTTCTCCGCCGTACTCCGCCGCTCCTCCGCTCCGCCTCTGATCGAGATATATACTTATATATATAGAGAGAGAAATATATATACACATAGATATATATTTATATATGGATATAGATACAGAGAGAGAACGTGGCAGGATGGAGGAATGTGGCGGAGCTTCGCCGGAGATCCAAGGCGGTGGCGGGGTCTAAGGCGGTGGCGGGGTTCAAGGCGGCAGTTGTGCTACTTTATATTTATTAAAATTGGACCGATTCTTAATTACTTTAATTAAAAATAGACTAATTATTGTCGTAAATAATGGATTGTCCAGTTACATATTATTTAGTATGAGCATTTGCTCCGTTACAACATTTGAATTCTTGTCATTAACATTTATTTAACTTGTAACCTCCAAACCTCTAGCCTATATAAAGAGCTTATGGCTATGGAGTTTGGTACAGCTACAACACACTTGAATATATATGTTTTGGCCCTCATTATCTCTCTCTCTTACATATGTTATTGAGCTAATTTGGCGTAAAACACGTTATCGACACTTTTCTCGAAAAAACAGTAAAATAAAATAAAATTTGGAGCATTCAAATACAAGGTAGAAGAAATTTTGGGTATAAACCTTGGAGAATTATTGGGTATAAAACTTTTGAAAATTTTGGGTAAAAATTTGTCCTATCGGCTTTCATCAACATACGTGTGAAAGGTACACAAATTTATATCTCTTTATTTGTCATAACACTACTAATTACATGAAAAAGAATGATTCGTAGTTTACTAACATGTTAAAACCAATAATAATATTATTTATGACTACTACCATATCAAAATGCATGAATATTGTTGTTATTAAACAATTGTTTGTTTATAAAAATGCATTGTAATACTAAAAGTGTAGTTTGCTGGATGTTACATGTAAATGGCAATAGCCATGATATTCATATATTGTTATTTGTTTGTATATTTAAAATCGTTGAATGTAACATGAAAAATTGTATTAGAAATTGCATGATTAATCAAGAATAAAACTGAAAATTTCATGTTTAGGATGTATATCACATGATATATGGTTTATTTTGATAAACAATGACTATTATAACCCATGTATATCACTTATAAAACAAATTAAAACTTGTATGTGAATCTGTCGGACCAAAACTGTCACTTTTAGAACACTGCAGGACCATTCTGAAATTTTCTGAAACTGTAATACTTCGCTGTAACTCTCTGCAAACATCGGACCAGCGCTGTAATTATCTTAAACTACTGGATTGTCGCTGTAAATTAGCTAAAACTGAATATAGTTTCTCTTATTTACACCCGTAGTACCCGTAATTCTCCCTTTTACACAAAAACAGTGTATATGTATTAATTTGCTCATGTTTGGTCCAAATTACACATAGTCATGTTTTAAAAAAAACGGAAATTGCATGTTTTAATGATAAACCCATATACTAATTAGTTTCTGAAATATGTAACTTAAATCATTATTTCTGGAATATGATAATTACTATTTGTGTGGCATGAATTTGTAACATTAAGATACTTAATGGCTAATAATTAAATGCTTAGAGTTATAAAAATAAAAATGCAATTATAACTTAGGTTACTAGTATATAGTAATTAATGTTTAAGGGTAGTAACAAACGTAAGTTACATATGTAAATCCCTTCATTTTTTTTTTGTAACTCCAAATCATGTATTAATGTAGGATGATTAAATATACATTATCATAAAATTGATCTATCCCGCATGTTAATTTTGCTAATATATGATATTGTTAAGGTGTAAATATGTGTGATGAATTGTACTTAATATTCGATAGGATTGTATCTTAGAATTTGATTAAATTGAGAACACCTATGCGAATACCCTCATATTAGTTACGGTTAAAATAAAATTTATCATGCATGGAATAAGATTTTGGTAATACATGCGTGAATCTGCATATGATTGTTAAACATGGCTTGTTAAATTAAATGTGATTGAATTTTTTTTTTAAGCCTATTTCTATTTAACGAATTGAATATGTGAGCTTAAATTTTTTTTGTGAAAAAATTTGCGAAACCGGTATATATTCACATTTAAGTTGGAATAATTATGAATCTTCCCCAAATAGGCTCACCTATTTGTATAGGATGTCTAGGAAAGATATAGGCGGATGATAGAATTCTAATGAGGTCGGGTTTTAAGTGGCATTCGTGCCCTCCACCCTCACCGTCTTTCCTGGTCGTGTTCAAGTAGAGCTACCGAAAGGGGTTGAGTAAATAATAAGTTCCCCGAATGTGTCTATATAGGTGTATTTTCGCTAAATTGGTGTCTCAGTATCGGCCCGATGTTCGATTAAAGAGAACCTATTCAATTGAAAGCAAAACTAGTATTTTTCGAACCTGTCGATTCGAAACAAGTTTGTGCTTATGCAAACCATAAACATATAAACTTGTTGATTTATATGATAACTAATCCAGTATTTTTCTCCCGTTGTAGAAAAATGTCAATCAAACTTGACTTTCCGATCCTCGATGCCGCTGGCAAGAACTACTTGGACTGGACTCAAGATATACAGAACCATTTAGATGCCCAAGGCTTGTTGGACGTCATCTACGCTGAGGATGAACGTTAAGTGGAAGTGTCGCGTGAAATTAATGCAAGGACGATGATTCTGTTCCGCCGCCACTTATCAAATGCAATGAAGTCTGAGTTCATAGTGATCACCTCACCGAAGATGTTATGGGACTCTCTCAGAGAGCGCTTCGACCACCAAAAGACCATATGGCTTCCTGAAGCCCGCCATGATTGGCTGAATCTGGGATTTCAGGACTTCGAAAGCGTTACGAAATATAATGCTGAACTATGCAGGATTCGTGCTCTTCTCGAGTATTGTGGTGAAACATTAACCGACAATGACTTGCTGGAGAAGACCTACACCACATTTCCTACCTCTGACAACTTGCTCCAAAAGCAATATCGACAGTCTAAGTATACCAAGTTTCCTGAGCTCATCACCCAGCTGTTATTGGACGAGAAAAATAGTCTCGTTTTAATGAGGAACAACAATTCTCGTCCTGCTGGGACAAAGGCTGTTCCAAGGCCTGATGCTTATACTGTTCGTGGACCACCTCCACGATATGGGAACCGAGACAAGGGCCAGTCGTCCTGTCAGCCAAGGAATCATGGGAAGCGTAATGCTCGCCCAGCCAAGCGAGGTTTGGATAAACGTCCGAACCGAAGACCTTTGGCTCCTAGGCAGTCTCGTGGTAGGAAAAACAACAACAGGGCCAGTCGTCCCAAAGCAACAGAAAATGCTCAAGCGTAATTTTTGTGCTACAAATGTGGTGTTTATGGTCATATGCAAAGGAACTGCAAGGCAACTCCCCAAGAAGTTCAAAACTATCATAGGGGTAGAAATGCCGAAGCAAATATGGTTGAAGCGAGCGGAAAGGAAATTCTTGAGACCCCGGACTTCGTGGCTCAAATGGAAGAATAAAGTTTTTTTTCTTCATTTTTCGTTAATAATTGAGCACTTGTTTAGCTCTTGGATTATGTTTTTAATTTCCATTCGGATTATGCTTTTTCCTTGGATATTTGTTTCTTTTGGATTATGTGGTTTTGCATTATGAATAAATTTTTCTCGCAATAATTTAAAGTTATTTCGTTAAGCGATTCCTTTATTAGTGTGACCAACTTTAAATTATTTTTACTTTTAGGCATGAATTGTGGGGCAATTGATTGTCTGGCTGATAGTGGTACTACACACACTATCTTAAAAGATAAATGTTATTTTATCAACTTTACGCCTAAAGTAACCTCAGTGACAACAATTTCGGGCCCGTCGACCCTTGTTGAAGGCTTTGGTAAAGCCCAAGTCTTGTTGTCAAATGGTACTCTTTTAACCATATCTGAGGCCTTATATTCTCCGAGGTCCAGTCGAACCTTGTTGAGTTTTAAGGATATCCGAGAAAACAAGTTTCATATTGAAACTGCTCGTGAAAATGGTATTGAATACATTTACATCACCTCCACTCAATACGACCAAAAGCGTATTTTGGAGAAGTTGAGATGTCTTTCAAGTGGTTTGTATGTTACCACGATACGAAACATTGAAATCATTCTAATCATTCGGCAGGCACCGATTGATGAGAGCATTTATATGCTATGGCATGACCGGCTGGGACACCCGGGTCAAAATACGATGCTTCGAACGATGAACGCATCACATGGGCACCTCTTGGAGGAAAAAAATTCGTGATCAATCCGAAAAGCCTATGCCAAGCATGCTCTATTGGAAAGACAAATCTCAAACCAATTCAAGTGAAACCAACAAAATTGGTTTCCCAATTCCTTGAACAAATTCAAGGAGATATTTGTGGACCAATCCAACCAACATGCGGACCATTTAAATATTTCATGGTTTTGGTTGATGCATCGACAAGATGGTCACACGTAGCTTTGTTGTCCACAAGAAATGCAGCGTTTCCTAAACTCCTTGCCCAGATCATTAAGTTGAGGGCTCACCATCCGGATTATCCAATAAAGTCTATTAGACTTGATAATGCCGCGGAGTTCACATCGAAAACTTTCGATGATTATGGCATGACGTTGGGAATTGATCTTGAACATCCAGTTGCTTATGTTCACACCCAAAATGGTCTTGCAGAAGCTTTCATTAAGCGTCTGCAAATGATTGCGCGAACTTTGGTAATGCGCACCAAACTTCCAATTTCTGCATGGGGCTATACAATTTTGCATGCTGCTGCGTTGGTCCGTCTGAGGCCCATGGCCACCCAACCACTATCTGTGTACCAGTTGGTAACTGGATATGAGCCCGATGTCTCACATTTACGCGTGTTTGGGTGCTAGTCAATGTTCCAATTGAGCCGCCAAAGCGTTCGAAATTTGGACCTCAGAAACGACGGGGAATATATGTCGGTTATGAATCCCCGTCCATAATACGCTATTTAGAGCCCTTGACAGGCGATCTCTTTACCGCTAGACATGCGTGTTGTGACTTCGATGAGACTATCTTCCCGTCATTAGGGGGAGAAATGCACGTTAACGTTGATGAGGAACGACGTGAATTAACATGGCATGTACCCACTATGTCTCATCTCGATCCCCCTACTGCACATAGTGATAAGGAGGTGCAGAGAATCCTAGGTCTGCAAAATATTGCAAATCAAATGCCACACGCATTTAATGACCTAACAAATGTCACGAGATCACATATACCTGCTGCAAATGTGCCTGCAAGGATAGACGTTCCTATGAGACGCCATGTTCCTGTTGAACATGTTGCTCCGGTTGTACCCACCGAGCAAAGGACGTTGCCGTCGGCCGTCCAGTCCGCCGCTCTTCCCAAGAAAAGAGGAAGACCGGTTGGTTCCAAGGATGTTCTGCCTCGGAGGAGGAGAAATCCTGTTGCATCCGTTTTGCCACATGAGATCATTAAGGATCACAGTGATGTATTAGAGGAGCGTGTTCCTGATGTAACACCAGTTCCTAATCATCCCGATAACCTCGAAATATCCGTCGAGTATACTAGTTTAGACGATATTTTGAAGCGAAACAAAACTGTCATCGATTGATGTGTTTATATACGCAGTGGCCACTGACATTATGAGCAATGATGACATGGAACCACGTATCGTTGCTGATTGTCAGCGAAGAACGGACTGGCCTCAATGGAAATAAGCAATCCAGGCTGAATTGGATTCCTTCACGAAACGAATAGTGTTTGGACCTGTCGTTCCAACACCACCCAATGTTAAACCAGTTGGTTATAAATAGGTTTTCGTAAGGAAGCGTAATGAGAGTAATGAGATTGTTAGATACAATGCTCGCCTAGTGGCGCAAGGCTTCTCTCAACGCCCTGGAATTGATTATGAGGAGACGTATTCTCCCGTAATGGACGTTATAACGTTCCGCTACTTAATCAGTTTAGTAGTTTCCGAAAAACTGAATATGCAGCTCATGGATGTGGTCACAGCTTATCTCTACGGGGATCTGGACACAGAGATATACATGAAAGTCTCTGAAGGACTTAAGTTGCCTGAATCAAGTAGTTCCCGGCCACGGAACACATTCTCTATTAGGCTGAGACGTTCATTATATGGATTGAAACAATCCGGACGGATGTGGTATAACCGTCTAAGTGAATACTTGATCGGCTTGGGATATGTTAATGATGAATTATGCCCATGCGTGTTCATAAAGAAATCCACTTCAGGATACGCTATTATCGCAGTCTATGTAGATGATATGAATCTCATAGGAACCTCGAAAGAGTTGTTCGAAACTGCCGAACTCCTGAAAAAGGAATTCGAGATGAAAGATCTTGGGAAGACACGGTATTGCCTCGGCCTACAGATCGAGCACCGTAAAGATGGAATTTTAGTCCATCAAGAAAATTACACCCAGAAGGTGTTAAGACGGTTTAGTCATCACGACGCAAAACCGTCATCCACTCCCATGGTCGTCCGCTCTCTAGACATTAATAAGGACCCCTTCCGTCCAAAGGAGGACGATGAAGAGATATTGAGTCCTGAGTGCTCATATCTGGGTGCAATAGGCGCACTATTGTACTTGGCTCAATGTACTAGACCGGACATCTCGTTTGCTGTGAATTGTCTAGCTCGACACAGCACCGCGCCAACACGCCGCCACTGGAATGGCATTAAAGACGTCTTCCTTTACCTTAAGGGTAGTACGAATATGGGTTTGTTCTATCCCTACATGTCAACGAGTGAGTCCAACCCCCTTGGTACTCGAAATAACGCGACCCTTGTCGGTTACGCCGATGCGGGTTACTTATCAGACCCGCACAAGGGACGTTCCCAATATGGTTATGTCTTTACCATTGGGAACACGGCGATATCGTGGAGGTCTCGTAAACAGATCTTGGTGGCTACTTCGACGAACCACTCTGAGCTACTCACGCTCTATGAGGCGACTAGAGAGTGTGTATGGCTTCGAGCAGTTATTGGCCATATTCGAAGTACGTGTGATCTAGCCTATGATCCTGATGAACCAGTTGTTATTTATGAGGACAACACCGCTGTTATTGATCAAGCAAAACATGGTTACATCAAAGATGATGCCACCAAACATATCTCGCCAAAGTTGTTCTTTACACATGAGCAACAAGCGCTTCAAAAGATTGAAGTTAAGCATATTGGATCAGAGAATAATCACGCAGACTTGTTGACTAAGTCACTGCCAAAGTATCATTTCAGAAACATGTCAAAGCAATTGGTCTTAGGAAGCTTTCTGAGTTATCCTAAAGTGACATGTCCTTGCACCCTGTCGTGTGCAAATGAGGGGGAGCATCCTGATGTATGCTCGATTTCTCAGACACTAAATCGAGAAAATCCTCACTAATGATGGCCTAAATCAGGGGGAATATCCAGTCGAATACTTCTAATCACAGTGTATTTTTTTTCTCCTCGATCAGAGGTTTTTCCCATTGGGTTTACTCTGACAAGGTTTTGATGAGACACTTTATGTATGTGGTTACCCCTATTGTTCTAACCAAATCGTACTCTTTTTGTCCTTCGCCTAGAGGTTTTTCCCAATGGGTTTTCTCTTGCAAGATTTTAACGAGGCGTTTGTTAGTGGTTAGTTCGTACCAACAAGCTACAAGACGGAGGAGCTCAAATGTGATTAAATATACTTTTGGACATCCAAGGGGGAGTGTTGTAAATAATGGATTGTCCATTAGTATAGGAGTTACATATCATTTAGTATGAGCATTTGCTCCTTTGTATGTTATAATCTTTGAATTCTTGTCATTAACATTTAGCTTGTACCTCCAAACCTCTGGCCTATATAAAGAGCTTATGGCTATGGAGTTTGGTACACCTACAACACACTTGAATATATATGTTTTGGCCCTCATTATCTCTCTCTCTTACATATGTTATTGAGCTAATTTGGCGTAAAATATTAAGTAAATTTTAAAAATAGAATAATACTTAAATACTTTAGTTTTTGAAGAACAATCCTTAGTTTTTCCCGAAACTCGTCTTATTCCCCCAAATTCAAGGGAATGAATTGTTCGCTTATAAATTAAAAAATTAATGTGAGTTGAAAGTAAATTATTAAATAATATTTTTATGTTATAAGAGAGATGATAGAGTAATTGATGTGAAAATTGTATTATAATAACTTAAATACTTTAGCTTTTGAAGACCAATCCTTAATTTTCCCGAAACTCGTCTCATTCCCCCAAATAGAGCTCCCTCGAATGGAAAAATTCAATTCAATGAAAATTTGGTTCATCCAACACGTACACGTCATGGGCATCCCGCTTTTCTATGTTGCATTTGAACCAGAACCAGTTTACTCACCTTTCTATCGGCATTTTCGGACTTACCGTTTTCAGGCATATTTGGAAGACAAAGATAGGACGATGCAAAACCCCCATTAACAAAAAAATGGATCCGCCTATGCACTTGTAAACGGTCTTGCTTGTAAGTACCCATCACTCCGATTTAGCACATTGTGCCGGATTGGCGGAATGAACTATCATCAATTAGCTAATCTCCATGGTCAGTCACGTCATTTTTACAGGATTTGGGCCATGTATACCGACGAATTATTACCCCTCTTCGGAGTGGTGGTTAGCGCGAGGTAAACCATTGAATCCTTACCATAGGGCAAAGCCTGCCTTTAAATAGTCTCATAGCTTCTTCACCTAGCAGAAGCAGAAGTAAGAGACGCAAGGAAAGAAAAAAGCTTGTCCAAGGCAAAGAAAGAAGCAAAAAAACCTATAGATAGAGTCCTTGGCTGAGATTGGCCACGTTTGGTTTGACGACCAACTTTTTTATCCAGCTAGCTTTTATCCGTGGTAAAAAAATGATATTTGTGAGATCAATCACTACTAATTGGTATCTTTATTTATGCATCAATGACGATAGATGCATTCGCCATAGTTTTAGCATTACGGCAAACCCGTGTAAAATATATAGCGGATTTGGGCGCTCACAATCATTAATAGAAAAATGACAACTCCGACACACCAAACAAATTCCCTAGGACTGGCTGCTGCTTGTGAGGTCTGGAAGGAGATCGGATGAGTCGATGCCAGGTGCCATGCTTATCCGTTGTTAGCCCTTTCGACTTCTCATCTCAGATGTCGCCTTGAGAGTTCCATCCTCACCCGGCGGTCTGCTTCGAGATCATTCAATCAGCTCCAGAGCTGGGAGTTCTCCTTCTAGATGTCGGAATAGAAGGAAGGAGGCTCCGGGGAGGTCGGTGTCAGTCCTGCTTTATTGCTTTCTTTGGCTAGAAGGGAATAAAATTCCCTACCACCTCCATCCCTTCTTCCATTCCTTCCGACGGGCAGGAAGAATTGTTCGCTTATAAATTAAAAATTTAATGTTAGATGAAATTAAATTATTAAATAATATTTTTATGTTATAAGGGAGATGATAGAGTAATTGATGTGAAAGTTGTATTATAATAACTTAAATAATATGACTATTATCTCGAATTTAGAGAAACTGGTCGGTTAACTGTTGCAGATGCTCTTATAGATGAAGTAAAATATTCAAATTCAAGCTTATATTACCAGTGTTTCTTAGGCTTATACAGAAGCCAGAAAACAGGAGAAAAAACAGAGTATCAATGATCCATAACAAAAGTTCAATCCCTAATAAGGGACGACAGGATGGAACGACATTGACCGCATAGAGGAATAGTTATATCGTTCTTATCGTACGGTTTTTTTAAGCTATAACAGAAATAAACCTGGCTTTGAAATAACACAATCGACAGATTTGAAACTGAATCAAATTGTTGCTTTAGCAAAGTCGCCAAGGTAACATAAAAATAAAAAGTAAAAAAACAGAAACAACCCATCAAGTTAGTCAACGAGATTGGTGTGCTGAAAAGCTTTATCATTTATGTGTATACACTTAACTATGGAATAAGAATTGTAAAACTAATACACAAGAAGAAGAAAAAAACACTTATCAGCAGGTTTAGGGGTATAAAAGGTAATACATGGGGAAATACATCAATAAGTTCGTTCACCATTTTTTTTCAATTTCATTACCCTTTTACAAATCACGACGGCGTAACTCCCTCGTTCAGCTTCAAACATTGCTCATCTTTCTAATCCTAATAATAGAACAAAAAATTAATAACGGTCAGAAATAACAGAATAGAAGTTTCTCGAAAAAAGCATGATGAAAAAAGGAAGAGGAAAAACAGGGAGCAAGGGACACGGAAACGAATCAAAAGAAACAGCCATAAAGCTATGCAAGGTAAATTGTAAGGCTTTCCATGACAACTAAATGCTGCACCTAGTTTGCAAAAATATTAATCTAAAAGCTTTTGACAGATAAACTTTTTTCTTTAGCAATACTGTCAAGACAATTTAGAATATACACAGATGTTTGGTTGCAGCTTTTAAGCAAGTAAGCTGGGTCCATTGTGTATCAGAAAAGATCTGGGATCATCCAACTTAAAGTTTCTAACTTTTTTCAGGCCAGAAATCCAGACAAGCTCAGTTTTTAAGCTGGTCTACCAAAGTGCGTCCACCTTTTTAAGCAAAAAATATGAGCTTAAAAAATGCAACCTGACAATGCTCTAGTTCCCATACCCTGGATTGGAGACATGGTCGCAAATGGACCAAATCTGCAGCATACACCAAAATAACTTGCCACACAGTTCACTGCCTAGGTTCCTAATATGAAGATGCAGTAAAGTAGTCCGGTGCCAACGATTGTTCAGAAAAATATAAAAAAAATGAACATGGGAAAGGATCCACAATCCCACATACATTATTGACAAGGTTGATTATTAGCCCAAAGAGAAGAAAAAAATAGAAGTCCAAAAGGAAAAGAAATCGACGTAAATGAGCATAAATTTCCCACGATTTATATGATTTAGGCATGAGTGAGCCAGCGACTAGAGGGGCCAAAACAACAGTTTGGGAATATCACCCTCCCATTAATTTAAAAGACCATCATGTTACCTGTATCATGGTGCAGAGAAACCCAAATCCTTAAGAGAACTTTCCGATATGCAATTGGAATGAACAATAGGACCCTTCGAATCTCCCAACGGCACGCTCAGGTAAACAGCTCCTTTAAACATCCATTCATCAGTGTTATTGTCGAAAATATCTTCAAAAATCTCACCACACAATACACACACACATTGGCCCTCGTCTGCAGGAACCATCGCGACATCCTCCTCCGGCTCTTCACTTGTTTCTTCTTCCGAACAAATTTCGTCTTTCCCATAGACCCAATTCTCCGTATTGGCATACCAACTCCTTGAATTAACTCCTTTACTGTTTTCCGGTTTTCTCAAGGCATGCCACTCTAAGTGTCTTTCGAATCTTTCTTTAAGCTTAAGGCGAAGACCACATAAGTCGCATTGGTGAGGAAAGTTATCAAGGAGTTGGCTAATCACAGTTGGGTGTGATTGTCGAATTAGATCTGGCTTAAACTCTAAGCCAATGAGAGGTTTTACTTCATCAATAGGGCAGTTTTCTGCAGTTTTGGGAGTATCATTTTTATCGGGTGATTTCATTTCATTTAATGCAACCGGGACGGACGTGATTGCGGGAACCGGACTTTTATTGACAATTGTTGATTTTGGTGACTCGGATTTCGATGCAGTAATCAAGCCCTTAGCCATTAATGTGCTGAGAAGACTTGACACTGGGTCAGGTGCAGAATCTGACGGAGGAGGCTCAACTGGCAATGGTGGCGGTTCAGCCTTTTTCTTAGAGAGAGACTTGGCAGTTGATGATTTAGCTTGAGAAGGTTGACCAGTTGAAGATCCAGCTGTCAGTCTAGGATCCGTGCGCGTAACCTTAGGTAGAGATACGCTTGGTAGAGGGGGACTTTGGCCTGATAGAGATGGGACTGTACTTGTTCCAGGTTTTTTTGTAAGCTTCTCATTTTTTAATTTCGAACTTACCACATTCTTTTTGCTAGTCTGGTTGGACAAAGGTTTTGCAGTAGAGGGACCATATTGGCTAGAAGATTCAGTGACAGGAATATGGGGCTTTGGCAAAACCGAATGCACCGTTGGAGCTGTTTTTTGTAATTTTTTGGGTGGAAGTTTTGGTGAATTTGTGGATAGTGTATCAGGAGAATATTGTGATTTCATATTTTTTGTCTGCGAAATTTGAGGTTCTCCGACATCTGGACGACGAGAGAACTTAGACTGATTACAGTCCTGTTCAGCTAGATAGTCTGGTAAATATTGTCGTTTTTGCCCGACGGATACAGACGGGACTATTTCGGGGGTTTTCAATAATCCGAAATTTGACGTGCCAACATGAGATGGAGTCATGTGTGACGGGATAGATGTTCTCATCAAAGAAGTTGTTGGC
Organism: Primula vulgaris; assembly: GCA_963920805.1. Classification (NCBI taxonomy): domain Eukaryota; kingdom Viridiplantae; phylum Streptophyta; class Magnoliopsida; order Ericales; family Primulaceae; genus Primula; species Primula vulgaris. The sequence continues at coordinate 39,503,654 of OY987213.1, forward strand.
AGAGAAAGGCTACTTAAAGGATTCGTTAACCTTTCTGAATTACCCAACCTACCCCTACCCGAGCCAGAATAAATAGTTTCCACCGGATAAAGTGGCTCCTCTGTCCATGAGGGTGACCTTCGATTCCTAATTAGTGCATCGGTAGAAGCTTCTCTGTCGATTTTTGACCCAATTTCATGCATGTTCTGTGGTCCCCACAGGGTGTTTTCTAAGCCCTGCACATAAAAAAGATGTAAATGAATATATAATAAGCTAGTTTCGACCAATCAAAAACTTAGAATGCAACTTGGCAATCGCAATCGAAAGAAACACTGCTATAAAATCAATTGATATCAAGAAAGTTGTACATGTCTCTCTATTAGAACAAAGTTTAACTTTATATTATTTAATACCTATACATTCACAAGACGCGAAAAGCAATTTCACTCTACTTTTAATGCAACTACGCCAAGCTAGACCTGAAAGACCATCCATAAGAAAAGTTGCACTATATATTATTTACTCCAGGTATCATGACCAATATGTTTGCAATATCTTTATATGCATTCACATGATGCGACAAACTTCTAAGTGAACCTATATGTACCGGTTACTGAATTAACTAAAAGAACCTATACTTAAAGCCATGCCAAAACAAAGTGACTCTTCTTCATGGTTATATTTCATAGTTTAGAGAATACTAAAACGACTCTATTAACACCTTACCGATCTATTGGGCTCCTCAGGGGTCCAGCGATGTCTCTGTGAAACACCAACTGAATGTTGGGCGCTTGCTTTAGATTTTAAGTCGTCCCACATATACTCCTCTTCATCTGAACTTTTCCAACTTTCATCAATCCCACTATCAGGTTTACCAAAAATATTTTTCCCAGGCATCAAATGCAAACTACTTTTTTCTGCTGTGGGGGCAGCAAAATTCGGGTAACTTTGCTTAATATCGAGACCGTTTCTACGGATAGACATGTTCTCTTCCAAATGATTGTTAGATATATACGAAGGCGTATTAATCACTCTCTTCTTCGCTCTCCCCATCTCCAACCCTGACTGGCTTGAATGATCAGAATCGTTGTCATAACTTCCATACGCAGCAATAATATTTTTCTCCCGAACAAATTCGTCAGGTACATCTCTTTGACGCTGACTACTCTGCGAAATTAACCCTATCATGTAAGTATCAAAAGAAGCAATCAAAACACATAAGTTAGTTAAACGAAATAAAAAATGAAACTCACTTGTGTTTTAAGAGTAGGTTCTAGCCATTGCCTACCCGAGTTCATTCCAATCGTCCTATCTAGCCTCTCTGTATCCTGAGGTGAGTTCACAAAATGTCAAATAAGAGTAGTTTGTTAGCTTTTTGGTATTGAGTACAAAAGTTCATATTAATATACTGAAAGGACTACATTATCCCTTCTACATTATCTTAAGCTTGTCAAGTGATGGTGCAAGTCTTAACTCCATTTTCCTAATCTATCAGCAAATGCCATATTATAAAGGCTCACCATCTACCAAAAAAGATTGCTACAGGTGGCTTGTAATCCCCAAAAATTATCTATACAATTAGACCCTAAGAGCAGCGCAATTAGAGGTATAATAGGGTCTTTTATAATCACCATAAAAGGCTACAAAATCGGCTTAAGTAGATTATAAGTCACTAGTTTGGATATTTTTGGGGGTTAATTACAATATTTGTGCATTAACATTTTATCAGATTTCAGTTCTGTACAAGAGTACAAGATAACAAAAATGAAAAGAGTGAGTGATAGTGAACAATAAAGTTGGACCTCTAATATTTTATTTACTAGTACACTGAGTGTACTAATGCTGAGAAACGTTAAACTAACATACTAATCACTAACTTTCCTAAGTCGTTGTACAAACAACATAAGCAGATGATTTTCATGTAAAGAACTGCAATTAACTCTTAGATTGAACTACTTATGGAACATGAGTCAAACACAAGGATAGTGGTGGAAACTAAAAACGTAAAAAAGCAGATGACAAGAACAAGGTTAAGATTAAACTACGGGATGCTAGTTGTCTAAATGAATGCAGAGATAGATAGGAAGAGAGAGAGAGAGAGAGAGAGAGGGAGGGAGGGAGGGAGGAAGAGCGCGAGAGGGGAAGGGAGGAGGGATAATGAATTACCCTGTCTGGTTGTTGAAGGCGCTGTCTTGCTTCTAAATACTTGGGATTCACATGAATACTATTTGCTGGGCGTTGAGACTGTGATCCAGAGGATGACCCATTTGAAGCATTAGAAAAGGCAAGTTCCTTTTCTATCATTTGAAGAGGCTGGGGAGGAAAAACTCCTTTCCATGTACCAAATAAATGCCGCATATTAGCATGTGTGGACGGGTCAACATGTCTGTACGCCTTGCAGAATACCTACAAAAAAAGAAAACAATTTGAAATAATTTTCAATTTCATAATAAATTTCAGCTAGATGTTCCTTGAAGTACAGTTAAAAATTGGAGAAATACCTCAGGTAATCTGGCACCGAAGTATTTTATGTAGTCTCTTCCGATATTCTTCACTATACTGTCTAAGAGATAAAGTGATGGAAGCTTTTGGTCACTTGGAACCTGAGGGAAAAAATGAGGGTCAGTAATTTAAGAATATTGGGAGCCAAATGAGAAATGTCAAAAACCCTATAGATAGTTCCGACTGGCATTAGATTTTACCACAATTTTATAACATCAGTCTATTCAATAGTCTTTCTCAAAGAAAATAAATATCCAGTAGAGTTCAAAAGTAGGGTAAGTAGAGCAAAACATAGAATAGAATGATAGCAACTAATCTGTTCACTTGTCTATTAAAGTTTTTAACAAAGACCATAAATACATTGCAAAGTGGTAAGCCAGCAAAAAGGAAAGAAATTGTTCTCCCCAATGCGAAAGCCATCATTGCATCTATTGTTATTATTATCTTTTTACAATGAATGTACCAAATGTTCATGCATATAGTGTCTAATAGAGCCTTTAGTATCTCCCCTAAGTACCCATTCTGTATTTCTCAGTTTGAGTAACAATCACCTCCCAATCACATACTTGAAATAATTCTGCAATGTTAATATGCAGTCACTATACAATGTACCACTAATGGCAGGAATATTCTCTTGGACATCTTCAAGATCATGCAAGTCTATTTCCACAACAAAATTAGAACTTGAAACCAGCAAGCACAAATAAAAATTAAGGTTCTTGCTTGAAAACCAAAATGCTTAAATACCAGACCTGAGACCACTCTTCATAATAAAGGATAAAAAAAGGGGCAAGGGGCAAACCCGGTGCACGAAGCTCCCGCTATGCACGGGGTTCGGGGAGAGGTACCAGATAGAAAGAGTGTCAGAGAATATGGACAGCAGCTGCAAATATAACTCTCCAAATATAGTGAAGATAATGCACTGGCCTCGCGAACTATTTTGTGTGCATGAATCAAAGAGGTAGGATAAGACCCAACTCAAAAACGTCCCATTCAAGTGCAGGACAATAATAAAATGTCATTTAAAAGTGCTTTGCTTGGACGCCATGCGGCTACATATCTCAAGAATTACTTGTACCCCAAAACAGCCAAGGAAAATAACTCAAAATTTAACACTTCTTCATAAATTAGCTTAAGCTAAAGAACCAGACTTATTCCCAGCCAAAGAAGCCCTAAGAGGGAAAGTAAAAGAAGAAAACAAAAGCAAGTGTTCCATCACTCATTGACATGATGTAATAAGCTCACATATAAAAAATCAGCTGTAATGAAATTTACAGGACAAGACATTGTTTTTCCTGAATGAGATAGCACTATTCATGGTTCTCCAACGGCAATACATTTCCGAAACTCATACCACCTGGCAAGATATCCTCAAAAGAGGAAAAACTCAGAACATTTCTGATCAAGTTTACGGCAAATCTTGTACGAGAATACTCTCCCACGTCTAAACAATTGATCATTACAGTGACACTGACGGAACTTTAAATTGGATGAAAGGGTTGCATAATGCTTATAATAATACACGTATATTACCATTCAGAACATTATTTAAAAGGTAACAAGAAACATTAACCATACAAACAAAACGCATAAAGAATATCAAAAGTAACACCGTCAATCTCTGTGGAGTTCGTGAATAATAACATAATAAGATATCTGAAAGATAGTAAGCCAGCACTGCCATTGAATCAATTATGCTCGACATCATCCTTGTTATTTGATGGAGATTAAACAACATGACTAAAAGATTAACGTTCCGAAAAGTTAAGGATTGATCTGTAACTCCATTGATGGGAGTGTTGTTACTTTCCAATAATTAGAAATTCAATTGACTATCAAACATTACCAGAACTGGCAAAAATTGAACAAAAAACACAAACTTTTCACATCACTTTCATAAACTTATACGGCATAAAGAATACATCAAGATCTTATCCACTATCATTACCACATACTATAACACAAAGATTGCGTTTTTCCCACCTTTCTCTTACAAAACCAAACAACACACCACTATTTATCATTCCATAAACAAAAAACCTACAAAAACAAAAACTTGAATCACCTCGAGAATATTGGCGCATATGGTCGCTGCGACCGCTTTCGCAGCATGCAGATTCTCGCCCGCAATTATTGTCAAATTAGTAATTATCGGCTTCGAATTAGATGTCAACTCCGCTAACGCAGTCCTATATTGCGCCACAAGCTCAAGAACTTCCTGCTGTTGCGAAAAACCCAATTCTCTCTCTCTATCTCTAAAATTCACCGGATTGTTCGCCTCTTCGGCTTGATCCAACCGAGCTTTCTTGATACCCAATTCTCGCGCTCTGTCGAATAGTCTACTTCGAGTACTCTCCATTTAAAAATTTAAAAAAAAAAATACAAAACTCTAGAGTAACACAAATCACTAAAAATAAAACTGGGCATAGCTAATTACATAATCTGAGTCTAAAGCTACAATTAAAATAAATAAATTCATTGACCCTTTAAAGGATCTATGAATATTCTTCTTATTCTCTATTCCCATGCCCACAAAAAAAAGGTGAAAAAATAAAATAAAAAATACCCAAGAAGATAATTGGATTATTAAAGCTAAACCCAGTAGTGGGTATGAGCTAATTACATGGTACACAATCTTGAATAATTCATGAGATTAAATAGGATTTGTACAAAAATTGAGCTGATTTTAGTTGCTAACGATCTGTGAATTGGAGACGAAGATCGGACGGTGGAGAGAGACTGGAATCGAGATTGTAGAGAGAGAGAGAGAGAAAGTATAGAGAACTAGGAAAGAGATAGGTATATATGTATATATATATACTGTATATTATATGTATGTATGTATGTATTATGTGTATATATAGATATAGATATGGTGTATGTAGGTAAGTGAGATTATTTCAGATAATCTAATGGGCTGGGCTTAATTGGGCTTTTTGAAAATTAAGTTGGGCTTAATTGTGTTTTTTGAGAAATTAAGGTGGGCTTAATTGGGTTATGGTAAGAAATGCATGTCCTGGTTGCGTCGTTCGTGAACAATTTCGTGTTTTAAAGCGTATGTTTATGGGTTGTTTATTTGTTATGACGTCCGATTGGTGTACTCTTGTTTTGATGTTAAAGGTAAGCAACACATTAAAACAAGTTGTGAACTGCATCGTACCTTGTGTTTACTTTCGTACTCTCAATTAACAAGTTGAAATTATTTATGTATGTTTGCTTTTAAAGTAGAAAAGCGGTGACTTGGCATTGTTTTGAACGAGACAGTTTTGTAACTTTGGAATGCCCATCATACAAGTGAGGTCTGAACGTCAAACCCTCGTTTAGGAACAGAAGGAGTGCTAGTTTTAATTTGTTCAATAATTTTGAATAATGTTTCATATAATATTATAATTAGTGTAATTCATCAACTGATAACTTGACAATGTTAATAAACTAAAGTATAATACAATTAAAGTTTGACATAAGCAGTCTTATTTATGTTATTTTTGTAAGTTTACTGAATAACAAAACACCGGGTTCTCGTTTGGTTGCGGGATTATTAATCACAATACTAACAATCTGAAAGGAGTACCAATGGGATATGAAAACAACGTCGGACAAATTAGACTGTTCTCAATACCACCATCCCATGATATTGACCATACCGCACTATAACTCCATAATTCCACTTGATATCCAGAGTTAAATCGTGTTGTTAAACATAGTATTCATATGGTATATCATAGACGCACACCGACTCATGGTCCAATCGCGTGTAAAAGGATGCAACCAAACAAGCTTAGATGGTACTAAACTAAACTAAAAGGTTTGAGACTAAATAACAATTTCATATAATTGAAGTACTAAACTAAGGTTTGCCGATTATATGTTACTAGGGTTTATATTCTTTAGACAAATTTACTCTCTCTCTCTCTCTCTCTCTCTCTCTAAAGTAGCCACCTACTGTTTCTCTCCATTGAGGTTTGATCTCATATTTTATTTATTATATTTAATAAGTCATTTTATCTTGTTGGCTACTGAAAGTGTATTTTCAGCTTGAAAGTATTTATAACAGCTAGCTTTTTCAACATGTTAAAATAATTAATCTGTTTTAATTACAGCTATCAGTTGTAATAATTTAAAAGAATAATTTCCAAATGAACCTTAAGTAAGATGAGTTAATTTGGGTTATGGGCTAGTTAATTGGTCCATTTTTTGTATACCCAATGTATATATACAGCATATAAGCATTAAAAAAAGCTGTTTTTTTCTAACATGTTCAAAGATTCAATCTTTTAGCTTAAAAGCTGTATAAGTACAAACCAAATGAACCTTAATATGGGTTAATTTAGGTTATGGGTTAGTAAATTGATTTATTTGTTAGCTACCCAATGTATATATTTAGCATATAAGCATTTAATGGAGCTAACTTTTCTAACATGATAAAATATTCAACCTTTTAGCTTAAAAGTTGTATAACTGCAAACCAAATGAATCTTAAGTAGGATAAAATCCAGCTTTGAACAGATTCTTTCGGCAATGTAATAAAATCCAGCCTTTTGGTTTTAAACTGGACAACCAAACAAACGCTGAGTTGACTGATGTTTGTTAGGTAAGTAAACGTGTTAGTAAATTGGTTTTATTTGTTGGCTACCTAATGGGTATAAATGTCTTAGTATAAATCTAACCGGCTAGCTTTTGTACCATGTTCGAACAATCCATTTTTTTTTGACTTAGAATGTACAAGTGAGCAAACCCTGGGTAGGTTTATGGCTATAGGTTAGTATATAGACTATTTTGTTGGCCAACCTAAAATTTATTTTACAGTTTTGAAGCATTTAAAGCAGCTTATGTAAGTAAATGGGTCATATCCTGTCAATATTAACGGAAATTTATGTCTGATGGAAATTTATGTAGAGTTGCAAGGGTGTGTTGCCCATGTCATTTTTAGATTAATATAGATGTAGTGTTTGGCGGATTTTTTTAAATAAATAAGCTGTCTAATATGTGACCTAAAAATTGGGCTGCTTCAACTTAATACTATTAGCTTGTCAAGGTCAGAAAATTGCAAAAAAGGTGTTTCTTAAGCTATCATATCAAACGCATTACGACATATAAGGATAAAGACCATAAGGTGAGGGTAAAAGCTACAACCTAACAAGGTGTGAGATTAAAGATGATGCCTAATGTCTTGCTGAGAGAAAGAAGAGAGCTAGAGATAGGGAACGAGTCTAGATTGTGGATACACAATACAAAATATAATGTTGAGTAGCTTGAAATCTCTCCTTAATTTGCACCACCACTCAAACAATAGCCAAGTAGAGGAATTTCCGCTATCTGATTTAATCAAACCTCTTATCTGAGTACGCCATGTAATCAAACTTTAGTTATATTAATAAAATAACATAGCAGCATCACATAGATTCTTACTCTTTCGTCAGCTTCGATTTGTGTTGTAATTGTTGGTATTGTTGAGTTGTTTCATAGTAATTTCGTTGTTCTGGTTGCAGAAACATGTTGCATATAAAAACTCCCAAAACTCATAGAGCAAAGCGAGAAGTTGAGAAACGCGCACCTAAACTTGTGAGTTCATTCAAACTTCATTATATTTAAGGGTATTCTGGAATTTTTGTGCTTTAGGTAATTATATATCATAAGTTGTAACCTTTCTCTTAATTGGCGATGTTCCTGTAGATTGAAAATGGGAAAAAAACATTAATACTGCACGGTACCAAGACAAGTGGTGTACTGAATACCATATTAACTGATATTTACCATCTCAAGAAGGGTAATGCTATAAAATACTCTCGAAAGAATGATAACATTAGGCCTTTTGAGGCTGGGGGTGAAACTTCATTAGAGTTCTTCTCTCTCAAAACTGACTGCAGCATTATCCTGGTATGTCTAAATTTTCCTACTTTACATTTAGCTGATATTAATTTCTCTCTCATGATATTGCATATCTTTGTAGTTGATAAGTTCTAGCAAGCTTTTGATATTAGTTTGTCAGAAAGGTAGGTTTACTATTTAAGGGTGTTAAATCCCCAGTAGAATTATGTATCTGTTTGAGTCTTTACGTGATGATAGCTCATAATTAATTATGCAATGTGCGTTAACATAATGCATCTCTTTGTAGCAAGGTTTTGAAAGGTATTTCTTTCGTACTAAAATTATGTTAGCAGTTTTGAGTTTAGCTTGGTTCAATTTTGTTATTACTGTTTTGATGTGTGTTAACATTTTTTATTTTTTTTGGTACAACGGAAATTATGTGTGTGTTAACATAGTTCATAGTTTCATGTTCAATGTTTTAGTATACTGCTCTATAAAAACAATTTCAATTTGAAATAGGTACAGTGACTAGTCTTTAGTTTTTACTGTATTCATAGGGTAAGAAGTTGTTTTCAGGCTGCAGACATATTTGCTCGTGAGTAATGCATCAGTTTGAGTGTTTGCGTGTTTTAGTTGCTATTACTACTGTGATGTGTGCGTACTTAATTCGTATTTTCATGTTCAATGCTTCAGTATACTGCTCCCTCTAAAATAATTGCAATTTTTACTCACTACTATGATCGGCCTCATTTATACTGTATTCGTAGAGTAATATGTTTGAATTTTGGATGCAAGTGTCACTTGGTATTCATAACAACCCTGATTTTGCCTCAAAAACTTTGAATCCTTCTGTTTAATACCTAATTAAAGTTCCTTCCACTTCCTTCCACTTCCTTCCTATCACCTTTTCTCGTGATTCTGCATATCTTTACAGCTGGTTAATTTAACCATGCCTTTGATATTAGTTTGTCAAAAAGCTACGCTTTCTATACAGAGATGTTAGTCGTCTGCCAACTATATGTCAGTTTGAGTGTTAGCATGATTTTTTTTCTGATTGCTATTGTGATGTATGTCACTTTAGTCCATATTTGTGTTCAGTGCCTTATTTTACTGCTTCTATGGAACCTATTGCAATTTAAAATTTGCACTCAGTGCTATAATCTGCCTTTCCCCCATACCGAAATTCATAGCGTAAGATGTTGTGACCTGACTGCAGAATTGCTTTTAGTGCCTGATGTATTCATAAATAAATGTGATTTGGCACTCAATATTTTCAATCCTTCGTGTTTTTATTGCTATCTTTACAGTTTGGCTCTCATTCAAAGAAGCGGCCGAACAATTTAGTTGTGTGCCGAACTTATGATCACCACATTTATGATCTCGTAGAATTTGGTGTTGAGAATTATATAAGCATGGTTTCTTTTTCTTATGAGAGGAAATTTGCTCCACAACTTGGATCAAAACCTTTTTTTGCTTTCAATGGAGAAGGATTCGAAAATGTAGAAGAGCTCAAACATCTGAAAGAAGTTTTGCTCGATCTATTCAGGGGAGAGGTGCATTATTTTTATTCTTTGTTGCCTCATTTTTAGGAAAAAGGTTGATTGCAATTTTTTTACACCAACATATCATTAAATTTCGATTTTGTATAACAAAGTTAGCAACTGCCAATTACTAGTACACTAATCATAGTTTTGGCCATTTGGAACTAAATAGAAAAAAGCTTGATGGAATAATGTATAAAAGTGTAAACAAACTAGGATAAAATAAGTTTACAAAATGCTTGTCTTTATTAGCTAATGAACTCCAAAATGACATTTACTTAACAAGTCAGGTAACTGTAGCGACTAAGAGGTAATTTGTGTAGTACAAATTCAAAAGCAGATGATACCTTAGTGTGTGAAACTGCAAAACTGACCCCAAAAAAGACAACTCTGCATTTGTTGTTGAAATTGAAGACGAATATTTTTTTTAATGCAGATTGTTACGAACTTGAACCTCGTTGGTTTGGACCGTGTTTATGTGTGCACTGCTATATCTTCAAATAAGGTGTATTTTACTCAATGTGCATTACGGCTTAAAAAATCTGGGTCGATTGTCCCTAAGATAGAGCTTGTTGAAGTAGGCCCCTCAATGGATCTGGTGGTTAGGAGGCATCGTATGGCTCAAGAAGGCCTAAAGAAAGAAGCAATGAAAATAGCTCCTGAGATGAAAAAGAAAAAGGTTTGCCACATTATTTTTCTTTCGATATATACTGAAACATTTGCTTGATGAGATACTAATGCATGTTTTGTATTTGTCCTTTTAGGAGAAGAATGTTAGTGGAGACATTTTGCAAGGAAAGATAGGGAAGATCTATATTCCAGTCCAAAAGGTACTAACACTATATATACTGTCTGTGTTATATGACTCTCACTTGCATGGAACCTGATTAGTTTAGAAAAAACAATTGGTGAAATTAAAGGTCTGTCACATGGTATTGCAATGCTCTGCTGCAATGCACGTTCTTCTATAAGCGTGCTGTTAGCAAAGATCAAATTGATTTCTCATAAACATTCGAATCTTGTTGGTCCCAGTGAAGCATTTTTTTATGTAGAAGTTGTGGCACTCAATCACGTCCTTACAGACCAGCAAGAAACGGAGTGTATTGCTAGCACTCCCAGTCTCCCCACCCATTTAAACCCACTAACGGGAACCAAAGTCGGGTTAAGTTTGGAACATAGTCACCTTTAAGTAACATATTTCTGTGGAAAAGTAAAGAAGAGAATAAGAAATAAAAAATGAAAGAGAATAACGTAAGAGTCAAACTGGTCTGCTGAATAACCCATTGCTCCTCTTCATCTTTTTTCATATTCTCATTATTTTGCTCTGATGGTTCCTTTATAAATTAGGTTGGAGAGGTTCCTATACCTAACAAATCAAAGGGAATAAAGAGGGAGCGCAGGGAAGCTAAGAATAAAGGCGAAAAAAAGAAGCAGAAGTTCGACTCTTGATAATTTTGTGGTACCATAACCCCTCAATTACTGTACTTTTGGTAATCCCCATTTTTGTGCTTATGTCGGTGGATGTTAGGATTCGGGATTTTTGCAGAGACATGGCTGTGCTTTTATTTATTTTTTCTGTAACAGTGACATTTTGGTTGCCATTCATGTCAGTTCTGAGAAGTTGTAGAATTCACACACCACACGCACACACAGACAGACATTTCTTGGACTCATGTGAGCAAACTGAGCTATTGCAATGACAAAATTCAGCTGTCTGATGAAAATCAAGCAGCAGATGCCTTGACGAAGTTGTTAAAAAGTTTAAAAAATTGGCTTTACTTACGATCTTATCAATGGCTGAGATGATTTGTTGCATCGGCAGCAATGAATTCATCATTGCAGCAATTACATGCCTCTAGATGTCGTTGCCCTTAAATTGAATCACACTGTAACATTTGCATAAACACTAAAGACAAGGCCTCGTTTGGTTGCGGGATAGATAATACTGGGATTATGAGTCCAATTGCGATAAAAGTGGTACTCGAAAAGGTGCTTGGACTACTAATCCCGGGACTATCAATACCACCCTCACATGCTTTTCCAAATACACTCATTTGGAGTCCGGACGGGAAACATAATCCCGACACAAAAATTGTATCCAAACACATCTTTTATGTGGCCGTGGGATTTGAAGTTCAATCCCACTATTAAAATGTGCAACCAAACAAGGCCCCAGGATCCATTGTCCGTCATCATTGGACTTTGAAGATCAACAACTGTCACTTAAAATAACTACGAGTGGCTAATCTCAAAAGGGACCCCCTTACTGAAAATTACATCCTCCCGTTCCTGCTTTAACGGCATCCCCATGTCGCTGCCCCCCCTCTCTGCTGTTACTCCCTTAAAATGGGAGAGTAGGATGAACATAAATGGAAATTACACGTGGAAAAACAAATAACATGACCCAGTTTTTTTCCCGAAGGTTACGTAAAAGAACATATCTTATTGAATATTACACCACTTTAAAAATCTGAAGGAGAAACTAGAATTTGACATAATTCGTAACTCGTTTTCGTGAACTTTATTCAACTATTTATAGTAAATTATATAATTACATTGTAATTTGCTTGAAGGTTCGAGTACATTTCCTAACTTTTAGTATTCCTTAGTCGGCCTCAATTTAAGGCAAACTTTAAACCTACAAAGCTGAAAGGGATTGAGATGGATATATTATGTCCTTACTTTCAAGCCGTCTGTTGAATCAATGGATGTTTTCCGGTCTTGCTTATGTTTTCTCTATGTTAGCAAGCCAGCCTCATCGTTCAGATCAACTATAACAATGCTTTTTGGTGTTAGTTGTCTAACTTTTACCCCTAAGATTACTATAAATATGAAAACCAGGGGAAAATAAATATAGCAAATCAACAGTTTCAAGATTACTGAGTAAAGGAAACCCAATTAATAAAAGGAAAAATGGCAAAGTTGAGCAACATGATGCACATCTTTATTCACTATGGGGCTTTTAAAACACGCTACAAAATGATATCATGGATCTGAATGGTGTTAAATTAGTGTATGTGAGAATAGTAGTCGATAATACTTTCATACTAAGTTGTTATTGTAATTAAAATCGTTACAATCGCTTTTCAATTTTATTTTCTTCTACTTTTTTAAAGTTTTGGTAAATAATTTATAATTTTGAAAAAAGTTACTGAAAATAAAATTTATTTACAAATTATTTGAAAAATATTACTGAAAAAATAAAATTACTGAAAATTGCGAGCAACCATCACATATGTTGTTTTTGAAGATTAGGTCAAACAAGTTGATGATAACACAGTTCCACCCACCTTCTACAGACAACGACAAGTAATTATGTTTATTATGATAACAATATTGTAACTAGTGCTTTGTAAACAACTTATGTATTTAGCTGGACCTATTGATGGATTAAAGTCGGGAACCGACCTGTAAACGTTCAATCCGTATCCAGATCCGATTAATTTTTAAAGTGAAAAGAAAATTCCGATTCCGACCCGACAAAAGTCGGGACTCGACTTTTTCAGGACCCGAATTTTCGGAATCCCGTAGGGTCGGGATAGTTTTATCCCGAATCTCCCGACATATTTTTTATTTTAGGACGATGTCATTTTTTATTAACAATTTTCACTTGAGAAGTCTCTAAATATGTTATTAACACGAAGCATGATCTTAGTTTAAAAATAACATTCCTAATAAATGAAAAAAAAAATAACATGTAGTAGAAAAAATAGTATGAAAATACAAATAATGGAATAGATAAAAAATTGATACGTTTTTTTATCAGATTATTTTATTATTTAGTTTTATTCACACAATCAACAATTATCATGCTGAATGAGATACATTATCATTATAATTTTTATAATCGTAAAATAATAATCATTTATCTTTCTTGAAAATAACAATATAATTTTTTAATTTAACTATATTTTTTATTTTAATAGTTTCATATATTCAAAACTACAAATCTATATTATACTTCTATAATTATGACTAATATATAAAACAAAAGAGATTGTAGATCATATGGTAGAGTGCTTACAGTGTATGTTAGATGTACAAGGTTTGATTTTCAACACTTGCATTTGATATAAATTAATTTATATTTTTATATAAAATATAAACTAATTAAAAAATCGGGTCGGGTCGGGACACTCGACGAAATCAAAATTGTTATCCGATCCCGATCCTGAAGTTTGTCGGGTCGGGACAAAACCCGACATTTTCGGGGCGGGACTATTCTCGGATCGAAAAATTTCGGATCGAATATGGATTGTTTAGATCGGGTCGGGATTTCGGGATTTTTTTCGCAACCCATCCATGTGAGCAATAACAATAAACAAAGAGAAAGAGTCATTTCTCATTATTAAACAAGTCTTAATTAAATAATATTCGTCATGGTTATCTATATGTTCTTTCTGTAATCAAGCAGATGGAGTTTCCCTTTCTTACTTTGTTTAATTAGATTTAAGATTATAATTTATATGATAAGTGATACCTACTATCATCAGCTACAAATGATTTTTTTTTCAAAAAAAGCAGGTAATTCTTTTTATCCTTTTGCTCTATAGAATCAAAAACACAATGATTCTGTTTACTAACAAAAAGTGTGGAACAGTATCTACCTTTTTTTTAAAATAGAACCCAATGTAATTGGCTTGTCTATAGACTCCGATTTTCCTTTTCTCTATAAATGTTTCGTGCCTTGTATTTTTTCTTATAAATCTCCAACATAGCTTCTTAATTTCGGAAGGAGCAATGACAAGTAGTAGTAGTAGTCTTTCGCTAGATATTTCAGACTCTAAACTAATTTTATCGGCGTCGTTTCTTATCTCTCTGTTTCTCATCCTTCTCGATAAATTTGTTACGAAGCCAAAAACACGGCTTCCACCTGGTCCTGCAAAACTACCCATCATCGGGAACATGAACTACCTTATGGGACCCACACCACATCGAGCACTGGCCGACTTGGCCTTGAAATACGGACCATTGATGCACCTACAACTAGGGTTCATCTCAACGGTCATAGTCTCCTCAGCTGAAATGGCAAAGGAGATTATGAAAACCAATGACCTTATTTTTGCAAATAGACCTAAATTAGCTGCACCAAAGATTCTAGGCTACAACTACACCGACATTGCTTTCGCTCCTTATGGGGCTTATTGGAGACAAATGAGAAAAATTTGCGTACTCGAGCTACAAAAACCAGAACGTGTATATAGGTATAGAATTGTGAGACACAAGGAGGTGGCACGTTTCCTGCGTGACATTGCCACGTTATGCTCAAAACCTGTAAACCTGGCTGACAAGCTATTTCAGTTAAACTATTCCGTGATAACGAAAGTTATTTTCGGTGTCAAAAAGTTCGACCATCTTCGCTTTAAAAAGGCTATGAAGGAGGCGACTATGTTGGCGGCGGGGTTTTTTGTTGGGGATTTTTTCCCTTCTCTTGATTTTGTCTGTTCAATAACTGGCATGAAGGCTAAACTACGGAACAGTTTTATTGAACTCGATAGCATAATGCGCGAGGTTATTGAAGAACACATTGAAAGAACTGATCTGAAAAGGCCCGAGCATGAAGATTTGCTTGATGTTCTATTGAGGCTTAAGGATAATGGACAGCTTGGGCTACCTATAACAATTGACAATATTAAGTCTGTCTTACTAGTAAGTTAAAAAATCGATTTAATTCTCCTTATCAACATAAACTTTTCCCAGTTGCAATGATCTATTTCTTGTTTGTTGCAATTACAGTTGTCGATGCAACTCAACATGATCGATCGAGTTATTAAAATTACCATATGCTTCTTTTCTTAAGTAATTTTATAAAGTTAACTATGATATGATCACGGTAATCGTAAAACGTTGTTGCTGATGCTTATGGTCAGGGCGGTCCGGCATCATTTTACACCTAAGCCGTATAATTTTGTTAGGTGCTTTTTTTAACTTCTCCCATAAAAGTCATATTGAGCTGCTTAAAAAAAACCCAGAAAAAATAGAAAATATGAATCATGTCATAAAAAAAAATACTGTCCTTACATTACACAAATAAAGTAGGTTCTTCTTGTTTTGTATCACAAGGGAAAACGACTACGTTCTGCAAAAAAAAAACGCGGCTACTCAGGACTGTCGCCTAAACTATCTGACTTACTTGGCTTATGCCTATGCCGGTCCTGCTTATTGTATGAACATATCAAGTTCACATTTGGAAAATAATGTACCTCTACACTATTCTAAATTTGATTCAATGATGTTTGCAATATATATATATATTGTAAATCTTATTAATTATGATCAAAAGCTATCAGAATTATATCAGTCTATGATGTCTATGTACACCTGCTCTTTTATAAGACTCAAACTAGTTATTTTCAAAAAAAATAAAATAAGACTCAAACTAGTTGAGAGTGCAAGTTCTGGACACTAGGCTAGCCGCTATATCCCCAGCAAGTTTGTGTCATACGTACCAGATAGTCATGAACATTTCATAACAATTTTTGACGTTTCTCCATGATTCTTTTCATTACAACTAATTGAAGAGCTTAAATATGTAGGATTTTTTGATAGGGGCAACCGAAAATTCTTCAAATACAATGGAGTGGGCAATGACCGAGTTGATAAAGCATCCTGAGATAATGAAAAAGGCACAAGCAGAAGTGAGGGAATTATTAAACGGAAAGTCAAGTGCCGAAGAGAGTGACCTTAGTAGACTAACCTACTTAAAGATGGTTGTGAAGGAGGTTTTACGAAAACACCCTCCCGTACCATTTTTGCTTCCAAGAGAATCAGTAGAGAAATGCGTAATCAATGGCTACAATATCCCTGCAAGGACACGTGTCATCGTAAATAGCTACGCGATTTTCATGGATACAAATAGTTGGGAAAACCCTGATACGTTTGTACCAGAGAGGTTCAAAGACGGGTTAATAGATTTCAAGGGACATAGTTTTCAGTATGTCCCGTTTGGTGCTGGAAGAAGAATTTGTCCTGGGATCTCGTTTGGGGTAGCGAACATAGAGCTAGCACTGGCTTCTCTATTGTACCATTTTGATTGGAAGCTACCGAAAGGAATGAAGGAAGATGATGTGGATATGAATGAGACTATCGGAATAACACTTTTCAAGGCCAATAACCTCGTCCTAGTTCCGAACATGCGATTCCCTGTCCCAAATTAGCTCATTAGTAATTTGGTTAAACGCATACCCTCTTTTCATTTTAAATCCCACCAAGGAGGAAGAATTAAGTGCTTAAGTTTTTTTGTTTTTTTTAAATAAACTTATAAGTGTGGTGTTATCCTGAACTAGCCTCTACTAGCATGTATGTGTACGTGTTTTCCTTTTTAATTAAGTGTAATAGCCTGTTCCTTATACTCGTTTGAGCTGGTTTGGTTTATTAATCAGTAGTTGAATGAACTAGTTTCGTTAATTAATAGTAGTATGGAAATAAAAGCATTTGGACAACACCTCTTACGAAAAAAAGAGTACTTAATTTCATTTTGTTTGCAATTTGCTGACTAGATTTGTAGTTACTTATTGAATTTTGATATATATTGAAATCGCATATATATAGTTTATTGTAAACTGAAATCAAATACTATAAAAGTCTTGGATAAGAAACTGGAAAGCTAATATAGATCAACGAATTTTGAGTACCTAGCACTAGCAGTGCCTGATTTGTGGAATTTAACAGTAAATTAGGTAATATTTCCCTTTAAATGTCATTTTATTGAGACTTTATTTTTGTTATTTATATATCATCTCTAGAAGGTTAACGTGAGAGCGATGTTTTAGCTCATCTCAATTACTTAATGCACAAGTTCAGTGGTCAGTGGTTGAGTTATTTTTTATTATTATATGTCACATTTTCTTGCAACAAATCTAGTGTGTTGATCTCATTGGCACCAGCTACACAGCATAACCTTTCAGAATCTGCCACGCTTTTAATTTAAATGGAATAAGACTAATTGTCCTCATAGTTTTGACAGGGATTTTTTTTGATACTATTGAGTTTTTAATTCAGAAACTACTTATTTTCAAGTATTATAGATTGATCCTTAATCTTGACATAGGTGATAGATTATGTCACATTCATATATATATATTTTTAAAGACCAGTATCATCATATGAAGGAACTACAAAACACAACCAATTTACATAAAAAAATACTGTACTATAAAGGTTCTTACATCTAGGTCAATAGAAAATTGGAAACATATGGCCTTCATAAATTCTTAAGATAAGCGAAATCTCAGCCGTTTATATGCTAAGAAATAACAAGAAAAACTATAAAAGTATTGATTCCAAACCGATGATCTAGACGCAGTTAAATGAAACATAATTCATTCCATTAATGCAATAAAGTGGTTTCAAAATTGCGGTGAACATACATTTTTTTTTACTTGTCTAAACTCAATGGATATTCAGTATCGCCTTTGGGCCATTCATATTGCAAAACAATGTTCAAGTCGGCTCATCGACAAACTAACATTTTGATCCTTATATAAATATGTGACCTTCCATATCATTGGAAACAAAATATGAAAAAGGTATCATGTAACTCAATTGTGTGATACGTCATAGAGCAAATATGAGAATGTCAAGTTTAATTAAAATTTTATATGAGAATGTCAAGTTTAATTAAAATTTTGTTGTCGATCGTATTAGTATGCTCATACTAAAAACATAGTATTATTAAAAATAATTTTTGGTTAAGTTCCTATGTTTGACCAAACAACTTCATCACATTTTGTTTAGTATCCTTTCTTAAAAATATGATGAGCTATCTTGCATGTAGATTATTTTTTACGCCACACTTCTCAACAATCTATCGAATGATAAAAAATAATAATAGAAAAGACTTTTGCAGAAGCACGTTCTTGAATTTGTGCACACAATGTACAAACGCTTGTACAAAAAAGGTACATATGTCAATAGAGTCATATTTTTTTTACTATTCGGGATCATTTTCCGTTCTTCTTTTGACACTTTTTCAAATTTGATACACTCAGGTTCGGCCTTTATGCAATTCAAAACAACTAATCCACTTAGATGTCAACCGATAAGAGTCACGGACATTTAATTTTTCTATAAAAATATATATGTATGTGGTTTTTAGTGTGTAATATATATATTATAGTGCATATGTTTAATGTTGCAAGTGCTTGTAGCATGGTGATTTTTAACTCTCACTCACCAACAGGAGGTCAAATGTTCCAATATTCATAGCTCTCCAAGAATCGAACCAACACGCTCATTAGGGAGGATGGAAGCAGCACTCTACCAATTAGGCTACAACAAACATGTCTAATACAATGCATTTCTTGATTGAGTCGTATCTTCAATGTTTAGGTTTTTACTCTTAAAAGGCACATTTTTGTTGCTATAAAATTAGTCTCACTAAAAACATGAGGACTAAGTAGGATTTTTAGTAAAAACATAGAGACTGTTGTTATTTTATTAAAACAGACAAAAAGTCAAAAATATCTGAAGCAAAGTGACTACACAGCCATGTATATATATATATTTATATATTTATATGTATGTAAATCCCGTGTTTTGCACAGGAACAGTCTATTTCCACCGCCATTGTAATATCTGCCAGATATTTATCAAACACTTATGTAACACAACCTATAAAACCCTTCTCATTATCTCCCTCAAGAACACATATTTTTCCAAATATATATCTTACCCATTTTTCTCTTACTCTTTATCTACAAAACCAATATTTTGTTTTCCCCTGAAAACATGAACCCCATTTCAAATATTCAATCTTTTCCCACAAATGGTTATGCTGAAAACAATGAAATGAAACTAAGTTTAAGTAAGGAAGAAAATGCTGAAATTATGGTTCCTAAGCCACTTGAGTGTTTAAACGGCACTCAAATCCCACCTTTTTTATCGAAAACATACGACTTAGTCGATGACTTGTGTTGTGACTCGATTGTTTCTTGGGGTTCGGAAGGAGCGAGCTTTGTGGTTTGGGACGTTTTCGATTTTTCAAGGAGCGTTCTTCCTCGGAATTTTAAGCACAATAACTTCTCGAGCTTCGTTCGGCAACTCAACACCTATGTGGGTACAGTTAAATTAACATTTTAACATGGTTTGTAGTGAATTAGTTTAGCTTATGTCCTCACTTAGTGCTCTATTGGTTTGATGTAAATTTTGTTTTTGTTTATTGCATAGTTTTGTAATTTTTACTGTAACTTTTAACTGCTTGTCAATTTGTAAAATTTGATTGTTGTATTTGTGGTTTAAACTTGAGTAAAATTGTGTAAGAAGATTATGAATTGAAAATTTATAATCTACCATTGTTCTGGTTATCTTGTATTCTTGTGTACTGTTTCATACTACGATTAATCTTAAGAAAGGGCCGAGTGGTTAACGACTTTTTGTGTTCTTTCTATTCGTATTATCTTAAAACTACGTTGTAGGCACAGTTGAGGTAGACCTGGTTCGTGCAAGCTTTAAAATTTGCAAATTTAGGAGAGATTTTTTAACCTTTCGAATTTTAATTTTTAGTTGGTTATATTTTGAAACGCCAAATTTGGTTGATCTTAAGAATATTAATAGTTTTTATTGAAGAGTTGAACATCAATTTTGGGCTTGAGAGGATACTTTATGCCCGTCCCTCTCCAGACATCTACTGGATTAGAAAGTGTCCCATCTCTTGCAGGTATAGTTTCAAGCTTAAACCTGTTAATATCATCTACTTTTATTTTCTTATCACTATTGAATTACTTAGACTATGCTAACTTGCCCGTGAAATAAATATATATATAGTGTCCCGGTTATGTTTCTGCAGGTCAAGATTTAAGTTTGAAATTTGTACAGTTGGTTACTTGCAGAGTTACAGTTGATTGAAGCTCCTCTCCTCTGTGGAATTTTGAGATCGTATACTTTAGTTTTGCATATATTTTATTACTTTCATGGACTATATTTTCTGCACCTTTTACTGAACAGCTTTGTAAAATTCTTTACAGGGATTTCGGAAAATTCATACGGACAGGTGGGAGTTTGCAAATGAAGGTTTTGTACAAGGAAAGAGGCATTTACTGAAAAGCATACAGCGGAGAAGATCAGTTCAAGCTCAGCCTTTAGGTTCTTCAATCGAGTTAGGCAGAGACGAACTTCAAATTGAATTAGAAGAATTAAAAAAGGAGAAAAGTTTGATAATGACGGAAGTTGCAGAATTGCAGCAACAGCAAGATGGGACTGCTGCTCAAATGAAATTAGTGAATGAAAAACTCTATGCTACAGAGCAAAGGCAAAAGAAAATGGTCTCTTTTTTGGCAAATTTGTTTCGAAATCGAGAGTTCTTATCCCGTCTCGGTCAAAAGAAGGAACAGAAGTCCATCACCGTGGAAAAGAAAGTGAAGAAGTTTTTAAAACTTCAAAAAGAACCTGATTTTAAAACTATCACCAGAACCTTGGAGTTTAGCCAGTCTCCCGTTGAAGAAATTTCTGAATTTCCCTTTGAAAATAAGGTAGAATATGTTAATCCTTCTCCCTGTTTTGTCCCATGCCATATTGAGGGTATTATTGATAAAGGGAAAAAAGTTGCAAGCATGCAAGTAGAGGCCGATCCTGGGTACGCTATTTCTTTACCAGAGGAGTCGGACAAGGTAAATCTTGATACCGAAGTTTCTTCTATGGAGATAGGTACTGTTGTTAAGCAAGAGGACTTGTGGAACTTGGATTTCGAAGATGGAGTCGGTTTGCCTAGTTCTAGTACAAATTTATTAGGTAGTTTTAACTATTATGATGATGTGGAGGATTTCGGATTTAAAGGTAGTTTCTCAGATGTTTGGGATTTAGATTCATGGGAGGCTGATGAATTTCCATCTTACGATCTTAGTGGCTCGCAGAATTATGATGGTCAAAAAACAATTCCATAGAGCTTCCTCGAGTTTTGGCACAAGCTCTGTGGATCCTAGTCCTATTCAATTGCCTGATATGAGGGATCTCTAGAAATGGAACACTTTAATATAATTTTAATGAACTTGTTTGGTCTTCACTCTTCAGTTTCTTCTTATTTTACTACTTTGGATTTCTATATTCCCTGCATCAGGATTGATTTAGCTTTCCCTAATATAGTCTTATGGCTTGTGATGTTTTATTAGCTTTTGCAGTAGATTAAGATTTTTCTCACTAACAAACTATTGTTAGCTCAAAATTCTGCAGGTTTGTGTGGCTTGATATTCGTAGTGTGTTTGGCTGATAAATATTCAAACTCTGAAAGGTAATTAAAAGTTCTTCTGTTTTTGTTAATTCTCGAATTAGTAACCATTTGTGTCAGTAATTCTTATAAGTTTTTTTCGTTTCTATTTCTAAGATTATTCGTCAGACTAAATTAAAATTCGTGAATTTGTCTTCATTAACGGGTAAAAGTAAAATGGTGTGGAGTTTCTGTTTTTTGTCTTCGGGTTGCATCATCACCGTTGCAGTCAAAGAGACCTTGTTTGGTTTCAACTTTGTACCCAACTTTTTGCTTTTTTCCCTTATTTACAACGGAGACCTTGTTTGGTTCCAACATTGTACCCAACTTCGGTTTGCATTGTTTTTTCACAACCCAGCATTCTTTGCTTATTTACGCTTTAAGAGCTAACACTTAAAATATTGGAAAAAACCCATTATGTTTTGTCGTCCTTACAAGTACTCTCGAGGTTGAAGAATACATGAACGTCTAAGCAATGCGTATAAATGTAACGTATATAGTGTACACATGTACATAGTGTAGGCAGCAATATAATTAAACAAGTCCATATTCACTTTCTATCCAATAAAGTAACAAAAAGGCACAATTTCGTGCAAAAGTAATATTTTGGTGTAAAAGATCTGAGAATTGAAACGTTGGATCACAAAATGAGAGGGTTAATGTACAGCAATAAATACCCTTTAATTTTAAAAAAAAATTATACCACCAAGTTTCTCAAAGGCGAAGACGTGCTTGATTCTTTCCGATTCATCTAATACTAGTTAAAAACAGTACAGTCACTCTTTTCTTTCCTCTACAATAGCCTATATAGTTTACAGTTACTACTCACTTTAAACTGTTTTCAGACCAAGGATTTTTTTTTCAAGTGTTAGAAAAGAAAATTTTGTCCTCTCTCAAGTATTATTCCTCATCTTTGTGAGAAACTCGTGCATTATCCTACCAATCATGTGAAAATGACTATGGATCAACATTGTAAAATTGGTGCATTTTTTTTATCCTGGATAATAGAAACACTAAAAATCATTATGTATTCACTCTCAAAACTGAACTTTTACTAGACCCAATATTTTCAAGTTTGATTTAAGGATAAGCTGAGTTTGGACCTTGGATAAGTTCAGTTTTAAGTTTCAAATTTGAGCAGGTTGAATCAAAGTTTAATAAACATGTATACGTAATCATTGAATAAACATGACTACAAATTAGAAAATCAGGTCAAACTCAGATTTAGTTTCCATTTCAGCAGGTCCAATCAAAGTTGAATAAACATGAGTTTTTAAAATTAAATAATCACACGACAAATACAAAATCCTTGTGACAGAAAAGGGATATTGTATCACCGGACCAAAATATTAGGAACCATGCAACATTGTATATGTACAAATGTTGTTTCAAGACTCAGAAAAGACTAGCAGCACCTTCACATAATACATACACATGTATGAATATACATGTATATATGTACGGAATGGAAACAAAATTCTTGAGTCTGATCTCTTAAGATATGTACACCAGATATCCTGCAAACATGTAAGAACAAGTCTTAGGAACTTCAGCTATGGCCTATGGGAAAACGCTAGTAGAGCAAAAACTAGGAAAGTTGGTAAATGAAATCTAAGCACTCGGTGCCCCAATGTCCCAATGCGCATTCCTATTTGATAATTGCAAGGTTGACATAAAACAATGAAAAAAAAGTTTGTGAAATGACATTATATTTTTATGAAGTTAGTGGTCAACTTAATGGTAAGTTGGTCTAACTTACAAATTGGAGAAAAGAGGAAAAGAAAAGTAGAAAAAAGACTATACCTATCCACGAAATTTGATCCTCTCAGAATATCTAGATCCTAGAAAATTATAAACTCTCTGGTCTGATGCAATTAATGTCCTAATTTTCACACTGACTAACAAAATCAAAGAGAAGAAAATCATTTAAGTAACAGAACATTTGATAGAACATCCATTTCAAAGTAACAGACTTTTCAGAGACGTACCAGAGATTATCTGGGCAGCTTTTTTGTCTTGGATACATAAAATTATTTCCATGTCTTATCCATGTTAGTAATGCAAATCCGCATGAACGGGTTGAGTTGTAGAAGACTTAATCATATTCTTCAATGATTCCATGATACTGGCAAAGGAAGGCCGATTAAAAGGCTCACTGCAATTTAGCAAAAGTTTCATTAAAAAAAAGGCTACAACTTTATTATGGCAAATAAACATAAGCAGTGGAAACTTGACCAAGGTAATTAAAATATCTAATCAACACCTTGCCCAGCAAGCTTCAATCATTAGAGCTACTTGTGGATTTATATTTCTTTGAATTTCCAGCCTCTTGAATTGGAAACCAACTGCTAACACAACCTACAAGTCAATGTGCATAAGATTTTTAAACAGACACAAAAGCAAATGGATCAGAATTATATTTCTGACCAAAAAAAGCAAATTGCTCAAAAAGTGGCTATTTTGGTATGATTCTTTCACCTATTCATCCCTTATTTACAGGGAGGAACGATCTTTGTAGTTTCTCAAATAAAACGGGTGGTCCCTCCCATGAAAATAAAGGTAAATAGGTGGCGCTAATGTCCATACTCTTGCATTTTATATTTAAAATTTAAATGCAAGCTAAAGAACTTCAAAAACAGTTTAAGAGAAAATCAAACGCAACGTAGAAAAAAAAGTAAAAGTAAAATCTAGGACATATAACCTGTCCCAAAATGACCTTATCAAGGGCGACTTACAGTTGACACCCCACATCACAGACAGCTACTTTGCCAGTAAAAAATTCAGACGTAAGATTCTTTTCTTTTTTTTTTGAAAAACTAAACATTAGGTGCAACTAACTGTCTTGAATGGTATAATTTCAAGATTACTTCAATATTATATTGTAATTGTCATGGCTTGAGGTAACTACTTTGTTGCGCATAATAAACATTCACCCATAATAAAGCATTAAACCATTTCTTAATATAGTAATATATGTAGATAGTAAATTGTACAAACCAAAATGGCAAATTTCGAGCAATTTTCTACATTTATAATAACTCAAACTTCTTCTTGAAGGATTTAGAAAATCAAGCTTAGATTTTTTTAAGTCTGACCATTATTGGCAAATTTTATACATTTAATGTAATAAAAAGTTGTCCACCAAGTTGCCCTGTAATTTATTAGTTTC
Source organism: Primula vulgaris (assembly GCA_963920805.1). NCBI lineage: Eukaryota > Viridiplantae > Streptophyta > Magnoliopsida > Ericales > Primulaceae > Primula > Primula vulgaris. The sequence goes on from OY987213.1 coordinate 39,528,852, forward strand.
ACGTTTTCATGTTACCAATTCAAATACCCTAAACTCCACTCAAGAATATGCAGGTAAAATGAGTTTTCAATCAGATAACGAGGATGGGACATTAGTGCTGGTGGGACTAAATGCTACAAGAAGAAAGAAGCTAAAATAAACTTGACAATGATATGGACATTTTGTCTTTACTCTATATCAGTAGCTAGACAAACCTGTGCTGCCTTTAAATTACTCCAAGGTTTTTGCAAAGTGAACAGTTCCCACAACACTACGCCGAAGCTGTATACGTCGGACTTCTCGTTTGATGGTTCACTTCGTAGGACTTCTGGTGCCATCCATTCAGGCTATAAATATAAACAGAACTTTTAGTTTCTATGTACAAGCACAACCCAACGAAATGAGGATTACAAAAATCTATTAAAGCTATAATGTGACATATTTTGCTATTATTTTGAACAAAACTTACAGTTCCTGCAGCTGACTTTGATGAAAGATACGTATTTGCTTTTAAACGGGAAAGACCAAAATCGCAGACCTGGTTATGCAAAAATGAGATGTTAATCGTTCTAGAAAGAAAAGAACATAGTAAAATGTTTAAACAAATACAGAGTGAACACTTGAACACTGCACATTATGTATATTTATAACTGAAAACTAAATAACATTTTCTGGAATCTCTTACCCCCCAAAAAAGAATCAGAATGAAACAGTGTTCAGAAATTGATTAAATAAAAACAACTAAAAAGAACAGATGGCTAGCATATTCATGTCAATTGCTAGCAAAGAGTCGAGATCATAAAAACTAGTTTGCATAAATTTAAGCACATGTCTTAGACAATGTTAAATATTTACAGAACTCGTCTAAATGATGGGAAAAACTAAGAAGGAAAGTTAATTATTTCAGAATGTTTTTCCTTAACTTCTATAACGGCAATGCTTAAGAATCGCCAGGACATGCCAAAACATGGCATCGGATGGTTAATCATAAGCTTTTTCGACACATCTTTTTACGAACTCAAATCAATTAACTTATTAACTTGAGAAAACAAATATTATCCCACACAAAAGAAGATCAGAGTGGCTGATGATTAACCACCCTGCAACTTTTGGCATCTGTGACTTTCTCAGGTTTGTCTCTAATTTAAGATGGTATGGAACCCAACTTCTAATTGATCTCGTAATTAGGGCAAGAGACCCTTTACATATGTAATTCAGATAACTTGCTTTAAAAAAGTAAAAAAGCTAAAATGATATAAACTATTTTGCAACAAACTATTATTCTCACCTTCACTGTATATTTTTTATCAACCAACAGATTTGGAGACTTGAGATCTCGATGAACAATCGGAGGGTTGCGGTTATGAAGGTAATTCATCCCCCTTGCCTATGTAAAGTGCAATGAATTAGATGGCCATCAAATAAAAAGGTGATGATAAAATATACAGAAAAATAACAAGAAATCAGTTACATAATACCCAAGGTCCTCACTGTACCCAAAGCCCCCCTTCACTGCATTGTTACACTTGGGTTTTTACAGGTGTAATTGCAGTTTTAAACACCAACCTTAACATCGGAGTTGATTTTGGAAAACTAGCGATTAGACATTCATCTCGTTTTTCTCCAAGATTTGGCACACTATGTATACAAAATTTTAAGTATCAAACGTCAGTGTGGTAGAACAAAAATTGTACTTCCTCACTATCATATTTTTTTCTATCATCCGATTCCGGTTTTCAACCTTTGATGTTTTTCCTATGTAGTGTACAAAATCGAAAACAAAGGTTGCAACGGTGTACTAATTACAGTTTCTGATAGCTAATAGCTTAGGTCACAAATTCGAATAATGCGATAAATACAATACGTTAGTCTATTAAAGTATGGTTAGCCCTTTTTTAATATGAAAATGACAGAATAAAGCTTTCAAAGTTCAGATGCATACCACATCATAAGCCATATTCAACTTTCGTTTGTCATCAAGTGTTTTTCTCTCTCCAGATTTATGCAGAAGTCTGTATAAACTTCCTCTGCAATACAATGGCACAACTGTATAAGAATCAAGCACTTGGAAATTGTAGTGCACCAATCCAAAAATTGATGGTACGTATGCATTAAGAGAGCTAACCTAGAGAGAAATTCCGTGACTATAGACAAATTGGGAGGCTTAGTAACAGCACCCATGAAGAGAACAATATTAGGGTGCCGCAAGCGTTTCATAATTGATACCTACGGAAGTCGATGAAGCCAGAGTATAAAAACAAAATGAGAAAAACACACACACACACGCCATAATCACATAGGAAAAATGCATATTTTGTTAAGTTATAAGCTTAGGCCAGGAAAAGATGTTCCTTACTTCCTTATAAAATTCCATTAGACGCTGTGGATGAAAATCTTGATCCATAAGCTTTTTGACAGCAACTTCCTGAACAAAAAGCCATAATGTATCTTCAGAGAATGAATAGAAAAATAACAATTACATTTAATATCTTCAGTAACAGGAAAATCTTTATAAAAGAATGAAAGCATACAGAGAGAGCTATAAATAATAAAGAATAATGCGAACTTGGTAAGAGAGAGCACAAATATAAAAGGCTTATTCACCATAAAGATAAAATGAAAAAAGAAACTTGTATACCCAGAAGATTTAACTCTAAACTACATTGTTAACTTTCCATTGACTGAGTTTTTAGATAAAAATATAAAGGCAAAGAGCATCTGGATACAACTAATAAAAACGGAAACACACACATTTACCAATAACAGCACATAAAATGGCTTCCAAAAAGGAGATGATCCACTTACCGAGCCTTGCCAATCCCCACGATGAACAACACCAAAAGAACCTGCACAGGAACGAGCATAATTTATTTAACATTTTATCTACAAAATAGTGGCCTCCCAAAAAGAACATCTGCAACATTATGATCAAGGACAAGAGAGAACCATACTGATGTAGTATACCAAACCGGAATTTCAAATTGATATAGATTTCGAAAATCCAGCATAAATTTGAAAAGATGAAACTGACAAACACTTTTTTTTTAAAGTACCAAACCCAAATGACAAATAATAGCACTCTCCAATTTTTTTTCCAATCCAAATCTGTTTGTTTTTGTTACAACAATGTTGTGATATTTTGGAGTGATAAGGTGATAAAAGTTTGCTTGTTAGGGTTGTACTCTCAAGTTTTTCAAAAGAAATGGGCTTTTGCTAGATTGGTCTCTTTTCCCCCTTCCTTCGCAATAGTGACTCCTTTAATTTATGATATCTCTTCTTATCGGATTTGATTTTAATTTTTCCTGGGACCTGACTGAAGCAGTCACTATGGAGGCTTGTTCCATTGTAAGAATATTTTATTTTTAGTAAATATAATCAGAACAGGAGTCCTTTGCTTAAAAAAATGTTATAACAATGTTCGTTTATACCTACCTAAGAATACAGCTGTAAAAACCCAAAAGACGATTAACAAAGGCACAATTATTGGAAAGGATACACCCGTTATCCAATAAAAACAAAAGTAGCATAAAATAATTAAATATCCATCACAAACCTTCTCCAATAGTCTCTTTGAGGACAAGGTCAGACCACGGTATGTCCAGATCTTCAACATCAAGTGTTATCTCATTAATTGGTTTGCAAATTCTAACAAAACTCGATCCTTCAGAATTATCTTCTCCTGAATCAAACATGCTCGCTCGTGGTTCAACTTCTCTACGACCAGGTGGCAAGTAATGATTTGCAGGAACAATTATGTCTTTTGTGCTTTCCAGGGTATCATAATATTCATTGCTATCAGCTGAATTAGGTATATAACCGGTTCTATCAACATGGGGCTTTTCAGGTTGCTTAGGATTCGTCGAATCTTTGGAATCTACAATTTTTTTCAGAATTTAAAATTTAAAATTCTGGCTAAAAGTTACTGTAAGGGAAATAATGATGGATCATACACTTTAGGAGTGCAAACAGACATACTTAATTCCATTGTTATAGTTAAACACTTAAACCTTTAGTTTGGATCTACTTAGTAACAGCAACCCAAAGATCGCAAATATTGGAATTATGAATTTTAGCAAGAGAAAATGAAGGACATGGTCTTGGAACTTAGATCAAGGTCTTTTTTGGGATTAATTACAATATTATATGAGCTTGAATAAATTAGTGTATATAACGCTTGGGCTAATGTACTAATTTTTTTACACTTATGTAGCATCAAATTTCGATTTTGTACATAATCCTATTAATTTTAGCACATAATACGCCAACCTAACAACTTTTCCCGCTTTTGTAGATAACTCAGAAAAAAACCATAGATTGGGCTTGGGGACAAAAATTGTAAAACACAATAGTTAGTGAATAAATATTTGTTTTTTGTAAATAACTAGTATACGACTTATGATTTTAATTGATTTGGTACACTAAGTGTACATAATCGTCGAGAAATGTAATGTTGTGACGTGTAGTAATTGCTGATTATTGTAATTTGGTGAAACAAGATCACAACTTGATGATACCTTGGTTTACAAAACTGTAATGAACCATTAATTTTGAAAGCGGAATAAACACCTGTTGAAGGGTCATCAAATTCAATGTCGAGTAATTCAAAGTCTTCAAAGAACAGTTTGGCCACTGATTTGGAATTGTTAATAGGTTCGATTTGTTGGCGACGAGGGAAACATAATGGTGAAGAAATCATGATAGAAGATGAACCATTTAGTAGAGAATCAGGTTCACACAAGCATCCTGGATTTCCAATCAAATCCACCAAATACTCCCTGAAATAAAACAAATCAATATTAGTATAAATATATTAGAAGGTTAGTTGAATTTAACAGAAGTTATTCCTGCAATAAGTAAGACATATATCCTTGCCACTGCTCCATGAAATTTAGATCAAACACTTTCTCTAGGTAGATATTAAATTACGAAGTAAATGCTACAGCTTTATTACTTAATTAACATTTCCTTTAGTTAGATATTCATCAAGGAAAACTATAAAATAGACATAATATGTTCATTAAATCGCAAGTATTCTAAATACTAGCAATTCTAAAGTCAAACAGTATTTTTGACAAGAAAGAAAAATAAGATCAACGGAACAATAATGGGATTTTTTTACCTATTAAGGTCAAAACGAACCAGACAAGTTGCAGCATCATCTTTTGAACAATGTTTGCATCCTTTTGTGACGCGGCATGGTAAATTAATGTAGTCAGCTAGGACCTGCATAATTCACATATTCCACAAGTTAGTAGATTCAAGCTTAGTTAAGTTGGTAGATTCGAGCTTTGTTAGGAAAATAATCATCAACTTCCATTTTAATATATAAACTAGAAAAAGGAAATCCAGTTTACGCAACTAAAAGTAAGTTTCACAAACATAACTAGTTGACCTGGATGAGAAATATACTATTAGTTTTGTTCAAGTAACAATTTTTTTAAACATACTTTAAATAGCAACGCACGATGTCGGCAAAGCCCAACGGAGAGGCTACCGATTGGGAGTACCACAGATCCTAAACATTGCTGAAGATTATCGCTGCAATTCTTCCAATGCGATACCAAGTCATCTTCTCCATCGGGACATACACCCCTAGTAATTGAAACAAACATTTTAATCATAACGAGTAACAAGACAGTAGGTATTAGCTGACATCAAATGATCCATAAACAACATAATCGGATATATATATATATATATACATATATATATTTATTTAAGGTTTCATAACAAAAAACATCATCAGATTTCGATTTTGTACACCAACCCAAAAAATTATCTCTGTCTCGTCGCTCTATTACACCAAGTGTTACCGAATAATCAAAATCATAGGTTAAGGTATTAATTATTAACAAAACTGATATTTCTACACTTTTCTATCACTTTCTTTTCGTTTTTCTACACTATTCTATGATTTTTTTATTTTTTTTAATCCCAGCTAAGGTTCATTTTTATGTAGTGTACAAACCAAAGAAAATGTTAGGTGAGGGTACTCATTGCTAACTTTACTTGTTTACAAAATTGAAATCTGAGGATGTCTTTGTATTTGTGTTTAAAATAATAATTAACCTGCAAATAAGTGGTTATGTAGACAATATATGCATGTGCGTGTAAGCAACCAAGAGCTAGTAAGTCACTTGATTAGTAATGCTAGAAGCTCACCCCATTTGATTGGATACAATTTTTGCAAGCTGGTCAACTACTTCTTCTTTGGTTTTGCAAGCGTGAGATACATTATAGACCCTCCTTTGCAGTCCGTTTAGGTTAACATCATTATGCATATCAATAAATATTGTTTCAATAAAAGAATCAGTGCCAGGACTTGTGCCCTTTAGTAACTCGATTGAGGGAATACGGCCATCCTTTAGCAGATCAGATGATACAGACCATACATACGGATCCATCCCATGAATTGTAAAAAAACCATCGGGAACCTTGTCATGGTATGATAGGCTGCCGTTCACCTGATATATGCATTCACCAGGTAAGATTTTTTTTTTTTACTTTGCGATTGCTTTTACTCATAAAAAGTTAGCATGCAAAATCCTCTGAAGAAGCCGTGTAAGAAATGAGCATACTATTAACTGCTGTCTCCCCCCCAAAATATGATAAAATATGGTTTTCCCGTTTAGGCCCGCCTATTTACCTAGGTCCCACCTCCCGCCTTTAGTCCACCTAGCGACTTTTAAGACCTTGGCAAAAATCGGCATTTTTTGCAAAACACTGGTAAACAATCGTTTTTTTCTCAATAACGGCACGTTGTACTCCCTTTTAGCCTACTACCAGTAACTCCTTAAACAGACCGAAACTTACTAAATATTCAACTAACACCTTAAGCATTTTCTGAAAAAAGAAAATATATTTGACTTTAATTGCTTATACAATTTTTTACCTCAAGGGTAAATCGAGTACTTATATGCTGATAAGATCATTATGACAAAGTTACGGAACTAGAGCTAAATTTATTTTGTAATTATCGGCGATGCTGAAAGGCTAAAGTCGGCAAAGATTTTCCAGAACACATGGTAAAAGATCGTTTTTTTCTCAATACCCGGAACGTTGTACAATAGTCCCTTACCCTTAACAGACCGGAACCTACTAAATATTCAATTAACAACATAAGCATTTTTTGGAAAAAAGAAAGCATATCTAACCTAAACTGCATACACAATTTTTACCTCAGGGGTAAATTTACTTATATGCTAATAAGATCATTACGACAAACTTACAAAACTAGAGCTCTTGTTATTTTGAAATTATCGGGGATGCTGAAAGTCTAAAATCGTTAATTCTTCCAAAACACATGGTAAAAGATTGTTTCTTTCTCAACATCGAGATGTTGTAGTCCCTTTTAGCCTACTACCCTGAACAGACCGGAACCTAATAAATATGCTAATAAGATCATTACGAGAAACTGTAATAACAGATCAGTGGCGGAACTAACTAGAGTTATATTTATTTTGTAAATATCAAGGGTGCTAAAAGCCTAAAATCCTTAATTTTTTTTCCAAAACACATGGTAAAAGATCGTATTTTTCTCAATATCGGGATACTGTAATCTCTTTTAGCCTACTACCCTGAACAGACCGGAACCTAATAAATATTAAAATAACATGTGCATATTCTGGGAAAAAAAAAACATATCTGACCTAAATTGCTTAGACAATTTTTACCTCAAGAGTAAATCGAGTACTTATATGCTAATAAGATCATTATGACAAACTTACGGAACTAGAGCTATTTTTATTTTGTACTTATCGGGAATTCTGAAAGTCTAAAATCGGCAACTTTTCCAAAACACATGGTAAAAGGTCGTTTTTTTCTCAATATCGGGGCGTTGTAGTCCCTTTTAGCCTACTACCATGAACAGACCAGAACCTAATAAACATTCAAATAACAACATAAGAAAACATATCTGATAAGATCATTATGACAAACTTACGTAACTAGATCTATTTTTACTATTTTGTACTTATTGGGGATTCTGAAAGTCTAAAATCGGCAATTCTTCCAAAACACATGATAAAAGATCATTTTTTTCTAAATACCGGGACGTTGTAGTCCATTTTAGCCTACTACCCTGAACAGACCAGAACCTAATAAATATTCAAATAACAACGTAAGCATATTCTGGAAAAAAGAAAACATATCTGACCTAAATTGCGTAAGATACTAAGATCATTATGGCAAACACGTAACTAGATCTATTTTTACTATTTTGTACTTATTGGGGAGTCTGAAAGTCTAAAATTGACAATTCTTCCAAAACACATGATAAAAGATCGTTTTTTTCTAAACACCGGGACTTTGTAGTCCATTTTTAGCCTACTACCCTGAACAGACCAGAACCTAATAAATATTCAAATAACAACATAAGCATTTGCCTGAAAAAAGAAAACATATCTGACCTAAATTGCTTACACAATTTTTTACCTCAAGGGGAAATTTACTTATATGCCAATAAGATCATTACGATAAACTTAGTAAACTAGAGCTCTTTATTTTGTAATCATCAGGGATGCTAGAAACACACGTTGTACTCCCTTTTAGCCTACTACCAGTAACTCCTTTAATAGACCGGAACTTGCTAAATATTCAAATAACAACATAAGCATTTTTGGCAATTTTACAAAACACACGGTAAAAGATCGTTTTTTTCTCAGTTCGTGGCATTGCAGTCCCTTTTAGCCTATACCCTAAACATAGTAACGTACCGAAACTTACTAAATACTATTCACATAACAACAAAAGCATACTACCCTAAAATCGGCAACCTTTCCAAAACACATGGTTTGATGGTAAAAGATCGATTTTTTCTCAATATCGGGATGTTGTAGTCCGTTATAGCCTACTACCTGAACATTCCGAAACTGAATAAATACAATTCAAATAACAACATAAGCATTTTCTGACAGAAAGAAAACAAACCCAAAACCGAAGAGCCATAGACGGAACCCCCTCCACGTTAGCACAATCGGGATCAAGAAAATTCGGATCATCTGCTGACATGGCGTCCCGACTAAGTCTCAAAGCAAGCGCCAGTTGTAACTGATAACTCTCTTCCGTTTGCTGTGCCCAGCTCTTACTTCCCCACCACCCATTATTACTATTAATATTAATGATATTAGTGGTATCTGGATGGGAGGAAGATGGAAAAAGGTCACCGGAAAGCGAGCTATCGGCGAAGCTAGAATGAGAATTATGAGATTGGGATTGAGGAGGGTAAGTTAATATTGATAATGGGTCTTCATGAGATGATAAAAGTGTGTATGAGTTTGTATTATTACGGAGTTGAAGGTCCATTAATTAATGGTGATGGTGATGGTGATGGTGGTGGTCTTATTTTTTATTTTATTTTTATGGGTTGGGAAAATACAATAATTAAATGTTTTTGGGTTTTTATTAGTTCATGAACTTGGTTTTGTTGAGTTGAGTTTCGGTTACAGAATAGTTGTCTGGTTGTCTGAGATTAAGAGAGAGAGAGAGAGAGAGATATTTGAGCAACTTTTGACATGGTTTATTTTATTTTATTTTCGCTTTTGAGTCGTTTTTTTTTCCTATTTTTTTCACTTCTAAGTCGGTTTCTTTTTTAAAAATCAACACTTTAATCAAATTAAGTTGGTATATTTTTTTATTTTCTTTTTGCAAAGTGAGTTTTATTTTTAAAATAAGTATTCTTTTTCTTAAAAAAGTCACTTTAAATTTTAATTTTTCACTTTTAGGTCGTTTTTTCTATAGAAAAAACCACTTTTACGTCGTTTTCTTTTTTAAAAATCAATACACATTAATCAAAATAAGTTGGTGTATTTTTTTAAAAATCGGAATCTTTTTTGAAAAAAACTTTTATGAGAATGAGTTTTATTTTTAAAATAAGTGTTTTTTTTTCTTAACAAAGTCGCTTTTAATTTTGTTTGTACAAGCGTTGAAGCTTAAAAGTTAAAAAAACGCTGCTTCTGGTTGATGCTTAAAAGCTTGTCATCCACCTACGTTTGGTTTTCTCGAATGCATTTAGACTATTAGTTCGGACCGGATTTTTATAACCATACTAGCTATTTATCGGGGTAAAATAAAATTTTTGAGAAAATGACAATTTAGTACATATTTAGAAACTTATTTACAAAAAGCCTAGTTGTTTTGAACTTGATGACTGTTTTACAAAAAAAATACATATTTTGTGAACTTATTTACAAATAGGTACATATGTCGTTAAAAAATCCAAAAAAATAATTAAAAATTAAAAACTCAAAAATTTAAAACTACATTTTTTATATAAAAAATTATGTATAATCATGTCTGATCATGTCGAATCGTGTTCAATCATGTATGATTAATCCTGTTTAATCATATTTAATCTTTGTCCAATCTTGTATGTCTAATCCTGTTTAATCATATTTAATCATGTTTAATCCTGTTTGATATTATGTACAATTTTTTTTCTTGATTTTTTTTTTGTATATTTTATTGTTTTTTATGACATATATATCTAATTGTAAATAAGTACATATAGGTTAGTTTTTTGTAATTAAGTTGATTGATAAATATTTATTTGTAAGTATTTCAAAGTTTTTTTTTTTGGGTACAAATGAAATAAGACCAAAGAGTTATGGAGCTATGGTATCACTATTCCTGATATTTACTGCAAAGCGGTCTGGTCTATTAGCAAGATTAAATTTAGTAACGGAAGGTCAAAAGTTGCACAATTAAACGCGGTAATCACTGAAAAAGTTCCTCAAATACATTCTCTCCCTTGATAACCCATTCTAAATTTATCTTTCTTAGCTAGTCAACTTGTGTCAACAGCTTGAAAACATCCATAAATGGAATTTTAGGCTGATACAAATGCACTGGAATTTCTATTCAAATGGCGATGTTAGTAAATTTCTCTACTGGATTTTTTTTTTCAGAAAATATGTACTTGTTTGTTTAACTTGTAGTTGTAGAGTCCAAGAAATATACATGGTTCGAAATCAGTCGCGAAAACTTCAAGTCTCATATATCTCAATTTTCAAAACGATCAGGATGATTGCAAGACGAGCAGACTTTTAATAGGTTCACACAGCTTATTCTATGGTACAGTTTTATAATCAATATTTTGCTTTATTTATTCATGAATCGAACAAAATTAACTTAATTACCCAATAAACTACGCATTACTTATACTAGCTCAATATATTTTCAGATATGGTTAAATCTAGGCATAGTCGGTTTCCGGTACACGGACAGTTAAAGGTTTAAGATTTTTAAACTCTACCTGTAGATTTTGTTACTATTGAGTATTGACTCTTATTTTTCCTATACGCAGAGATCTTGTGCCATTACAAAGAGTAGTTATGGTCAAAAACTCAAAATATCCTTGCTAAGTAGAGAAAAGGATAAATTCTACTAACTGGCAGTTTGATTGATACACGTTGATGTTTTTCTTTTCTTTTTGGAGGGTGTAACCTTGATGCTAAAACTAAGAAGTTGAAACTACTGGCTATATAATAAAGCTGATTCACAAAATACAACAGTACTGGTTTTTGTTTTTTAAACTATTTCTGCTTATCGGTCGGTTTCTCTTATTTTCTTGGTAGCTTACTGGCTGGAAAGTGAAGCCTGGCCATCAACGGACGTGGTCCACGTGATTTTTGGTCGAATCCTCTCACACATACAAACCCTGCCAAAAGCAATAGGTTCTGTTGAAGTCTAAAATATGGTCATTATAAAGAGGAACGAGGCAAGTTTTGTCTTCCACAGATTGATTTTTCCATAACTTCAGGTAATTTCAGGACTTGATCATCTTATTCTCATTAATTTGTTGTCTTATTTTTGGTCTAGTTGCAGTTGCTTTTTTCAAATGTGAGAAGGGTAATTTTCTAAAATAATATAGGTAGAACTTCACATGCTGTTAAGTGCTATCTGACTAAGTAATCTATGTTTTACGTACCTCTCCAAAAGCAGTACTGAATACATTCCGTTGACAGACCTGAAATAGAAAAAGAGTATGATAGTAGGGACTACAGTTTTAAAAATGTTCATCATAAATAGACAGTACAACTTCAAACCGATTTACCTTTAAATATTGATGGTATGGAGGTTCCGAAGTACACAGTGCGCCTGGGTAAGTTCCAAATCCAAGCTCTTGGAACGTCAATTGGTTTTATGCTAGAATCATGGTCCGCAAACACCTATAAAATTAACTTATTTACTACTCGAGTCTTTTTAAAAATAAGTTGACTTGATTGTGGATGAAAATGATATTAGTGGTTACCTCGTTAACCTGAAAATATGTTCCATTGAGTGGAAAACTCCCTCGCATTGCTGTTCGACATGGGATCTGTTAATGATACCTCACAAGTATCAGTTTATATGTTTGTTTTAGTTATGATCAGAATCGGATACAAGCACACCATAATAATACTCTTGCAAAACAAATAGACGAACCAGTATGGTCCCTCTGACAGTCTGGGAATTAGCTTCGCGAATACTATTGCATGAAAAACAAGTCGTATTATCGCATAGCTCCTCAAGCTCTTGGGATTTGCATCTACCTTCTGGAGGTGTAATGGAACTCGCAGTTTCGCCTAAAAGAACAAGGAGTAAAACAAATTTGGAAGGAAAAAGAAACATCAGCACGTAAAAAAAGAAGTTACAAACAATAATTTGCAAAATAGGAAGTTGGAGAATAGTTTTGAATACTACAAACAAGATAGAAGCACTGTACTACAAATCAAGTCATTTCAGAATTCCACTTTTCCAACTTTGGGATATAACAACTCATTCCATGGTTTGGAATATGAATACTCCAAGTTAGTTTTTTTTTCAACCGCTTAGTTTCACTTTCAAGGGTAATTTCTCTTGATGATAATTTACATCTGTTTTACAATTAATAACATTATCACAATATGCTTGTAGGATTTTGTTGTTTTCTTTACTTACCGGGTGTCCATATTGCAAGGAGGTACGAGCATGGGTCATCTCGTTCTCGTTTGTCCATCTGTAGTTTAGAAATATTAGGAGGATAATTATAGAAATTAGCTATAGGTTTTCTTGATCAAAAAGTTAATTTTTTTTATATGAAATTATGAATCATGTTATACTTACTCCTTCAAGCAGTGGATGAGTATCTGGAAGTTCATAGCTGCAAAATTGAAAAGAAGGAATTAACAAGTTAGCCAGGATTCAAGAGTTGTTTAGCTAAATATATGTATAATGTATGTTTTCATCTTTAAGCTGTAATTTCTTTAATTAGATGCTTCGTTAGTCTCGTCTAAGAGTATTGAAGACACGTTTCTCAATCTTCAATAAGTCTGTATTGAACCTACTTATTACTAGAAAAATCCAGCTTATTTGCTTAAAATCTGTAGCCAAACAAGCCTCTAGTTTCATCTAAACAAGCTTCCAATTTCAGTTTATAATTTCATCTTAACAAGCCTCCAATTTTAGTTTATAATTTCATCTAAATAAGCATCTGATAAGCTGGACTTTTTTGGTTCGCATTAAAGCTTCTAGCTTATCGAGGCCGAAAAAAAACAGCTTCTCGAGATGCTCAGCCAAACGTAATGCAGGTTGTAAGTAAAAAAAACTGAGCTTATAACCTGCAACCAAGCAAGACTAAAATTAGCAGTGGCAAATCCAAAGTTTTTTTTTGAAAAGCAATCCAAAGTAATTATTACTTACACACTATGTTCCGTTCTAAGACGGTTCACGTTTTTTAGCTTAGATGTAGGAATCGAAGCGGCTTCTGGAGTTAAAGCTACCAATGCCTTTGACACGACACCCTCTTGAAATTCCATGTTAGGAAGCAAATAATTCTGCAGATTCTGAGCAAAGTCTTTGATATTAAGTTTAATTGTCGGAATTTCATTGGGATCTTCACAAAACGCATCCTCAATATCTGGTGTTTGTGGTATTTCTTCAATCTCCGGAGATGCAGGAACTTCAACGATGAAAGTATCTGGCGTTGATGGAACTTCGATAATGGGGCCACATAGTGGCTTACATTGCAGTTGTATTTGTTGACTACAAGGGGGTGGATGTAGCTGCAATTGTAGGTAATTCGGTACTGAATTTTGGTAAGATATTCTGTCTTCATTTGCACTCAGGATGCTTTTTTCTTCTAGGCCGGGTAGAGCGAGCCTGATACTGCAAATAGCGTTGTTCATTAGTGTTATACTATATATAATTACATACTTATTTCTTAATTCAGAGAATCCGTGATAGTTGCTGAAAGGGTTCATTAAGGTTTCTTAGATATACGTAAATCGTCGTCAATTGTGTATCCCCAACTTACGTGACTTAATAACCTTTTTATACCAAATTACAATCGAATTTTCAGAAAAGCAAGCGACGTAAATAACTCAAATTTCTGGTAATCAAACAAGCAAGATTGAGTTTTTAATATAAGCTGGGGGTAGACAACGAATGTTACTGTACTAAATCGATGTTTTCATAACGTGGTATACAAAATTAAAATTGTGTCAGACTCATAAAAAACGCATAGTTACATATACAAATATAAAAAAACTCATAGTTTGCAGCCCTAGTCATTTGCAGCCCTGTTCGGTTCATGACTCGTAGAGGCCTATACAAATATAAAAAACTCTTTCTGAAATGATCAAATACTTTTCTTTTCTTTTCTTTTATTTAGTTCGGAGAGGGGAAGGGGGAGCACAACTTCACTCGGAAGCATGCATTCTTCAACGTGTTTTTTTTCTCCTTTTGACTTATTTGGTAGTTAAGGTGTTTTCACAAATGGTGGAGTGTGGACAAACCTTGCAAAGGCACTAGCAAAGTGTCGACATTCTCCTCGCATAGGACAAGCATTACAATTCGGTTTGCTTTTGGTACAAAACACCTGCAAAAGGCCACGATAGATGCATCTTACCTGTTATTCTGGAATATAACATCACATGAATAACTTTCAGCAAACACGCATACCTTGCCAAACGTAATCATTTGATAATGTAACTCATAACTGCAATCAAAGAGGAGTGTATTACGTTCAAGAAGCCTATAAATTTCATTAAAGCAGTAATTCAGGTTTAGGAGTATCAACTTACAGTGTTCTTTGATCGAGCTTACAGAGTCTCGGCCAAAGGTATCTTTGAATTGATTCTAACACTGGGTACCTATGTTGCACCAGAAATTTTTATTTAGAATATAAATCATTTTCACCACTAATTTTAAGAAATCTTGCTCTTTGACACTCACAGTTCGAGAAGATGCAACTGAAGTGACTCGGGCAGCGGCTGAAGGGGAACCCATCCTAGTCTTACAGCTATACGTCCAACATTTGTATCCACCTTATAAAGATTCACCAAAACATGTTATGGGTTGATTAGTAGTAACGATATGTTTACATATGAATCCTGCATTATTCTGCACCAGAATAATAATATTACATGGAAAGGATCCAACACACCTACAGTTTCTCTAAGACTATAAATTATAGCTAATAATCAGACTCCCACACAGATATGTATAAATCTTGCTTTACTCTGCGTCATAATTAAATGGAAATGACCCTGCAGTTTCACTATAATTATAAAATAATCGCTGCCCACACACATATACGTAGAAATCTAGAATTAAATGGAAATGACCATACAGTTTTCTTTATGATAGTATATTACTACTCAAAAACCAGTGCATATACATGCTAGTACTTGTAAACTAATGTTTAACACTGACCCCATACAATTTCCAAGATAATTCAGTTTGGAGGTAAATTAAGGTTAGTATCTTACAGGAAAAGCAAGATGGTGTAGCGTCAATAGCCGTACACATTCCACGCTTTTCAAGCCCAATCCTCTTACGCTCAAAAGGTACTCTCTACAAGCAATAAAAACTTTTATTAGTTCTGAATATTAATAATAGAGAAGTGTGCCAAGCAAGACTTGTTTATTTTTATTTTTCAACTAAAAGAAACATTAAGAAAATGTAGGGCCTCACTTCGCTTTATCTGGGGGAACATCCCTTAGCCATTCAAGGTCAGTACTTCCGTGCTCTTTAACCAGACGGTCTAAGAAATCCTGCATTTTATCAACTAATCAGTTAAAATGTTGTTTAACATGTTATTCCTCATAATGAAATTACAAAAGACTTTTTTTTTTCTACTTCATGTTAAACATACCTTAATCCTTTCTGCCAGAATATTATTCATTCCTCGTTCTTTAATAGTATCAGCTATCTCATTAACATCTGCACATCGTACAGCTTCCCAATCCAGCGAGTTCATTGTGTTGGAATTTCTCTCTCTTTTTTTACCGTTAGCTTGCGCTTCCACCCTTAAATTATCCCAATTAACTGAACTTCCTTTTTGTTTTTGTTTTCCAGTCTTTTTCTTCGGCTGGGAACTATCATAACTTATATTTATTGCCTTTAAACTCGATTCAACTTCCTTATGCTCAGTGCTCGTTTTAATTTTAATAACACTGCTGCTTTCAATTTCTGATTGGATATTATCAGTGGCTTGCCCAATGACCAAATTTTCTGTCATATTTTGAACCATTATGTGGCTTACAGATTCGGCGGTTACTGCACTTTGATCACTTGTGCAAATGTCAATACTTTCCAAGTTGGCTCTTTGACCGTAATGCCCCTGGGAACTTTCTGCCATTTGTAAAAGCTCGACAAAAGAAGGGATGGAATTGTAATTGGAGTTTGAGCTTGTCCCTGGTTGAGCACCTGATGAGTTCACAGAATCTTTCGGGTATTTAGCAGAAAATTGAGAGAAAAGAGCATCATCAAGGGCTTCTCTGTCAGAAATTGTGGTGTTGTCAATCTGTAGGCCTTTTCCAAAAATATTCAGGAAATTATTATTTATTGTAGCCTTGGATTCTACGCTAGTGCTGCTGCTTTCGATAGAATCATTGGTGTTCACAACTTTTTCTGCCGCAGTACCATTTGACTTCTCATTCTTCCAATTAGCCGTATCTTCTAGGTCCAGTATGCAGATTTCTGATACTTCTGATACAGTACTTGTCCCTTCACCAAAAGGGTTGGAGTTATCCTCAGATTTTAAAGGAAATCTGGCAGCCATTGACATGAAAGCCGAGCTGCAAAGAAGTTTCATGCAAAAAAAGATAATAATTTCCATTAATTATTGTTGAAAAAATTAGGCCTTATTTGGTTGCTGCTTTTTTAAGCTCATCTTTTTAGTTTTTCATATAAAAACTAGGCTGTATTTGGTTAAAAGCTGGGTTTTCCCGGTATCTTAGTCTGGGAGAGCTGGAAGTTAAACTCACTGAACCCAGCCTTTTTTTGTGAAGTAAAAAATCCAGCTTATTTTTCTCAAAAGCTAGAGCCGAACAATCCCTACTAAAATAGTCTAGTGGGACATAACCTATCTGGAATAGGATGCTGTGGGTTCGATTCCCCCTTCCTAAATAATAGAAAGTAATCAAACCTTATTTGGTTTTAATTTCATTTGACCAAAAAAGATGTAGATTACCTAGACAGATGATCTGACACGTTCTGAGTAAGGAAAACACCAATCACCGAATCCAAGACTGATCCTTTCCATGGGGAGAAACGCCTATCCCCTGTCAAACATAAGAAAACAGCTTTGTAAGTATTGTTACATTGTAAATTATGATGGACTAGTGGATAAACTACCACTTCTAATAAGCTCTCGATTCATATTTCTTCATTGGATTAACTATCATGTCAAAGCACATTTATAAGAAAACTTAAATAAGCTATGTACTCAATCATAATATTGATACCTTGAACGAGATGCATGCGAGCAATAAAAGAATCAGCCCGTCCTTTAAACACTCTCCGTTCATTTTCCCACCACTTTGCTCTTTCGTCGTTCGTCCCATTCACTCCTTCACTATTGATATTTTCCAAGAGGAGCATCCAGACTCTATTCGTCTCCTCATCAAGGTCAACTTTAGGTCTTGGCTTTCGCTTTTTTACCGGACCCATAAAAGGCACAATGGTTCCATCTCCTTGGTAGAAAGGAAGTGCGGTTTGGTCTTCGAATTGGGAATTGAATGGAACAAGTTTCTTATTTTGGTGATTCCTTTCTTGGTTTCTTTCATTGTTAATATATAAACTCCCCATTAGTTCGGTTATTTCTTCAACAGTGGAAGGTCTCTTTTTAAGCACACCTGGAAATAGATCATACAACCAGAAAAGAAGTAAATTAAAAAATACTAGTTATTATGTATTTAGAGTTTAGACGCACATTACACGACCAGAAAGGACATGTTTGTTGCAGCTTTTTAAACAAATAAGCCAATTTTTTTCAGATTCAGAAAAAAAGCTAAGTTCATCCAACTCGAAGCTTGTTCAGGCTAAAAAATCATAAAACTCAGCTTTTCAACTGGTCAACCAAATGGAGTCCAGATTTTCAGGAAAATTAGCTTAAAAGCCGCAACCAAACTAGGCATTTCTAAAGGTTTACTTATCCTCCATATTGCCTAGACTTTTAATATGGATTGGATTTGGGTATGTATCTATTTGAAACTCAAGTAGTTACAAACACCCTTAACTGTTCTAAATTCTACATCTGAACACGGTTTTATTTTTTAAATTAAAACTTTTGTTGGAGTTCATTTTATAACAAAAGGTAAGCATAGCCTTCTTTTATAAGCAGGTTTAATGCATCGACTGGTCGCATGAAAAAGTCGTTCACATATCTCATATTAGTTATCTACCAAAATTAGGCAATGGATACATACCACTACTAGTGCAAGTAGTAAAAGAGAGTCTTTTTCTCCGTTTTTTCTTCTTCATTGGTGCTTGAGTTTCAGCAACAAGTGCTTCTATGCTTTTTGGAGAGTGAGAGTGGTTTAGTGACTCAATCATTTTCCCACACTCTATAATTGCCATTAGAGAAGCAAACTCACGTGCTCTAGTTGGGACCTTAGATCTCTTTTTCTTCATTTTCCCCATCAAATCTGCTCCCAATTTACAGTTGAAGGAAAGTTCTTTTTCGTGAAAATCTGTAAAAGAGCCAACTCGTGTTGAGGTGTATTCATTTGTTTGTGGAGCTTTAGGTGCCGTTTTTGAGATGGTAAGGCAATTTATTTTCTCGGTTCTCTTTTTCTTATAAATCATAGGAAAATGCATCACAGGAATCCTGCTATTATACCAGTTTTCTGAAATTATTGACTGGTAATCATGCAGATTCCCCCTCTTTAACCCTCTTGCTTGTTTATCCTCTGCCAAATTGTTTCTACTTGTTGGAGCTGATTGTTTTTCAAGTGTATCTTCTGAGAAAACCATTTGAGATTCCCCTTTGCCGAAATTTATTTGTCGAGGATTGTTTTTGTTAGGCGTTTGAGGGTTTATCGATTGTATATCAGACGCTAATATGTACTCTTCAAGCACTTTGTTCATAGAACAGTTAAGGTCATAAGCAAGACCAACTTGTGTATTTTCAAGCACTATCTCTATCCCATCACCAAGCTTCACTTTTGATGTCGATTCCACTATAGGAGAGAAGTTTTGCGCTTGTAATTCGGAAATAAAAACTTCTCTCTCCACTATCTCTTCCCCTTCTGCGCCAAAATTTAACGATCTTTTGCAAGACTTTTCTGCCACAAAGTCTGTATTCGGACCAGCATTGGTGCTTACCTCCTTAATTTTATTCTTTTGGACATATTTCCTCTTAAAAGTAGGACTTTCCTTATATCCCTCGGGCTTTGGGGTTGTGGGCTTAGGAGTCCTTTCAAGCTTACCCTCAATAACAACTTTTGGCCTGTGTTTTCTCCTTTTTGGTTTTTGTTGCGGGGTTTTGCTAATCTCAGTTTTGTCAACGTTGTGATTCTCTTGCAATTTTGTGGATTGAATATTACTTGACAAACCTTTCGGAAATTGTTGCAGCTCCATTGTTTCGACGCTTGTTGTTGCTGGTTTCTCTCCTTTATTACTGTACGTTTGGTTTATATTTCCGTCTAAATTTATTCCATCGGTAACATTTCTGCCTTCGAGTTGTCTTGAATGATCTGGCGTTACTAGTGCAAATTGGGAGGGTACATTTGGGATCAAGAAGGCATCTATTGATGGAGTAGGCGGAAAATTGAGATCATACATGGGACGTGACGAGATTGAGTTTCCATCTGCAAATTACAGATTTCATATAAATTGTCAAGATAGTTGAAGTGAAATCCAATGGCAATACTTCGATCTGTCTGTCCAATGGTCAAAATGAGAATGATTGCGTAAAGATACCCCAATCTTACCTAACCAGTAGGAATAGCCTAGTGAGCTAGAGCCTGCACTATCAATAGGAGGTGCAGGGTTCGAGTCTTGTTAAGGGGGTAGGTGTGAAATCCCTTGATCCTCCTTAATAAGATTTTTTTTTTAAAATTATATCTGAAAGGTTATCGGGTATCATATAATCATAATGTTTTTTTTTTACTAGAATAGTATGGAAAGTTTTTACAAATGCACTACTTTAGGCGCTAGCTTTACCTCTTGAGTCAATTCCGCAGCTTTAGACCATTTTTTTATTTCTTAAATAATACTTTGCTGTAGAACGGGGTTTTACGTTTCCTCAAAGCCCAATGAGCTATGACATTTTTTTAATAACTTTATTGCATATTGTCCCGACTCCCGATAGTCATCCCTTTACGTAATGATGCCATAAGGACCCTAGATATTGGCATTTGTCAACAGTAGTGAACCGTGATTTTTTGGAAGGGGGTGAGTGTTTGTGGGAAACCAATATGCTATGATTTTACATTTACTTTAGGGGATTGTGTCGGCTGCAGCTCTTAAGCAAATACGCTGAATTATTTGTAAGTTTTGAAGAAAAGACAGGTTCATCCAGCAATTCAGCTTCTTAAGCTTCTAACATATTTGGTTAAAAGAAATTCTCAGTTTTTAAGCTTTTTAACAAAATCCAGCTTTTCAGCCAAACACTAAAAAACAGATTATAAGTTGCAACCAAACAAGACCTAGTATAAAATTACTTAGCAACAGTACGACTTTTATAAAAAGCGGGGGTGATAGTCCCTAGCGTACCATTTAGTTCCTTCACTTGTCGGTTTCATTAAACTAGGCAAATAGGCAACATGAAACAAATACTAATTCAGGCACCAAAAGAATTGTCAGTTCTTAAAACACTTACTTAGATTTATATCGAGCGCCGAACAATTGTCACTCCACAAGTTTAACCCCAATGGAACATCTTGTTTGGCAGGCGATGACGTGGCTGGGCTGGCATCGTACCGAATACTATGGAACTGCGAATTATGAACCGGCAAATAAGAGCTACTCTCCCCATTCACATTCCCTAGTTGAACAACATTTTCGAAATCGTTAGGAGCGGCAGCATTTGCCAGTGTTAGTAAAAGACCAAAATGAACTTGTTGAGACATGGAAAGTTCACTCGGATGGGACTTAGCTAAACTTGCATTATTATTCGAAAACAAAATCCCCTCTTCTGAAAACCAATGACCTTGTCTTTCCTCACAGACACGCCTCGGTTCTGGTACAAATGGTTTTAGTGGTGTAACTGGCATAAAGGAATTACAACTGATTTCAAAGCTTTCTAACTCACAGTTTGAGCTTTTTGTTGCGAAATTCATCTCTCTAGTCGCAGAACCAGATATATTTTCAACCTCCTTCGACATTTTCTGTTTCTTCTTTATTCAAAGCTCAATCTTCCTTTACTCTGCAAAATTGTATAAATTTTTTGTTATTTTCTTCTTGCCACTAATCTCATTATAAAACCATTTACGATATTACAAATACGAGGGCAATAAAAACAGAATAAAAACTCTGAAACTCCAAAATATACTCCCTTTGTTCGACATTATTTGTCCATTTTTCTCTCAGGCTGTTTCATCATGTTTTACCTTTTTTTTAAAATCATCATGATAAAACTATGCCTCTATCACAAGAATTTGGAGTCGGTTGTTTACTTTTTTAATAATGGTTAAAGAAACTATTAGAATAAGAATAAATTAAGATTTAGTTATATTTGATTTATTATATTTGATTGGATTATGTTTGATTTATTCTTAGTCTAATAGAAATTCTCTACTTTCCACTTCGAACTTAAATTTGTATCAGTTAGAGGCTAACGGCTATAACTGAAAATAAAACGCAAAAAATACACGTGATAATATCAAAATTAATAGTAGCAAATACTAGGAGGCAACGCAAGTAAATGATCTTACAACAATTTAAAACTCATCAAAGTGAACAAACTTACATGTTAATTAGAGACCATTTTTTGTACTTTATGAGTGGATAATTCAGATCAACTATACATACAGTTAAGTGCTTCACAACACTGCATACATGCATATAAAGAAGACTAAAAAAAGAAGAAAAAATAAAGATACTAAGCTAAACTTACAGAGATAAGTGTAGAAGAGAGATAATGGGCGGTGGAAAATAGTAAGTGCTATGTGTGATGTGTCATTCATACAAGATAGAGAGAGAACTTAAGCATAACATCACCAACTCTCTTTATTCATGAAAGGACCATTTATTTGTGGCGAGGACGACAATGACGATGATCAAACATAAAATACGTACAATATCCCGCTTTACTACTTTATCTAACTAGTTATCACCTCGAATCATTAGAAAATGATAACAGTTAGAGAAACATGTAAAGCGGAAAATTGTATCAGGTTTATGTTTAAATATCATCGTCGTCGTCAAACAAATTGATGGTACTATTTTGCATGAGCACAACCTTGTTTTATCGGTAGGATATGGGTGCATGTTCCCTTTATGGGGAATGAGCTAAATTTAATTTGTAATTTATAACTTATCAGGGTCCAAAAAGTAAAGTCTTAACTCTTGAGTTGATCAATAAAGTCAAAGTTTTTCATACTAGTTGTGCACATATTTTCATACTGCACATATTTTTTCATACTAGTATGAAAAAATAAAGTCTTGACTCTTGAGTTAATCAATAACTGATAAATAAAAACCTCCTTTTTTAACTTTAATATTTTTTTGCAGATCAGATATTACACGTGGGTAGCTGGGAAACGAATTAAGAAATAAGTCTTTGACGGCGTTACTCCTTTGACTTGGTGGTCCCACACGGTTTTTGGCTTACTTTGGATTTTATTTACATTTGTATACGTTGCCGTGAACTAACGGCATTAGACTAGTGTGGTTTTATTTTTTATATGCGTGCTTTTTTGGGTGGTTGTGTGATAAAAAGCAGATTCCCCATGTTCAACTGACTACTTCATATTTTTGCATGTTTTTGTGGGAAAAAAAAATCATAGAATATTTATTTTTAAAATTTCACTTTATCTGCTCGATACACACGAACTCTCACTCTCGAGTCAAAATGCCAAAGTTTCATTACAATTGACGTCACACAAATCATTAACAAAAAGAATTCAGAAACTTAGGGAAAAAAAACTTAGATTTTTGTTCATGCTGTATTAGGGGTGGGCAAAAAATCCGCAAACCCGCCCCGTAACCCAATCCGTGCGGATTGGGGCGGATTGGGGCGGGTTGGGTGTCAAAAAAAGTTAAATCTGCCCCGCCCCAATCCGTAAAAAAATTCGTGGGTTGGGTTAGGGTTGGGGTTTCCAAACCGCGGGTTAATCCACCCCAACCCGTTTCAATCCGCATATATATATATATATATATATATATATATATATATATAAATATAAATTTTCTCAAGATCTTTTTTAATAAGAGCTTCTATATTATAATAGTATTGATTTAAGAAAAATTATATATATAGACAAAAAATATTTGCATTGTCCAAACTTAAGGTTAATGATTCGATTGATATATTGTCTTATAAATTCAATGTATTATCTCGTATTTATAAAAAGAAGGAATTTTTAATCTGGGTCTAGCTAGTATGAGTGGTTAATTTATTTTTAAAAACTTTATTTGTAATTGAAGTATAGCCAAATACGAAGTTATATAAAGTTATTACGAAATCTGTATCTATTGAACTTGTGGATTCAATTAGCTATTGAACTTTATTTTGATTATGTTGATGAAGAATAATTTGTTTTGTTTTGTTTTGTTTTATCTTTGTTACTTGTTCCGAACATTCTAAACGTATTTTTGTTGACTTTTAGTTTATATTTCTATTTGAAAGATTTATTTTTTAAAAATATTTAGGTAAATTATGCGAAATAATGAAAAATTAATGACTAAAATGAAAATTTAAGAAACAACCCGCACCCAATCCGCCCCGCTTGATAATGGGTTGGGTTGGGTTGGGTTTGGGTTTTAATTATAATGGGTTGGGTTGGGTTGGGATTTGAATTTCACTAATCCGCCCCAATCCGTCCCGCTATTTATTTTACGGGGCGGGTTAGGATTGCGACCAATCCGCCCCGTGCCCACCCCTATGCTGTATCATGAAAGGTATAAAAGGAGAAAGCATTTGATTAAAGCAACAGCCCACTAACATTTACTGTTTTTCCCCTAACAAAGACAATTGCAACTTCTGCTTTCACAGTAACATTCCTAGCTGTTATTTCAAAAAAAAAGTAACATTCCTAGCTGTTCTAGTTTTGTTTTCATGTTCAATAGAGGCATCAGAGACAACCTCATTTATGGAAATTGATGCTATTATGTAGTATGACCAAAAAAGAAAAGAAAATATGTTTCGATACATTTTTCTTGGTCTGGTACTCAATTTCTAGAAAATAACAAGGATTTACATTTGCTACAAAACAAGACGATTATCATGACAAATGATCCCTATTTTGTTGTAACGGTGCCTTCTTTACCCATACTCGTCATTTTCGATTTCCCTTTCAGCAGATCTATGTTCTCCTTGTCACATATATGTATAGTGAAAAAAGGCATGGCCCTGAAATCTTACATGACAATGGCAGCAATAGCCAGTATGTATAGTGTGTTCAGCAGAAAGTAATGAATAAGACGTCTATTAATATACATAAAAACTCCACTGCGCAATACAACTCCAAATTTAACTGTTCGCATTTGACAAAAAGATAGCTGCCTAAAAGTAATTATACTATTCGTATACAAAGTACATAAAAAATTACAAAGTTCATCCGACAGGCACAACAAGATCGAAGACTCTTAATCTCTTAACTTAAGGCGAGATGATAGCTTAATAAACATATGGTAATATCCGCGACGGGACAAGTTTACAGTACTCTTCCCAGACTTCTTTATATTTTTGTGCGCATCGAGCTTCATCTCTTCTTTCTCTCCATATTAGCAGAATAAGGAGGTAGATGGGATAGAAATACGGAACTGGAGAACTGTAAAAAAAATAAAAAAATTATATGTTATCACCAAATTCATAGTTTGTATATCTGCTAAAGTTGATTTAAGATCATTTGGATACATAAATATTTAAATGCATATGGATTTGTTGTGTAAAAGACATTTGGCCTTTGCCTGTAGGGAAACTAAATTTGTGTGATACAATTGAGCAAGTTAAAATGGTGTTTGCATTTCGAATCAATAATTAAACTAGTTTTTTGAAATCCATGATGTACAACAGTACAAGGGCAGATGCAATGCCAATGCGGACTTTAAACCAAGTTTCTTGGATAATCCCCAAAAACTGCAGTCAAAATGTCCGAAATCTGAAGAGATTTCAAATCCATAAAACTTCATTTGAAATCCATGCATCCAAACAGAGCCTAATGGATACAGTAGTAAACAAGTGATACATGAACTTACCTTATCCCGCATGGTAAACTGAATGATAAAGCGAGTAATAAATCGCCCAGGTAATTGCAGTGCCTTGCAATTCCCCTGTATAAAAAACCAATAGGGTATAATTTGAGTATCTTCAAAAAATGAACCAAAAAGTTCGATAAAAGGAGTTTGATTTTGAAGTTTAGATGGAAACAGCCTCAAATAGAAGAAAGTTTAATTATAGCAAAGAACAAGTTAGCACAGCAGTATCCATTTGGCAGCAGGATAGTGAAAAAGAAGAACGATCACAAACTGCTATCCAACAACAAATCCAATTATGCTTTGTCAAAGAACATACCAATAACCAGAAGCAAGCAGCTTTCCCCCGATAACTTTTGGAGGACTACCCCATATTGGCTCTTTAGGGTCTTTTTTGAATACATGTTTTTGCCTATTAGCACCTCTGAAAACCCGATACCTGACCATGAATAATGGAAGGTCATATAATACAAATCATTGTTAAAGCAGTTGACATAGGAAAAAGAGAGAAGAAACCAATACATGAAGTCATAAAGTGTGTTGAAACTTGAAACAAATTTACCCCATCAGAAAAACAATGCAATTGGCTATAATAGCAGCAGTAGTTAGCTCCACCTTGTTACTCAGAAGCCACCAACCCTGTTGATAAGGGAACTGCTAGTTAGTTCTTTCTAACAGATTTACAATAAGATGGAAATCCTATCAATAAAATATGATAAATTATATGCAAAACCTTCACTTCTATCTCAAAAAGATAAAAAGACGGTATCTAGGCCGAATAAAAGTAAAACTATCGTGACTTTTATGAAGATATACCAGGTAAAGGCTGTATTTTGAAGCGGGAAATTAATAGCAAGGATCCAGATGTACGGTATTAAAGACCTTTCGGTCTTTAAAATTAGTTTAAAATATTATATAAAGCCATGATCCAGTCACTTGGGTGCAGTAGTCAAGAATTACCTCCCAAATTTAAGGGAAGAGTATAAATCAACACACCCAGTTTTGTACACCTTCATATGCCCCCTACACTACTCTGAGGGCTTGGCTTTTTTACCTCGAGTTAATGGGAAACTGATATTTGAGCAAACTCGTTACCCGACATAATTTCTTTAAAATATTACTGATGATAAAAAGACGTGTAAAATTTGATAAATTGTATCTTCAGGTCTACCACAAGCAGTGCTAAGAGTACAGATCATGGAATGCATCGTTTGAGTCACTTCATTCCTTCACATTCCCTTTCAGTATTTACACGCAATAGGCAAGTACCTGGATACTAAAGGTGAAAGGTATCCAAACTAAATCTCCAAAAACTAACATGAATCCCAGATTTTCAGCAATAATGTCCCACCTGCAAAAGAAGGCATTTGGGAGTTTAAACCTTGTCCAGCTTCCTTGAAAATCTGTGAACTATGTCTTGATTGTATTATTTAAAAAAAAAATACGAATCATCCTAGAATAAATGCAAACAGAACCCCTGTGATAGTATCACAGTTAATTTAATGAATAATGTATGACGAGTGACTTGAATATTTCATGATGGCAGGATACAAAAACTAAGATGAAAATTGACAATGGTTCTCATTCCTCAATGTCAAGCCATAAATTCCATTGAAGACAATATTAATCAAGTTTATGTTTTAAATCATTATCCTTGGTGTTACTCTACATCCTCTGTTTGGATATACTTCGGTTGCTATTCAATTTTGGGATGTTAAAGAATGTTTAGTCAACTCCAGGCAAGAAAAGAACTTAAAAAGATGAGTTTTACTTGTCTTGAACCATCTCTAATAAATAACGGCTCCATTTGTAGATTTTCCCGGCTTTATGAAACGGGACTATTTTTTTTCAAAGACTTAGAGAAACGTAAGACTATATTCAAGAAGGGAGAGGTCAGTTTGCATGGCAAAGATGCAAATACCGAAAAGCTTGTGGTTTGGCAAATTTTACTAAATTCGGTGATTCTAGAGAGAAAGTATAGCGCACTTACGTAGAGGTCATGTACTCTTCGTAATAGAAGTAATCCAAAACGTACAACTGTTACAAGATACAAACACACTAAATTAGTATTCCAAAAAGAAACAGCAATACGACTAACTAGAAATGGGGACACCGGTAATATATATCACAATTTTACCAAACAGAATATCTGGTAAAGAATCATTGACGGGGTCAAGTTAACATCTATAACACTTTTCCCCAGAACAGAGAGGTTTATTAGTAGCCAACCCATCATTCCAGCTCTAACAAAGAAGAATCTGCAAAAGAGTGTTTCTTCATTAACCGTAAACTCTACAAAAGTTAGTTCTAGGCTTCTAGCCAAGATTCCAATGCATAAACAGAAACACCATAAACAAAAGCAACATAGATTGTTTAAAGAAGCTAAACCATGAAACTAATCTGATTTCTGAGGTAGATCATTTCCAGAGCTTTAATAGAGTTAAAAAGCTAAATATTGTCAAAATAAATTGTTGCACAGCCATATTATGCTCCAGAAAAAACTCCTCTTTTGCATGTCTTCTCTTTTTCCCTTAATCTATGATTTACAAATGACCTTAGTGGTATTTAACCTTCCTCTACTACAAGATGTCTCCACTCTTAGACTTATATACTCATGTTTATTGATAAATGGAATTCACCCCCAAGGAGAAGGCAAAAAGGTATAAAAAATCAGGTGGTAAAACAAACTGAAGTAGCAAAAAAAAACATGATTTAAAGAGTAGTTTAGGAGATGATTTGAAAAACAATAATATTTTCAGAAACTATTTTTTGATGATAGATTTAAAATGTTCTAGGAACTATCCCAAGTTGAAACCACAAAAGATTCTTGCGCATTTTAGATGAAAAATTAAATATAAACAAACCATCATATGCAATCTAACAAAAAAATAGATCCAAATGAAACATCAAAAGGAATTCTGGTGACGTACTTGAGGTCAATGCCCATGAATTGAGGATTCAATTGAATGCCGAACCACCTAATGGGACAAAATCAGAACAATATCAGTTTCATGAACGAATTAGTTTAGGAGAATGTCCTAAAGCACACACATAAGTGCTGATGTCAAGAAACATAAAGTAAGACTTGACAAGCAGGTAGACATAAAAGGTAACACAGCCATAAAATGGTATAAAGATATAAAAATGGATATAGAAAATATTAAGAAAAAATAGAATTTCACATATGAAGACATTGAAGAGATGAAGGGAAAAAAACTAGAAACTCCACGTGAGAACAGATTGACCACCATTCTTTGGAATTAAGATCAATTAAAAAGTAAGTGGGAGCGTTCTGAGATTGTCAAGGCTACAATATTCTCCAAGCTTTATTAAATTATTAACAGATGGCAACTTTTATACAAAACATTCTACCATCTCTTGTCTCGTTATCCTAATAGACTCATGATCCAAAGTTAAACAGAGTTTTAGAGATTCTTTATTGCGTGGGGAAAGAAACAAAGGGGATTGAATATCAACACATACCAGTCATGAATTAGGTTTCCTGTGACATGAGGTTTTAAGGATGAACCTTTTTCATTTGATAGACGACCAGCCACATAAAGGACTAGTGTTACCTTCAGATAATAAGAAAGAGGCATGTAAGATGATAACAAGAGCTTGGGTTGTGATCAAAATGATTTAAGCACTTTCTAAATCGACAACAAATCTACAAATATATCTGATTGTCTAAATCACCAGTGCAATAAGCAACAGCAAACACCATTTCCAGGCTCTCTATTTTCCAGATCCAGTAAATTATATTATCTAAAAGGCTATTATTGGAACAGTCCTTTCTTCTAATAGATCAGTTCCACGTTCACAAATATTGTGAATCCTATTTGCATTAAAAATTCTGGAATAGAGCAATAAGAAAAAAAAAATACTAGCATTTCCCATTGAGATTACTCCTTAAAGTTGAAGTTGTAGAAGCTACACTGAAATACATACCAACTCTTTCTATGAGTTAAAATATCTACTATCTTTTCCTCTCTTTCAAGCATGCCTCCCTCTTAGTCATACACGGTTACAATGATGTAAAAAGCTCCTATCTAGAATTTAACATAATCCAATATGACTAATATATACTATTTGGAAACAAGGGCGGGGTTCAACTTCTCTACCATAGAAAATTAAAATGATGCAAATTAGTACACTGACGAGCCACTATATGGAGAAGATTTAACATATTAGATAGGTTTGACACCTAAAGCAGAAGATCAAGAACGAATCTTCAGATAGATAGATGAAGTTATAAGTTAAGATCAACTATACAGTACTTACAAGAACACTAAATACAAAAGTTGCAGACAGAAGCTCGAGTCCTCTATCTGCTATTGCCTGCAATAAAATCAGAAAAGACTTCTTAAATTACTGTGTCAGACCAAAATGGGACCTAAGCATCCGAGATGTGCAACCTAAAGTAAGAAGACATGATTTTACTCACAGTGGCGGATATATAATCGGTACTAATACCAACTCCAAGAACCACGACCAGCAAAAGTAGTGTGACTAACCCTGTAATACAAAACAAAAATATAAAAGGAATGAGAAAACCCAGTTAACAGTTTTAAATATCTCATTGGTTCTTCACTCTATATAGCCAACTTCAGAAAGAAGAGTTGCAGAAGGATTTGAAATTTGCTCTAAATGAAGCAACAAAGTACTATTTATCAGGTGATCTACAGATATACATATACATATACTCCTATAACACATACATACACAAATACATATATAAATTGTAACAAAAGGATTAAATACAATTAGAAGAACTGTTTAGTTTCTTCCAAACCTGTTCTGGAAATTTGCTGTAAAATTATTCAAATATGAAACGAAAATAATTGTTTGGCTGCTATGTATTAGCTGCCCTCTTTGGGATTGATAAGAGACCATTCATATAGCTTAAAAAATCTAGTCTTTTCACGCCATAAAACAACAAAAGTAGTAATTGTAATCGAACACGTTTCAGAGAAACTTCATATGACCTTTTCGCATAGTAAAATAGATTCATATAATTCCTAAAGTGCGGCACTGCCTCTATAACTAATTTTCGGCTCGAATAAAGAAGATTCCGTTCTCTTT
The DNA here is from genome assembly GCA_963920805.1 of Primula vulgaris. Taxonomy (NCBI): domain Eukaryota; kingdom Viridiplantae; phylum Streptophyta; class Magnoliopsida; order Ericales; family Primulaceae; genus Primula; species Primula vulgaris. The sequence continues at coordinate 39,559,518 of OY987213.1, forward strand.
CAGTAAGTAAACACTATATACATACGGAAATACACATATGAATTACCAATGCAGCGGTAACATTTAGGTTTTTTAACAAATTAAGACTTAAATAATTTATGTGGCGCCTCTATAACCAATAATTCGGCTCCAATGAAGCAAAATACACTTCCGGTCCCTATTTCAGTAAATAAACTTTATAAATATTATATACAAATGCAAATACACATATATTGATCACCAGCGCAGCACTAATATTTAGTTTTTTTTAGCAAAAATTAAACTTAAATATTTAAGTAGAGCCTCTGTGACTAATAACCCGGCTCCAATGAAGCAGAATACGATTCCAGTCCCTATTTCAGTAAATAAACTTTATAAATATATGCAAATACACACACACACACATACATATAGATAGATACACATATGGATTACCATTAAGACTAATATAATTTACGTAGTGCCTCTATAACTAGCTATTCGGCTCCAATGAAGCAGAATACAGTTCACTGTTTTAAAAATCGGCTAAGCTTAGGCGCTAGGCGGTGCCTCGCCATCCCGACTTTTGCTAGGCGTTTTTAAATAATTCTTAAATTGTGTCAAAAGGTTAGAATAGGTTAGAAAAAATATATATAGAGCAATAAAATAAAGTAAAACATATCTTAAACCGATTTTTTTTATCGCAGCCTCTGCATGTATACGACGAGCCTGAAGATGATCAGGCTTCTAAACTAATGCCAATATTTTGTTTTGATATCTTGTTGATTTTGGATTATATTTGCATTTTCTTTTTAAGTTGGTGTTTGAGACACTTTAATGACAATTTTTTGCTTATGTTAAACTGCTCAAACATTATTATCATAATATTTATTGCTTTGCTATGGTATATCGTTAAGCTAATTGACTTTAAATACTTGATTTGACATGATAATACTATTAACAACGTGTATGTTGCATGAAAATCCTAGGCGGGTAGGCGGCACCTTTCCGCCTCATCCCCGCCTAGCGCTTTTTGAAACCTTGATACAATTCCAGTCCCTATTTCAGTAAATAAACTTTATAAATACACACACACACATGGGCGTATATATAGATTACCATTGCATCGGTAATAGAGACGAGTACGATCGGATAAGACAACACCTGGCACGGAATTACCAGGTAGAATGGAACCGGCAACTGCCAAGTAAGCAAAGAACCCTAACAGCATCATGACCTGAAATAATAAAAACAATAAATATAGAAAAAAAACATAAATAGTGTAGTACTAAATAGTAATGAAGTGAGTGAATACTCACAGATGTTAATGAAGGGGTTAAAGAGTGGAGAATCATGATTGAGTATGCATTTAGATCCATCTTTGTGATTACTCTTTAGTTAGCTGTGTAAATCAAGATTATATATATATATATATATTTGTTAATGTATTTGTGTTGTGTGTATATATAGATATATGTATATTTATATAGATATATATATATATATATATAGAGAGAGAGAGAGAGAGAGAATCTCTCCCTCCGTAGTATGTTTGGTTCCGCCCGCACGTGATCACTGTTTATGTTGTTTTTTTGGAATATGAATCAACTCCATTTTACTTATTTAATAACTACTTATATAAAATAGGAGTGAAAGTATACAAATAAGCATTTGTTTTCATTAAAAACAAAATGTTTTTTTTTTAGTAAATTAGCTACATTACTTGAATGATATATATAGTATGTTTTTAGTAATTGTTTATGTTTTTCATTTTTTCTTATGATTTACTAATAAATACTATATTTATGAACATAGAAAATAATTTTACAAACTAAAATTATTCAAAAACTGTTTTTGTTATTTTTTATTTAAAAATTAGCTTTAAACGTTTTAAATTTCATATATTTGTTTTAATAAAATTGTTGGCCCGTGTGCTAACCTTAGAGGGGGGTGAATAAGATTTTGGCGCTTTTTGGCTAATTAAAAATCTAATGGCAACTAACAACCCAACTAATGCAATTTTAAGCTTAAGCGTATTAATAAAATTAATGGAATGAAATAAATACTAAACGCAAACAAGATAATAAGCAATAATAAAGTTGCGGAAAGTAAAAGTAAGGGAAAGAAAATGACACCGTGATTTATAGAGGTTCGGCAAACGGTCTACGTCCTCTCCTCGGTACTACCGAGTATTTCACTAAAAATAATCTTCCCGAATTTTACAATTCCTATCGAGCTCAATCAATCGATTGGCTCACCCTCTACCCGAGGTTCCTAACTCTTGATACAAGTGCAAGCGTACACGTCTAATGAGTCAACGACTCCCCCTCAATCTATGAGTACCCGAATGAAAAGACCTAGAGCTTTTAAGCTTCACTTGCTTACAAAGCCTCTAGCCGATCACTCGCTCACAAATGAATTTATAAAATACTCGTTACAATTTTTGTTACAATAATGTAACTACACTCACTATTCTAATTGCTTCTAAATAAGCTAATTGGTGAGAATGATGATGGTTGAGCTTTACTCTCTTTTTCTTCAATTTTCCCTCTTTTGAGTATATACACCAAAATGGTTATATTTTGGGTTTTGTATATAGGGATTGAAGGATGATAATTAGTGTAATGATTGGTTGGTTTGGAGAGAGATTTGAGGTAGTTTATATAGCAGCAAAGTCTGTTTTTCTGGGTTATGACCGTTGAGTGTTATAACAGCTCTTTTCCAGAATAAGCTGAAAAGCTGTTTTCGAAAACTGCAGAAAACGATCGGTCGTTTTCTACAGTCGATCGGTCGTTTTACAGAAAACGATCGGTCGTTTTTATACTGGACTCACTGGAAGAAATTGGACCAAAAACGATCGGTCGTTTTTGTCCAGTCGATCGGTCGACTGTAATCCTGGTCCCGTAAATCTTCGAATGCTCATAACTCCTTCATTTTAGCTCCGATTTTGGTTCCGCTTGAACCTATGGCTTCGTTATCGAATGCTCTATCATTTAAAGACCTGAAATATACGTTTTCTATTTTTGGACAAGACAAGCATTATATCATCGAAATCGTAAAATCATTAAACGCATAATCAATGTTATAATCAAAATCATTATTGAACTCTACGTTCAACAAAAATATATGAACCTCATGGCGACTCTGAGACGGACACGCTCGTTTCTCTTTATTTCTTATCTCGCGTTTGTTGTTTCACCGCATGTGTCGTGACTCGTTCTCCTCTTCACTTTCACCTCGAGTGTCTCCACCAACTTAGAAGATCGCCCATTAATCCCTCAAACCCCGCAGTCGGTGATCAACAAAGTCTCACGACGAAGTTGATGTTGTGTTGCCGGAAAAAAATAGTGAAACATGGTCGGATTTCTTATCATGCAAGTTCAGATGCATTATTGGATTCTACGATGGCAGTTTAGTCATCGGATTGGGTAATTGTGAGCGCTTGGGGTTGTCGGAGCTTGATGGTAGGTAGTGGGTGTTATGAGATAAAAAGTTACGAGTTTATGAATTTTTAAGTGAATGTACCAAATAAAATAAGAAAACATGATGATGTATGTTTATTAGAGTAGCGACTAGTATGCGATACTTCGAGTTAGTGTTGTGCATGTTGACCCTATATTTTGGGACAACTTGACCAATTACTTTAAATAAATAAATATCCATCGTATAAAACTAAAATTAAAACATAAAATGTATCAATTAATATAAAACTAACTAATTAAGCGACTATTTAATGACCGGTGGCGTAACCTAGTTGGTAATGGTTGTTATTCGTAGTAGTTGTGAAGGTTTAAGTTCGATGTTGGTTGTTTTTTATGTTCTATCATCAATAAAAGATGGTTAAAATTGGAAGATAACGTTTCGAACTCAATATATAGGTTATTCCACTAAATGTGCACATCACTTACAAAATCTTGCAATGAAACTAGTAATATAAAAAAAAAACTTTCTTATCATACTTTGTTTTAAATTCACAATTTGACACCTCTAAGTGGTTGGTCATAAAAAAATCAGTTGACTTGACTACGACAGACAAGCGTGCATGAAATTTCCCCCCAAAAATATTAAACTTACATACCTAAAGATTAATTTTCGAACCCCCCTTATCTAATCTAAGGAAACATTCGTTAATGTGAAAATGCCTTTGTATGAAATTTTAATTCTAATATTAAAAGTACCTAAAATACCTTAAAGTTCAACTAAATAATAAACAGTGATGACTAATAATTTATCGAAAGTATGAAAACCAAATTGATCGAAACTGAAATAGACAGGTCCTAACTGAAATTAAAAACTATAGTTTTCCGAAACCCAAAATTAATTTCCTTATTTATTCAACACTTGAAAAATTGAAAACCCATTACTCTCTCTCTATCTCCTAAAACCCTAGCTAGCGCCTCTCTCTAGAAAATGGAGTTTTGGGGTAAAACTTATTTTCATCACTCTCACACCCTTTTACTTATACTACTATATTTATGTATCAGTTATCATATGTTGCTTTTTATAAATATTTGTCTACTGATTGGGTTGTTTGGCTTATTCTTATACATTCAGTGTTTCAAAAGTCCCCGCCTAAGCTCTAGGCCCTGGTTTGCCGCCTAGCGCTTATGTGAAATTTTATTATTAAAAAATTAAGTGGAAATTTTCCGTTATATGAGTCAAATCCAGGTTGATCCGGGTCAATCCAGTCAAAATAGGTGAAGATTTTATTAATAAAAAACACACAAAAGATTACTCAAAAATACACGTTGGTCAATCAAGATTTACACTTCAAATTTGTCTACATCATGAAACCTTGACTCGTATGACGTTATCGTACAATTGTTGGGTTGTAATAGTATAACTATTGGCTAATATGCTTGAAATGTGTAATTTAACTTGGTAATCGTATTTACAATATGTCTATTGTACAAAGGTCTGAGAAAATGAATAAAAAAGTGAAAATAAGGTCTAACCGCCTAGGCCCCACCTTACTACCTTGATCCCGCCTAGCGCCATTTGAAACCTTGTATACATTAGAAATAAGCTGACTTATTTTATCACTCTCCCTTACTTACATTTCTTAAACTATAGTTATGTGTGTGTGTATATATATATATACACACACATGATGTTGCTTTTTAGAAATGTTTTATTTTAGTTATATGGTTCCTCATCAGAATATGAGTGTTTATCGTGTTGATTTCCTCACATCTTCTATTATATATATATATATATAAATGGGTATATAATGTGTGATTTTCGGTGTTTCTGTAATCTGTAAAGAGTAATCCGATGTGCTTATGTAATAATGTTTACTGTTTATATTTTGTATATATAGTTGTAATTTGTAAAGAATAATCTTATGAATGGGTATATAATGTGTGTTTTTCTGTGGGTTGTTAGGGTTATTATTGTATTTTATAAAATAAGCGGACTTATCTGAGTTTAGGAAAATTTTATTGGTTAATATGCTTAGAAGTTGTAATAGTTTTTTTAGGACAGGAAATAAAGAAAGTTAGCTGTTGAGCTTGCCAACCAAATGCAATAGAAAAGCTCACTAGCAACAAAAAGAAAGTATGTTTACCTAAAAAATGAAGAAATGCTAAGTTGAAAAGCTGCAATCAATCAACCCCATGTGTGGAGATACGTCTTTTTTGTGTGTGTATTTAGTTCTATTATATCTCTTTCACCTGTGGAGTTCGGTGTTGGTTTAAGCTAGTTTTGCTATATAGTCATAGACTGTTAAGTGTGATGTATTGTAATGATGCTTATTTGCTTATGTATATGTAGTCTCTTTTTTGGCCACACGTGCAAATCTGCGTTATAGTCCTCTGACTGGTGTTTATATTGTTGATTGCTAGCATTTTGTTTTTATGCAATGAAATAATGTAATTGACGTGCTTATGTAGATGTCATTTGTACGAGTGAATTTGTTTTTGGGAAATATTTTTATGACTGAACGTGCTCATATACACACACATTCAGTGATCCATTCGTTAGTATTTGATTGCTTCTGTTGTATATGGTGTTTGTGTGATTGTTCCCGATCTTATGGCATAAAATATGATTGTATTTTTCGCTTATTCATTCTTAACGATGTTAACATGCTTACTTTAGAAATTATAGTTGGGTGTTTGCCTTGTCATATCTTTGTTTAACTTGCTAGTAAGTGTCAGATCTGAACCTTTAGGATTTATTGTTCTCTGTTAGCTGTGTCTTCCGTCATAGCTATCAGGTATTTAATAAGTGAAAGAGATGTTAGTGGTTTCGCTTGTTATTCATGTACTCATAGTCTGTGGTTTTTAAGCTCGTTAGTTTTATGGGTTTGGCGTGCAGTTTCATCTACAAGATGTGGTAAAAGGTCATGAATCTTGATATGCGTAAATATATTATATGTAGGTGCAAAAGAAGGTGAACTTTAAATTCTGTTTTTTTGTTACAGCTAGTTTCTTTTTCACTAATTGTATGTTCTTTTGCTAGCTATTCAGTTTTTCCGAATAGGGTCGTAAGTATTGGTTGTGACAGTGGCATAGGGACTAGGGAGTTTATCTGTATGCATATTCTTCTCGTTGCGTATCCTGATTTTATCGTTAAATTACTTTGTGGTATTGTAATATGGCCTTGATTATAATGTACTCGTGTTTGTATGCCTGGACGGTCAAATGTATTCAAACTTCAAGCCCTAAACGCATGCCATTTTCTGATTTCTTCAATAAAGCATTGATCCCTTTTTGTATTTGACACATCTTACAGTGCACCAATGAACACATTTCATTTCAGATTCACTTCTTCAGTTAGGAAAAAATTGTAAAGTTTTGGATACTTTTAAAAAAAAATCTTTTTAAAATTTTGTATACTTATTTTTATAGAACAAACACATGTTGACTGTCTATCTGCTTTGTTATCTGTTAATGTCATAATCCACATTCTTAATTTGGACTTCTAAGCATCTTTTACTCGTGTCATAATGTGGCAGTGACGAGTACCATTCGTATATATGACAAAGTTGTTGCAGCACACTTTCATAGAATCGTAGCGACGCAACACAACTTACAAGTTGATGATATGTGGAACATAAATCTCATTGATTTAACATTTTGGAAAAAAAGCGTCACTATTGTAACTCTCGCATGCTCTTTGTTTTAACATTGCCCAATTTGTTGCTTCTCGCTATGCCAATTTGAGCCTGTCATGGTTATTGTTAGAATTTTCTTAGTAAAATCTTTACCGTGCACTGTTACAGGAGTGGAAGTTAAGAGTGGAAAATCACTATCAGTAGAAGTTGAGGAAAATAGTGCTGTGCATCTTTCTCAGGTGATTACACTAATTATCTTATTTATTATTTCGCTGAATAGACCAATATGATTGGAGCTGGGTTTAGATTTTAGAGAAGTGTTAATTGCTCATTGTAGTAAGATGTTGAACATAGAATTCTTTGCCACTTATATACACACACATTTATAAAAATACATCTCTCTTGCTCTCCTCTCTATATAGGTATACATTTTATATGCATCATTTCCATATTTTAAGATTATAATATTTTCCTACTCAGGTTTGTCTTGGGGAGGGCAGGGACAAAGGGAATGACCCCATATATCTTTATGTAACCATTAATGAACAGAAGATAATGTTAGGAACTCTGTCTCCTAAGAAGCTTTCTCAGCAACACTTTGACTTGGTGTTTGACAAAAGCTTTAAGCTATCACATAGCTGGAAAAATGGCACTGTTAACTTCATCGGCTATAAGTGTGAAAATAAAGATGAATATCCTTTTTTCCATTTCCATTTCCATTTGGATTGAATGATATTCATGATTATGTCTAACAGGGAAAGTATCACTCCTGCACACCAAACTATCTACTTCTAACAAGTTAGTACACCAAGCTTTTGAGTTTCATAATTTAAACACCGATTAATGCAAGACCAAATAATCAGTAGCGCTATAAAAATTAACTTTAAATAAATAGTTATGTATTAATTGTTTGTATATGTTGGTTTAATAAGACCTATTCTGCATAAAATCCGGACAATAAGTACACCAATGCTAAAAATTAATCGTTTACATATTCTTTTTTATTTTGATATGTTGGCAAACTAACTGTCCAATTTTTTCCAAATTGATGTATCTTGTAAATTTTGATCGGTTGATGTAGTAATTTTTTGATTTCTTTTTGTAGATTGATGACTAAGTTGTGACCTGAATAGTATAGTGTACTAATTGTTAAAGGTGATATATGTTGGTGTTCAAAAATGACATCTTTCCTTTTTGACAGCTTTTAGTTCTTGCTTTATTTGAGTTCGTCATAACTTGCTTCTATGCTTCCTCGTGTTGGCACTTGAGCTATTTTAAGGTCTCTTCTTTGTCTGTTCTTTTGTGTGGTGTGAATATGTGTTTGGTGGTATTGTCTACCTTGACTATCAGTTCTTTGTAGAATCACATCTGACTTGTCCGACTATGGATCTGGTTAGTCTTTTTTCGCTTATACTCCTTTTTATTTCTATTCATCTTCACTTTCGATCTTTGTCACTGCACTAACACAAATTATCTTTTCTTGTTTGTAGATTCTGATTCTGGTGATATACCTCTTGATCTCGCTGAACAAATCAAAGGTTTGTAAAAAGACTATAATCTCGAGCTTAGATCTCATATTCTAGTCTGGGAAAAGTCTGATTTGTTTGTTCATTTTTATTTAATTGGAAAACCAGAGGCGCGAGCAGCAGCAGCCCAGCAAAAAGCTAATTTAGCAGGATCAAAGAAAGATGTTAAAGAAGATGATAGTAGCGATGACTCTCATGAAGATTCTTCAGAGGATGAACAAGATTCAGATGAGGTACTTGTTGCCAAAGAATTTTTTTTACCCATGTTTGTAGACAAGATCTGATTAACTTTAGGGTTTGCATGCTATAATATGTGTTGTATTTTATGTTGGATAAATTAGTAGATACGGAAATACGATTTAGCTTATTAATACTGTTCTGGGTTATAAACTGCAATAATGGTGGAATCCAGATTTAGGGTTTGTTCATAATTTGGCCCCCGGACATGGTTGGCATATAAATTACCAAGCATGGATCTGTCTAAAACCATAATCTTTTCTTGTACAAAAAATTTACCCCCTGTTTCTAAAGTATATCATTTTGTGTTTTCCCCGTTTTATTAGAAATAGGTTGGTATAAGTAGACGTACTACACCGTTTCTTAGCATGTTGAGATTCAATTGTTTTTTGATTCAGAAAATTTGTACTAAGAAAACTTATGTTTTTTTCTTTAAAATAGGATGAAGGTAATGAATCAGACAGCTCAGATTCCGAAGCTGAAGAAACCCCGAAAAAGGTATTTCTGTCTTTACTTTGATTTCCCCTGAGCACACAGTGCATGTCATGATCTTATTAGTAACCTTCAATTTATGTGTGGCCTTTTTATTTAGTCTCCAGTAAAGGTTGAGAAAGTAAGCAAGAAGAGACCTGCTGAATCTGCTACTGAAACTGGGAAGAAAGCAAAATTGGTTACTCCCAAGAAAAGTGGTGATTTTCTTTTTTATTTACTCAATCCTCCTTTTTAGTATTTCTTCGGTTCTTCCCTTATTCTCATTTATTCAATTAAAGAAGTATTGGCCTTTTATCAGTAATCCCATTTCAGATTTCGTAAAAGTTTTCTTCCTGAAAATATTGGAACTTTGAAAGACGCTGCTTTCTGATTCTTGTTTCTAGAATATTCACACTTATAATGTGTTGAAAATTGCATAAAAGGTTTCTATAGTTTATCAAAGTCTTAGGTTCGAGGATATACGTATACCTGTTAGGGATCATCAACCCAGTACACATGTTTTGCAGTGCTTCTGTTATAGTAATACATGGAAAAGATATTAAGAGAAAGAGCAAAAGAGAACGCAATGAACTAAGTAATTTAGACAAACTAAAAATAGCATTTATTCTCTGATTTGCAGCGGATTGTTTTTCCATCATGGGAAACCCTCTTAATAAAAAAGACTTCCATGAATCAACATTATAGAGGTTCATATATTGATGTTAAAACTTAAAGCTATTTTTTCTCTTGTCAATGACCAATGTTTATTTGCTGTATCATGCATTACTTCATTTAGCATGAACTATCTTTATAAATTTGGTCAAATATATTCATGCAAGTAAGTTTTATCTATTGCAATTACTTCGACCTTGTGTAGATCTTAGGTAAAGGTCGTCAACATTTGTTTCATGTCAATGGCTTTCTTTCCTGATGATGACCACTACTAAAAATGTCCATAATCGTTTTAACATCTTATTTCTGCAGGAACAGATAACAAGAAAAACAATGTTCATGTAGATACACCTTACCCCTCAAAGCAAAAAGCTGGAAAAACCTCTGCAAATGAGTCTAAGCAGAAGACCCCAGAATCTGGTGGATCACATTCTTGCGGGCCTTGCAAAAGGTGTGTATGTGAATTAAGCAACTCAAATAGCTTTTCATTCGGATCTCTGCTTGAGCCCAAATGTGGTTTATAAGTTACCAATTATATTTTCTATGAAGTTCTCGGTTCAGCTCGTATACACTTCCACAGTTTAAACTTGCAATTTTAGGACGAGCTTCTCGCTAAAAGCTCTGGTTGAGTATTAATTTTTAAAAATAAGAAAATCACCTAGTGATTTATGTGCACTTAATTTTGTTTAAACTTTTACGTTAGTGCCAGGCCCGGCCCGGCGCCTTTCTACACCCAAGTCATACAATTTTTAGGGTGCCTTTTTAACTTTGTTTGAAAAAGATCATAGCTTTGAAAGGAAAAAAACTGCACAAAAATTATAAAATCAAAACTGTCATAATAAACTAAAATATTGTCTTTTACGTTGCACGAAATATACCATCAAATAACAAAGGTTCTTCTTGTATTATTATAAGGGAGCAAAACAACTTATTTCTGAATAAAAAAAATATTCATTTTTATTTTTTTGTGCCTATTCGGGGACCGGTGCCTAAGTTTGCCTTATTTGCCTTATACTCACCGGCTCTGGTTAGTGTGTACATCAACATGCTGCTCTCTTTTTTTCCGTTCTGTTTCTCAAGTTGTTAAATGGTTTGAGTCATTGATTTTATTTGAATCAATTTTCATGAATCTTTTATAGGTCATTCAAATCAGACAAGGCATTGGAATCTCACAGCAAGGCAAAGCACAGTGGCGAGAAGTAAAAGGACCTACTGATTCAGCTACAAACAACAAAGTCGACCAGATTTTTCCTGAGTTTTCTACATTTATTACTGGAGGCGAGAGCTGGGGAGGCTGACTTTTGAATGTTCATCGTTTATTATGACGGTTACATGTTTTTGTTAGGCTACTATACTATGTACTGAGGCAGTATTTTGTGTTGGATGGTTGGTTTCTCTTTTAGCTTGTTAAGCTCCTTTTTGTTTCTGAACCAATTTTACTAGTGTTCAAAAATGTCAGGGAAATTTTTTCTTCTGAATTAAGAAAACTAGAGCATGCAGTTCAAGCTTATGAAAAAGAATCTTCAGTATGCAGTTCAAAATTTTAGACTAGCACTCCAAACTGGTTTGCATGCTGACAACCATGAATCTGAACAAATGATTTGCTTGATGCGGTTCTGATTTATTATTCATAATTTCTTGTTGATACAGATAAAGTTGGCTAATACATTTTCCTTAATTTCCCTGTCCCAATTATTTTCCTTTTCTTTCCCCTAAAATTTCCGGATCTTAATCGTGTCTATCATGGATGACAATATTTTCTTCTCTTGCATGGTATAAAAAAGATGTCAAGAAATTATTTATTTTTCCTTAACTAAATTGAGATTCTGGACAGGATGCCATGATTTACAGAAGCTGTGTAACAACAGTTCATTCAATCTATAAACTAACACCATGATTTATAAAAGTAGCTTAACAATTCATTCAGTTTCAAATGTTGCACTGCTATTCATGTGGAGCTTCTGATTTCACCCATCCTTCCTCACATCTACCCAGGCAATCGGAAGTCATGTAACAAAAAATGTAATTTCTTCACTTCTTTCAATTGAAATCGATGAAACAGCTAAAATTTTCAAAAATATTAATCGCAATATCTGAACAAAAATATATAATTTTGCTATTGATTTATAATTGTGCATATAGATCCTGAAGAATTTTACGCAGCAGTGATTTATTTTAATTACAAATTTAGAGAAAACAAATATGTGTTCAATAAGCTGGTTTGCCCGAGAGGTTAAGGGGGAAGACTTAAGATCTTCTGCACATAAGTGCGCATGGGTTCGAACCCCATAGCCAGCAATATATATTACTTTTTTTTTTGTTCCTTTTTTTTGTTCGGCTAATTCAATAGCCTTTTTCATTCCTTAGCGACAAGAATCGGAAAAATGCATTATGATAAATTTCATGGCATGACCTGTGATGTCATAAACTATATAATTAACCAACATTCAACACTGTCATGCAACGTTTCCCTTTACCTTCCACATGTTCAATTTGAGACTTTCATCGTAACATCACTTGCTTGATGTTAAAACTTAAAACTTTCATATCCTTCTCGTTGGCCGCGTGTCATGTGTGTATAAGTTTCGGTTCCATTTATGCGATTTGTAGAAATTGCACGTAGGAAAGTATAATGGGAAAGTAAAATATACATTAGCTATTATTATGTTTATGAGTTTTTGTTAGACCTCAGAAAAGTTCCCTTTCCATCATCAAGCCCCGTATGAAATGCCTAATGTTATACCAAGTTCCATTTGAAATATGTTCACTCCCATTTAATTGTATAAATTGTCTGGTTAAAAACTTTGTATCAAAATTACCGAAATAAAAACTTTCAAAAGTTAATCATAGAGTTTAACATTTGAACTATATGATTTAACTTGAAAAAAAAATCTTTTAGGCAATTCGGCAGACTACAATAAAAAGCAAAAGGAGGAAGTAAGAAATAAATACAAATGTTGCTTTGAAAGCTTATGAATGTTGTTATGCTTTCACGATATTTCATTGTTCCTTTCCATTACATTCATTCTAAAGTCCAAGAGCATTCACATGATACAAAGCAAAAGGGCAATCGATTCGTCACTTGTGCCACTTAAACGTTCAACCAATTCACATTTCACATACACTCAAATTTCATACAATTATGTCGTATAATCAAGAACTAGTATAAAACAAAGAAACAAACAATAGTAGAAAGAAAATTAGGTACTGCAAATTTCTAATTCCAAATGTAGGTTTCATCAATCTCAGAATAAATAAAAAACAGGTTCGACCTTCCAAAATTGTTTGAAATATTGTACTAGGTAAAACACAAAACTTAATAGGTTACAAATTTAAAAACAATGCTCATTTAAGAAGCTAACTTATTTTTTCCGGAACAAATCTCAAAACACAAAAGCAGTACTGAAACCGCCTCACAACTCAAACACACCTAATACGGCTCCACTGGTGCACGGAAGCTTGCTCCTGCATACACAGCCTCAGAACCGAGCTCCTCTTCAATTCGCAAGAGCTGTATAAATACACAAAAATAAATCACAACAAAACAAAAGTATGTTCTTTTACTTTCAAGAATTTACAAGGAGAGGAATTGTTTAAAACTTATTTGGAAACTTTTGGCATAAACTGTTTGATAACATAGAACTTTTTTGGCAAAACAAGAAATAGTACTCGTATTTGATTTTTTTTTTTTTTAAAAAGGAACCCTAAAGAAAACCTTTCATACTAACTGCCAATAACTACTACTAATGACTACTTGGATAAGGGACGTAATTTAGTAGTTATACCTGATTGTACTTAGCAAGACGCTCTGATCGGCAAGGGGCGCCGGTCTTAATTTGGCCCTGATAGAACAAATTGAACAACAATCACTATAAGTATAAAACAGAAATAATATTTCTCTTATTGAATGTTAAGATAAGAGACTAGATCTGGTTACCGTTGCCAAACCGACGGAGAGATCAGCAATGAACGTGTCCTCAGTTTCTCCACTGCAACCAAATGAAGGAAATTACATATTTGACTTGAGTGTAAAAGTATGGTCTGATATAAAAAAAATCCTTAGGAAAATAATTCAAACCTGCGATGACTAGCCATAACACCCCATCCAGCTTGCTTCGACATCTTAACTGCCTCAATGCTCTCAGTCACAGATCCAATTTGGTTAACCTGTATCCAAAATAAGTATTCAGTGTAAAATATGTACGAATGTGACCAAGTCCTCCAAAAAAATGACTTTATATAATGAAAAATAAACCTTCAATAGAAGAGCATTGCAAGACTTCTCCGCGATGGCCTTCGCAACCCTCTGTAACAACAAAGATGTGCAATTAAATCCAGTGAAAACCAGGCAAAAAAACACTACTGAGTATTGACTATTTAACTCTCCTGGAAACATTATTTACCTTGGGATTGGTGACCAAGAGATCATCTCCCACAATCTGTACTTGCTGACCACATTCACTGGTCATCTTGGCGTAATGCTCCCAATCATCTTGGTCAAAAGGATCTTCAATTGACACAATAGGATATTCAGTTACAAAAGACTTGTAGAGATCTTTGAGTTGTTCACCGGAGATTTTGGCTGAACCATCATTGTTCTGTACATAACCAATAATTAAAAAAAAATCGTAAATGCACATTTTGCCTGAACAAACCAACTTGTAAAAAGAAAACGGATTTCCGATGCTTGTGGGATACAAAATGATTATTACAGTGATTAGCACTTCAAATTTCAGATAACTTACATCTTCCTTAAAGTTAAGATCATATGTCTTGTCCGATCCATAAAACTCAGATGCAGCAACATCCATTCCAATGACAACCTAAGGAAGACAATTAAATCTCAATCATGGATCTCTTTCAATAACTTAAATACAACAAAAGAACGAGAACTGTCTTAAATCTAAAATCTAACCTTTCCTGTATAGCCAGCTTTAGCAATAGCTGTTTTAAGCAATTCAAGGCCTTCCTTGTTCTCCTGATTATAACAAAAACAAATGTTTTTAGAGAATTATTACTATGGTATATATGTACTCACAATTCCGTCAATTCGCAAGGTAAAAAAGTATTTCCTATTTCATGGCTGACCTGGATATTGGGAGCAAAACCACCTTCGTCACCAACATTTGTTGCATCCTGGCCATATTTCTTCTTGATTACACTCTGCAAAAAAAAATGAACTTTTATAAATAAAAGGGGGCAAACTGACAAAAGTGAGACACAATTGATGCGAACTACTATGTGATCTATATTATCGAAGCTTTCAAACCCAGAAACACAAGCTATAAATGCAACATGCTAAGAAAATTTAAAAAGCTGCAGTCGCAGGAGAAAAAAAAGTGAATGATTAATAAATACAAAATGCGGTTAGAAAAAAGTGCATTAACAAGAACAAGAATGACCTTCAAATTGTGATATACTTCCACGCCCATCTTCATTGCCTCTTTGAATGTGGAAGCTCCCACAGGGAGTATCATAAACTCTTGCATAGCAAGTTTGTTTCCTGCGTGTGATCCACCATTGATGACATTGAAAGCTGGAACAGGCAACACCAAATTCTTGTTTCCAGCAAGATTAGCAATATGCTGCAATTATCAAATGAAAGTGTATTAAGATAAATCCATCTCAGGAAATCCAAGTCATCCTATGAATTGTCACCGATACGCAAACTATGGAAGGGGAAAATGTGCATAAAAAAACAGCTTTTGAATATTAACAAATCAAACTGTTAGGTTTCATAATGCAAACACAAATCTCATACAAAATCAAAACACCTAATATTATAAAGATTGAACCTGAGAGCAATAGTGACATATAGGAGTACTAAATATTCGAATACGGGGTGGTGTACTAATACCCAATTTGCATAAATTTGAACTAGTACACACAAAGTTCAAATTTTAACTACTAAATACATGTTAATATTAATCTGTGTCTACTAATTGTGTAGTTTTGGAATATTGGTGTCTGAATTGCAAAGTTTGATATGTTTCTGTAGTAATTGTTTGATAATTTTGAAGACTTGTGACTAAATTGTGAACTTCAGCAGTATGGTGTGTTAATCTATAAAAGATGATAGGTAAGAGTGATAAAATGGTCTTACATAAAAAATTAAGAAACTGATGATTATGGTGCCAAAGTGATTTCACAAATTTAAGCAAAGGGGACAAGCAACAGGTAACATAAATTTACCTTGTAAAGTGGAATATCCAGGACAAGAGCCCCAGCTTTACATACAGCAAGAGACACGGCAAGGATAGCATTTGCTCCAAGCTGGAAAATAAAAGTCAGTTCACATAATACATAATCAACCAGGATACACACACACACACAGAAACATGAGTTAATGAAGTACCTTTTGCTTGCACCAACCCCACTCATTCACAGTTCCATCAAGCTGTTGAACCATGAAGTTATCAATGGCGGTCTGCTCGCTAGGGTTCTGAGAGGATAAATTACAAAGTTAATTAAAAGGCGCCGAGAACCTTTTGGTATTTCAAGTATACTTGTGGTTCATTTTGAAATGAAGTATAAACTCATCAAAGTGAAAAATGGCGAAGCGCTAAGATAAAACTAACACAGTGAAACGTTTAACACAGATTAAAAAAAATACATAATTAGCATCTAACAAAAGTTCATAACAGGTTAAAACAAACCTTTCCAATGAGAGCAGGACCAATAATGGAGTTAACATTATCAACCGCCTATAGAAAAAAGGAAAAATAAAATCAGAATAAGTTTGAAGGCGTAAGTTGTGACCACCGAGCAAAGTTGGAAGGAATAACTGACCTTCGAGACACCTTTTCCAAGGTAGTCTGAACCCCCATCTCTTAATTCAAGGGCCTAATATACTCCTGTAAGATGCCAACATTATCAACAACATAAGCACTTGCTGTTTAAAAATTTCATATAAAATGGTACATGACAATAAGACTAAGCGGCTAAAATATTTTAGTTATCTGCTGGTATCACCAAAAGCAAAAAAAATCTTAAAAGTAAAATATTTATTTCCCCCCCTGTGCTTCTATGCATCAACCACTAGATTTCTAACCCTTATGAAAACAAAAGGTACATCTTCCAAAAACCGACCACCAAAAAGTATACGAGCCAAACTGCACAAAATGGCCTCGAATGCAGCTCGGCCATCAGACTTGATCCAAAAGACCACATGCAACTGCAGTAGCCGATATTAAATGTTTAACACCAGTAACTCGGTTCCCCTCCACAATACCCCACAGTTTTGATGCAATCATCAAAAGTAAATACAACAATTACCAATCAAAGGTAATTAAAATACACATATTAGCTTCTTTTTAAAACCCAAACATGTTTTTGTTTGTTTGGAAATTATCACTCTAGCTTTTAATCTAGAAAGCACTTTAAAAAAAAAGGTACTGTCAATAATTGTAACAATAGATTTCACCAATTTTTATTTTTGTCCGTTGGATCGGCATAAATAATCCATTGGTAACGACGTGTATATGCTGCAATTTACTCTTACCCGTAAGTACCGTTTAAATTGTTGTTTTAAAATTAGATCCTTCTTTTTGGTGTGATAAAAACTAGCTTTTCCCCTTAAAAAGTTACAACCAAACAAAACTAACTAAACCAAACAAAAATTACCAGCTACACAAACTCTTAATTCCTTTTAAAGATTGAAAATAATAAAAGCTACTTAAAACAAAATTCATCAATACATAATATCCCACCACTCATATTGAAAAGTAAACCAAACAAAACAAAAAAAATAAACTTAAACCACCTAAAAATCAACCCAGCTCAGATCTATAAACACTAGTTAATTACACAACATTAAAATAAATAATTAAATAAATTACCAGTAGATGCGCCACTCGGAACTGCAGCTGTAACTTTACGTCCATCGGATAGACCAACATCAACCTAGAATTTAAATTAACATAATCCAACTCATAATTTAATCAAAATAATTTTAAAAAAACTTTATTTCCTATAAAAAAAAGTAAAATTTATTAGAGAACTAACCTCAACCGTTGGATTACCACGGCTATCGAAGATCTGCCTAGCCTTAATGGTCTTGATCGTCGCCATATATCTAATCAGAGATATTTGTAGAGAGAGAGAGAGAGAGAGATTTGAGAGAGACTGTGAATTATTATTATTATTATTATTATTATTAGTTATATGGAGCAAGTGTTTGAGCTAGTGTTTATTAAGATTAATTTACAGCCGTTGGATTGAGATGATTAGATTTAGGGCAAAGAAACAAAACTGAAACTAGATGTGTGTTTTTTATTTCCTAAGTACATGTTAAACCACTAAGTCAGTTGACGGTTTTCTTTATGCGGTTCATAGTTTTTAACGAAATTGTTTTCATTTGGACTAAATATTTAATAAGTTGTGAATTTACTCTAAAATACTGACACCACTTTAATTCTTTTAGACCACCCGACAACGTTTAGGTTGAACCTTTCCGGGGACCTATGATGCAGCGACACGAGTTTGCGTCTCTAACACGACAAGATACCGACACTCCTAACCGGAAAATTTCAAAAATTCAAAACACGGCTTCGTAAGGACATGACAACTAATAGAGTATGATGTTTTATTTTCATATATATGACATATTTTTCTACTTACGCATACAACAATAATTTGCTATATACAATTCGTGATACTGTTTTTTTAATCATCATAGGCATGCTCAAATCGTAATATCGTTATAGTGTAAAGATGTCAACTCTATAATCGTACTATTTTGATCTAAACGTTATCATATATGTTAATTGACATATTTATGTTAAATTTATATTTTTATAGTGAACTCTAGATGGTTATCATATATTAACATATGTAGTTGCATTTTTTTTTTTTTTTTGAGTTTACCCATGTTTTAGAAGTGTTGAACCGTGTGCTACTCGCGTGTCCAAGTGGTCAATATAAGTGTCATAACGGACACATTAACATATCGTGCAGACTCCACAATTGTCGTGTCCACGCGTGTCCGACGTGTGTACGACTTTTCTAAAATAATAATTCGCGTGTCCGTATCTCACAGCTCTGGAGCGACTCGAACCCAAAACCAATGGAATGTGACGTAATTTAGGGAGGAGGACCCGAAGGGTGGACACAAAAGTATTGTCTCTATGTCTGCTCTCACTTGCCAGTACAGAAACCAATCGCGACGTCTCCGAGATCATGATCCTCGAAACAACTGTCTTGTGTTGGCACTCATCCCTACCCTCCCAACCAAACTAATACCAAGTATAATAATATTCCAGTGTTTCATATGTTTACTCCTTATCAAAATATTTTTTTAATAAAAAAAATCACATTGAATAAATGGTCTCAATTTGTTTTTAATCATACCAGTAATAAGAAACATATACAAGTGTAGATTATTATAGTCTTACAAAAGCAACTAATACAATCCAAAACCCATGCGTATCATTCCAATACCTAGTTTACCAGTCATTTTCAAAATTTTAGTCGTCTGTCTTGGTGTGATCGAAGTGGAAATTATTTCCCTCAAGCTTGGTAGTTCCAAAAGGGTAGTTGAGGGCCACTAGAATGCAATTCAAAATGGCAACGTTTTTGCAAGATGAATATCAAACCCAATGTTTTGATTGTTTTGTAGCCGAAAGTTATCAACCGATAAAGTTATACAATAACCTACACAAAACTTGTTGCGAGTAAAGAAAAGGTGCACCATACACGAGGTTTGTCCAGCGAAGGATGAGCACACGGTGATCCAAATGCTTAAACAACCGACTATCTATCAGAAGAAGCCGGTTTTTCATTGATAATTGTTAGACTTCTATGTGTGAACTCAAACAACTCTTGAAAGTTGGATATACGACCACCAAAACTACCATCATTGGATACACGACCCAAAGATCCACCAATAAACGATATATAAGTATCATGGCAATGAAAACGATCACATTCATTTGTTACTTGAATAAATTATCAATAATTACTCTATGGTCTTCATAGTTTCATCAACTCTTTAAATTAGGCGAAATAGTATTGTATCATCACAAAAAGTAACGTACATGATAGGAAAAAAAGCTGTTTTGAACCTAAAATATTTTTTGTCACCCATCGGTTCAAACTCCAGAGGTTAAGCGCCATAGAGAAAAGGGAAATGGGAGAAGTCACAGACCACTCCATGGCAAACTACCCCACGCCGTCACCAACGAAGGTGATTACGGACTACTTCACGGTGGCGCCACTAGAGAAAGATACGTGACGTACACGTATCTATCTTTTCTACTTATTTTTAGTTTCGATTTAGAGTTTTTCTTATATCTAATTTTCATACAAACTTTTCAATTCGGGATTATTTTGAGTTAAAAATGTGGAGTTTTGTTAGTACATCGTCAAGACTTAAACTAATTGTTTGAGTAGTGATTGTTTGGTAGTATTTATTAATTTTGGCTTTTCTTTAAATATTTGTGTAGTTTTAATATAATACAAAGAAAAAGAAGTGCGGAAAAGATTATAAAAATTTAGCTAAAAAAAAGCAGCACATGCAAAAAAAAATTGTAGTAATTCAATAGCAATTTTCATGTATATTATGACTTTTATTACATTTTTATGCAATTATAAATATATATATATATATATATAATATATGGCTATTTTTGTAATAAAGTAAAATATGTGACGAAATTTTGACGGCCTTATGTGCTAAATTATTAGAGTCGCTCCTGAAGGAAGGGAATATTAATGATTAAGGACCAACATTCGTGATATATAGAAAAAATATCAATGAAATGTGCTCTTTTAGACATTATATGTATTGAGTACTCTTCCCTACATGTGACACTTCTGAAATTTGGGCCTGCGCTGCATTTGTTATTGTTAGGAAAAAATAACAACATGCTTTTCTTTTAATCGGATGGAACCGTACTCGCATCGCACCCGCTAAGACTTGACCGAGCTTGCCAAGACTTGACCAACTTATTTATTAAACACTATTTATATTTTTATTATGTATTTGGCATAAAAACTTATTGTTATCTTGTAGTACTGTGTTACTTATTAGTAATTGCGGATAGAGCGTTCGGGTGTTATATTTATGAGTATGGTTTGTGCCTCCACTTTTCATTAATCAGAATCAGAAATCTTATAGCTCATTATCTCTCTTATAAAGTATGTGATATTGTCTTGTTAACTAGTTTGAAGTTAACTTTGGTCGTGGTTAGTACCGTTAGAGCTAACTCACAGAAGTTGAGTCTATCAATTGGTATCTAGAGCCTTAATTCTAATGGGATTTTTTTTTCCAGAAGGAAAAGACGATGGGTTCTATGTATCTTGGGGAGATGAATGACATATTGCGGAAGGTAGCGGAATCGACAAGGCATATGTCACGACAACTCGAAAAATTGACTCCACAAAAGGGAAGCGAAAAAGATAAAAAGGGGCCCACAACTTACCCTAGGCGGCTGTCAGGGGTTGAACCGGCAAGGGTCACGACCCATCGAAAACCCACCACATTGGGGAAAGGTGCGGCGGATGTGGGGCCCACGAGGGACCTATATGGAATCGTGGCAAACCCAAATAGGGGAGCCTATTCGACGCGACAAGGACAAACCTGCGATGGGTAAATTGGAGCAACGAATGACGGTTTCTAGGGTTAAGAGAAATTTGACAGAAAAAGAAAAGGCATATTCGTATAGTAAATCCGATTTTGTTTATAACCTAGCGTTTAGTCTTGTTGATGATAAAGATTTTGAATTTTTTTATCCACAAGTTTATATGATTCACTCAATCAGAATAAACCGTCTACTGTTGATGACTATATGGATGGTGAATTTGAAAATATTGAATCCTTAGATCTTGAGTTATTAAATCTAAATATTAGCGAAAACAATAAAAATATTATCGAAAAAGAGCGTGGGGATGAATTTTTTGTTTTAAGAGGGGAAAAGCAATTGGATGGAAAAAATTATATTACTTGTTTGACCAAAAAAGATTTGATAACGTTGGAAAGTAATGATAATTTTTGGCTATTTTATGATCAAAGTGATGGATTGAATACGTTATTTAAAATCCGTAAGCCGCCCAATAATTATGTTGAACCGATTTGGGCAAACGTGTTGTATAAATGACGAGATAAAATAATTGCTATAAAAGTGATTAGTCATTTATTTGTTGAAACATTCGATGTCAGATATGTATATAAGTTTGAATATAATAAAGATGTTCATGGGCGAAAAAAAGTTATGGATATTGAAAATTTTGATTTGAAATTAGAGTTGTTCAAAAAAATCCCGAGGCGGCATACTAACAACTTTTTGGTTAGATTTGGAGATTTATGTTACTATCACGAGATTTATATTTTGCTAAACAATCATATAGGGTTTGCGGTTGAATTGTTATTTGAAGAATGGTTGAATCATGGTAATATTGAAATTGTTTTAAATTTAGACGTGGTACAATATTTTATTATTCCAACTTTGTCGAGGCAAAAAATTCGAAACTCTTCATATGATAACCGACATTACTTTGGGCTGATTTTTTGTGGGGGTTTATATCATATTTGGGCAAATTTAGACTTATCAATGGGATTCTTATTTGCAAAGTTGGACAATTTGTCTATTGTTAGTTATTGGGTGCTTTCGCCGACCTATATGAAAACTGAAATTTGGTGTATGAAAGGGGTTGAATGGATGATAGTGTTTGTGGGGAGATAAAGGAGACGTGTGTGTATGTTCTCCACTTTGAATCGAGTATTCGGGTATACGGAATATTAGTTATGAATTTTCGAAAATAGTTTTTCTGTGCAGTTTTTTATATTTTCCAGAACTGATGAGCTGTACGGAAATTGTATTTTCATATACCAAATGGTGCTCGAATCGAATAATATTTTGCAAGGGCATAGAGGGGTCGTATAGCTATATTCTACATATTGAACTGACTGATTCGGACGAGCAGGTAACGAGTTATGATATTTCAAAGTTCAGCAATCTGCTTGTTTGTGATTTTTTCGCTGCACATTTAAGCTGTACGGAATTTAATCTTTACCATAGCAAGAATTGTCCGATGAAAAATCTGTTTTATGTGGATATAGTAGGGACGCCTAGGTACATTCTGCAACTTGAATCACTCCATTCGGATATACGGTCAATGAGTTATGACTTTCAAAAGTCATAGCTATATTTCGAGCTTTGTCTGTTGACAGATTTGATACCGTTGGGTGTAATAGTATTTTCGTATAGCAAATATTTTCCTATGCTAGTGATTATTTGCAGGGGTATTGTAGATATATCGACGAAAATTATCCAACTTGACTCGCCTTATTTGGAGACACGGGAAATTAGTTATGATTTTCTAAATATGATCAATTTTTTGTGTACCTATTACAATTTGTACAAGAAAATTGGTCAAGTTTTAGTGAACTTTTTGCCTACCAGGAGGACCACGGATGATGAGTTTGGTGTTTATTATATAAATATATTATTCGTTGGTTCATCAATGGTATTTGAGGCTGCTCCATATTTATTGTTGAGTTCAATGGATCCTGTACGACTTATTTTTATTTTATAGACGTCATCGTTATTAAGGAACCGGGCCGGTATACACACGTGGTATGTGGGTATGTTGGGAAGTCTGTAAAATACCACTTCGATGCAATTCGGGAACACATACGTGATTATCTTTTAGATACGACACTTGCTGAAGTGAAATTTTGGTCGTTAGTTTACGTGGTCACATTTTGTACCAAATTTTTTCTATCATTACCGATGTTGTATCATGTGTGGGAGATGGGTGAAGAGAACAAGATCGTGATAAAAAAGAACATTGAGGGCAATGTCAATTTCAAGGGAGGGCGAGTGATGGAACTGTACTCGCATCGCACCCGCCTCTTATGGCCGAGCCAGCCAAGATTTGACCAACTTATTTATTAAAAACTATTTCTATTTTTATTATTTATTTGGCATAAGACCTTATTGTTATGTTTTAGTATTGTGATACTTATTAGTAATTGCGGATAGGACCGCCTGGTTGTTAGGATCTCGGTTGCTAAAAAAAATTACGCCATAATTTTTTTTCCCATCAAGGAAAAATAAATAAAAAGTAAAGTACAATTAATTTTATTTGTATTTTTGAAAGGAAAGTACAAGTAATTTAAAATGGATAAAAAAAAAGTAAAAAAAAAGGTTGGCTTTCTTCTTTGATAAAAGTTGACCTATATAAGTCCATAAATGTCATGTTAATCCTTTTAACTTTCGAAAAAATTGAGAAAAGAGGAAAATAGTTGTTACAGGTGTCGAAACATTAATTATTGCATGCTATTGATTGTATTATTAATTTATTATTGCTCAAAGTTTTTCTAGTCAATGAATGCCGTTTATGGCACTGGATGGTAGTTGCAAAAAAGGAGAGTTTCCGGACTACATTAAATAAGCTTCTAATCGATGTTTAAAGCTCGCCTCAAAGCCAACAAGTCGAGCCAAAACTCGATAAAATCTCAATTTAGTTACAGAAAGCAGAAAAAGTTTTTTTTTTACTCCGGTAAACCTTACTTTTTACGCTTTTAACGCAGGTGTTGCAAAAAACTTTAGCTAAAATTTCGATTTTTAAAACATGGTTTACAAAACCATTAATTCACAAGTAATTGGCTTTAACCAATGCTATGGTAATCGGTAAGGGCACTGTTTTCGACCAAGACTAGATCATCTATCATAATTTCATATTTTTGATATATATAGGTCATGTAGATATAATCAATTTTGGTCCTTTTTCTCAAAAATTCCATAGAAAAACATTTCCTAATTTATAATTATTAATAATCAAAACAAAAGATAACAAGAGGTGACATCCACACCCTACCCAAAATGTATAGCAAAAAGAACCAATTGATCACACCTCAACAAATGCAATGTAATTTAAACACCACTATGGACAACCAAAGTCCCTATTACAGACCGGTGGTTCTTTTCTTTTTCTGTCATGTCTCTTTTAATTTGATGTATTTTTCATGGAAGCAGCGTCTGTGAATGACTCAGAGTCCACAGCCATTGGATATTGCTACAGTACATTTCATATTTTAACTGTAGCAATATCCAATGGTTCAGAAGCTGAATAAGCCTGACTCTTGAGTCAGGTACGCTGTTTCCATTTTTCATTCACAAAATAATGATAATATGAAGCTTCCTTTGTTTGGTTTGACTAAACACGTAATCTGTTCCAGAGATTTGAGGGATCTAAAGTCTTTTTTTTCCAAAATGGGGTCCCTCATGAATTTTCATCAGATTTGTAAATTATGTTATGCATCAAATTATCTTTTCAAATTTTAATAATAAATACAAAAACTTTTGTAGTTTAACTTAGAATAATACAAGTAAACATAGTTTTATTTTATGTAAAAGTTAAATTTCTTAATTAAAAAGAGACAAACTAAATATTTTTGTATCGTGGCTCTGAATTATTAGAATATAAATTGACGTGGTGGAGTGATATTAATAAAGTTTGTATCAAACTTATGTTGCCTTCAATTATTGAGTGCCTATGTGTCTATTGGGCTTTGGCCCAAAACCGGCCTTATTAAACCCAAAAAAGAATTAACTAAAAAACGCCACTCTCCTGTGGCGCAAAACAATGATGGAGATGCAAGTAGGAGAGTGGCACAAAACAATGATGGAGATGCAAGTGCCGATGAGTTCAAGGGAGAAATTTATTTTCCATTTTCGGAAACTAGCTAGAATTGGGGACAAAAGTGCCGATATAGCCAAATGCCATGATGAAGAAGGCTATCGCTTGGGCAAATAGGTAGATGAAAAACTGATTCTTTCCGAAGGCTGCATCGTAGCAGCCACAGAAAAAGAGGTATAATCCGACGCCAAGCTCCAAAAGTAGAACTCTGTGAAAAAAGTAAAGCAAATTAAATTTATCTATAATGTCAATCTGATGTGATATAGACAACAAGAAATGTGTAAAAAATAATCTATGAGCAGAACGAACAACGGTCACATATGTAACCAATCTGCAGATGCATGCCTCATTTAGTACATCTTCTTACCTTTTCATTTGATTTAGTTGTATAGATATGTGATAAAAATGATTTTGTTATAATTAAGATGGAATAAAGCTCACAAATTTTAGTCAGATATTTGTAAGACTTAAACTGCTTACGTGTGAGTTGAAATTCCTTCTCTTTGTAATTATGCTGCTCAAAATTATGTGAAACATTTTTTTCTTTTTGATACATCGTAATACCAGTATAATGATTTGACATCTATTATTTCTTTGTTTTAAGTTTATATTGATAGTTGTTTTTGTTGGGGAATTGGTACCTTTCACCGAACTTGAACCGTGGGCTATTATGGGATTTAGTAGATGTATTTGTTTTGAGAGCATCACCAAGTTTCTCTGTTACAACCCATTCATTTACACTCCCTGCCTCTAAAAGACCAATGAATGTACCTTTAGTTCTATGTAATGCCATTACATTCTCAAAAGGGATCCAACATACTATCAAGTAGAATGACCTGAAATATCAAACCAAAATATACGATTAAACACCATTACTGGAAGATGAAAACGAAAAATGAGAATGGCAATCCTGCACAAACCTACTGACAACTTGGTAACAAAAAGAGGAAAGAGTGGCGAACCTAGGAGTTGAAACTGAGTTGAGAATGGTGATTATAGTCGGAACATAAACTGATGCCCATTTAGGAACCACAACTTCGGGTACCAACACAGTAGCTGGTAGCACGACACAGTAGAATACGAAAGTCAAAATATGGGCCACTATCTTCCGTACCAAGAAGAAACTGTATATAACGTGCACCTTCTTCCATGGCTTTACTCTCTAGAATCACAAAATGCAAATAAATTAGTAAATGATCTAACCTACATCTCGAAATAACTTTCTTTTTTAATTTACATGTCAAAGTATTTGTATTATAGAACCACCTTACCCTGTTTGTTATAATTTCTCTGACCGTCTTCCTGAAAAGGTTAGCAGGACCACAAGACCATCTATGTTGTTGGTAACGATAAGCTTTGAATACACTAGGTAATTCATTTTTCACCTGCAATTCCAAAGTAAAGGAATTAAGCATTTTGCAAGTTATAATTACTTTTATAAAATCATTTGCATTGATATTTCCTTATTCCATAATTATAGCGCTAGATCCTCACAGAGATTGGTCTTTTAGGTAATCACTGACATTGTAAGGTGTGATTTATCTTCATTGATTACAACTTAAGTCATGCTTCGGTTGCTAATTGTTTCAAGTATGACATTACAAAACTTTTACGGACCACCCAGAAAAGTGAATTATCCAATCACGTCTACCAAGTTTTTGGGAATTTCGGAGATAAATTTAAATAAACCAGTATTAGAGGAACCTTAAGAGAGCCAAGGTACAAGAATTTCCATCCTTTCAAGCTAGCACGAACAGCCAAATCCATATCCTCAACAGTTGTTCGGTCCTTCCATCCCCCAGCCTCGTTTAGTGCCGCAATTCTCCACACACCAGCAGTCCCTACAATTCAATAGTAGGAGTATGAAAACATGAATTATATGAATGGAAAAAAGCTAAATCATTTTTTAGTAAAAATGTGTTCCAACGAGGCTGATTTGCATATTGCTTCTTTCTTGCAAATTCAATGTAAGAAAAAATACCTAAAATGTCATATGTAAGAGGAAAAAGAGCAGCTGGAGATGGAATTTAGTGACCAACCATTGAAGCCAAAGAATGCATAAGTAGATGATCCAACTTCTTGCTCTACCGTAAAATGGTAGTTCAATGACATCTCTTGCATTCGTGTCATCAAACACTCGTTCGAGTTAACTGGAAAAGTAAAAATAGAATAAATAATGAATAGAAGTTCGATCTCAAACATGTTTGCCAGTTATTCCTACGATCATATTTAATCTAAGTACGTAAACATACAGAAATCTGAAGCCAATAAGTAACAATTTTCCTTAGTCTATAATTAATTGATTTCTCAGAACAAACATCGATATTCAAGCATACAAACATTTACATAAATGTAGATATTTGTATCTACAAAATGGTCCGCCATAAGTATAATTAAGCACATGCAGTTGTTCGAGACTTTCGAGTTAGAAATAGCAAGTTGGTTTTAAACACAGAAACACCCTTAAACTAGTATATGATTGTTCCCAAATAAGCCCCAAACAGATTTTAGAAAATAAGATATAATTGCAGATCTACCCCCCAATCTATACGTGAAAGAGGGCATCCCAGGAAACAATATTAGTAATTTGGTAGCTTTTCTATCAGAAAATGATAAAAAGATAGAGGCATTATATTATTGTCCTCATCGTGTTAAATAGTACACTAGCTAGAGTGAGGTGACTATGGCCAAGTGGCTAGGTGCCGCTCGTGATCACGGCTCGATCCCTGATACCTCTAAATGTGAGGGTGATTATTACAGTAAAAAAAAAAATCGTAGTTCTGCTGCTCTTGAATTAGTGACTAGCTTACCCTTTTTAAAAAGTTTTGAACATTTAATCCTTTAAATGATTTTAAAAATATTATTTTAGTTATTAAAAGTGTTTTTTATCAACAAATTTCCAATTCAAAAAGTTTACCCGTTATGTGCCAACTGCCAACACATGTATAGCAATTATTTTTGTTTTTATTCCTCTTTTTGAAAACCAATGTTCAACTATAATATTGATATCCGTCACATCAACATATAATGATTTGGGGTTTATAAGCTGTACAATAATGCTATTCAATTAATGTTATACAAATACCCATTTTTTTTAGTACTGCTCTGTAGCTTATTTGTATGAACTAATACGTACTACTGACATATCTCATATTAATCACTTGTTAAAGTAGTCGTTGAGACAAACACAAAATACTCTTTAAAAAACTCACTAAGCACAATTAAACGGAAAAATTATTAGGAGTGAATCACCGATCATTAAATTTTGTTGGGTGTCTACATCATGAAATTTACCATGACCCGATCACTTCACTCATAAAATTGTTATACAAAGTGCACTTATGGAAATAAAAAATAAAGTAATTATGAGGTCCACACACATGAGCCGTACTCCACCCAAAAAAAAACACTTACCCACTCACTCATCCATTGGTTTTGGGTGTACTCAAAAATTGAAGTCTTGACTTGACTTTTAAATAAACCAAAACCAATCCTTTTTAATCCCTCTAGTATATTTTTAAGTTATTTAATAATTATTAGATTTTTACTATGTAACACAACAAAATTAATAGTGTACTAGATTCATGATAGTGTTAATCGTTCGGTATTCATTTCAAAATGCATTGTTATTTAGGGTGTGTCAAACAATAGTATTTTTTAGTTTTAATTTTAAATTAATTAAGGGTAGATATTTTTGGGTTTATTAACATGTTTTAAATTTTTAGTATTTTTTAATTTTAATTTTAAATTAATTTTAATATAGATATTTTTAGGTTCATTAATATGTGTTAGATTTTTAGTATGTGACACACCGTAACTAATAATGAACTAGATTCACGATAGTGTTAATCGTTCGATGTTGATTTCAAAATATTAAAACAAAAATATAAAATACAAAATTGAATTATTTTAATAAAAAAATAAAAAAAAATTCTATACATTTTACTAGCTTAGATTTTTTTTTCATGGGTCTCACTCATGCGGACTGTGTTCAAAATTTTTCCCAGATTTACTCATTTGTTTGTCTGTATCTTATTTATATCC
This sequence comes from Primula vulgaris, assembly GCA_963920805.1. Lineage (NCBI taxonomy): Eukaryota > Viridiplantae > Streptophyta > Magnoliopsida > Ericales > Primulaceae > Primula > Primula vulgaris. The sequence continues at coordinate 39,589,125 of OY987213.1, forward strand.
TCTCTCTTCTATTATTATTACTACTTATGTACTATAAATCTCATTTTTCATAAGAACAAGCACGTGGTCTTCTATACAACATGCCAGTTATTTTAGATGTTATGTAGTATACAATATGAGACACACACACCACCTCTTGAATCAAAATATCTATTTTACCTAATCATGAAAATTATAGGTGTTTTTGCATATGGTAAATGACTGCCATAGAAATTTACTGTTTGCTCAAGTATATGTTTCCCAACGTCTCTTCTATGTTTTAATTCTTTGTTGTCTCTTTTGTTTTTTTATTTCCTCAGCTTTCTTCTACCGTCAAATTTGTAAGGTGTTATTTTCTTTTTGTAATTTATTATATTTCATCCCATTGAATTATATGTTAAAAGAACTATTTATTTTTATTTATTTATCTATTATTTAAATTACAAAGTTAAATAATGATGTTTTTTTTTAACCGAATTTGTATTTTTGATGATCAGTTGGAAAGAGAAATATGAAATATGGATGTGTATATTATATGATTTGTTGTATGAGTATACTATGCAATATAACCGAGGTGTAAAATACAAATAAGAGATTTGATGATGTAAAATAAATGATATAAGTTATAAGTTCGTGAATGCTTAAACCTCAAAAAAATTACATTTAAATTCCAATAATGGGATGTAATTTTATACCGAAACGTAACAACCAATTGAAATTACCACTCCTACCATAGCGTTCGTACCGTATTTGTTGTAGTACCGTACATGTGGTATGATAATATCGTACCGTTCAAGTGCGGTACGATAATGATATTAGTTTTTGGGTATCACGATAGCATATCGTTGTACTGATCATACGAAACATATATAATTGATTAAGCAAATTATAATTTATAACATATTCGCAAACGCTTAACAACTTTAAGATTTATTTTATTATGTTTTTGTTTAATAATTCTTAGTTGACATAATGTTTTGCGAAGTGTTGTATGTTTTCAAAAATTTCTTATTTTTAAAATGATGTTATGTTAGCATTAAGAATTGAGACTTATAAATGTTTTAGAATAAAATTTGAGAAAATTATGTTTTATTCTCAAGTATAAATACACTAGTAATCGTTGTCAACGCGTTGCGTGTGCGATACGTAGTGACATAGATATGATCCCGACAAATAAACTTATTTTTTTTTTAAAATTTAAATATCAAATGAATAAATATAATTAATTAACAATCGTATATAAAGAGTAACATAATGTTTTACTCTTATAAAAAATACATAACGATTTTGTTTAGAATATAAATGTGTGAAAAATAACATTTTTTAAGTTATTTATGTATTTGAATTGAGTGATGACATTTAAGAGTAATTACAATATTAGAGTGAGAGTATTTTTGAAAAATTTGGACAAAATTGGAGAGGCTCAAAATACTTGGATTGACTTATATTAATAGTATGATATTATAACATGTTATTATATAGGAGAAAGCAAAAAAAAAATTACAATGATTTCATATTTAGAAAGCAATTGCCAAGTATAATACGTATGAGTTCTCATGTTAAATTTTTGTAGATGGTATTATCCTACCATTTTTACATGTTATATTGGTGATGCATACCATTAACGTTCCGAATGTACGTTATACTGAAATTGCGGTACAGTAGTGACAGGTGAAAGGATAGGTGAGGGATGGCAAGGGCTACATCCCCCATAGTACAATTTTTTTTAACGAAAAGTAATTGTTTAGCTCTCCACATATTAAAATTTTAAAATACAACTCGCATCTATTGGTTCCGTTCGGCCACTAAACGGTGGTAAAAAGAAAACTCATTACATACATGCTTAGTATAGTAATGGTACCAACTCAATGACACCCGCCCGTATCAATCTGTGCTATAGTTAGTAATTAATTTGTTTTCCTAATCCCACCTCAATGCCTTTCATAAAATTAAGGTTCTCACTTCTCAGAAAAGGTACAAACTAGCTCTCCTATTCCGAGGATAAAAGTAAACCATGTACAAACTAGCTATAGGGTTTTGATTTTGAGTGATTTCTTCTATTTTATAATATAATTGTAAAGACTTTAGGTGTTTTATTTCTATTGTATAAAATTTGGTGGTTTCTTTTAACGTGTTAAAGTAGTTAAGAGTTTGGAAATTTCTATTTGTAATTGTGGGAGGTGGGCACTATTTGGAAATATGAAATGGGTAAATTACATACTCCCTCTTCATATTTAACTGTCCATTAGTAAACTATATTAAATTTTGATCGGTCAATAACTTGTATCAAAATTGTCGGAATTGATTTTTTTAAAAGTTGATAATATAGTTCAAATGTTAAATTTTATGATTAAATTTTAAAAAAATTTATTTTGATAATTTTGATATAAGTTATAAACCGGTTAAAATTGCACGTAGTTTCGTAATGAACAATTAAACGGGAACGGATGTAGAAAAATAGAGAGATAGAAATTAATATTAAATTGTTGTTTCCACATGAGTGAGGCTGGCCCATGAGTGTATATGTGGATGTTTTCTAGTGGATTAGAGGACCACATCATCACAATTTTAGCCTCTTCCAAGAGTACTACATATATTTTGGGGAAAATTATAATTTATTACATATTTATAAACTTATTTATAAAAAATCTGTTTATTTTGAACTTAATTATTCTTTTACAAAAAATACATATTTTGTGAACTTATTTACAAATAGTTACATATGTTATTAAAAAAAAAAAAAAAATTTAAAAATACATTTTTTATACAAAAATATGTGTGATCATGCCTGATCATGTTTAATCATTTATGTCTAATTCTGTTTCATCCTGTCTAATCATGTTCAATCTTTTATGTCTAATCATGTTTATTCATATCTAATCATGACCAATCATGTCTAATCATGTGTTGATACTATGTACAAATTTTTATTTTAATTTTTTAAATTTTTTTTCTTATATATTTTGTTATTTTGTATGACATATGTATTGTATGTAACTAATTATAAAGAAGTACACATACGTGAATTTATTATAATTAAATTGATTGTTATGTAACTATTTGTATATTTTACTAGGAGTGACATCGGTACGGTACCGACCTTTTTGAATTCATACCAATACCATACCGAACTAGTTTGGTTTTCAAAAATTAGTACCATTACCGAACCAAACAAATCGGTATACCGACAATGTCGGTAGATATCGGTTCGGTATCGGTTTTATACCAAACCTATAATAATTACAGAAAAATATAAACTCAACTACTTAATGACTCATGAAGAAAAAGAACATTAACTTTCAAAATCAATATCTTATAAAACCAACAATGAAGTATTTTCAACAGCGAAATAAATCCCAAAAACAATAAAAATTAAAAACTCAGAAATAAAAAAACCAAAATATTCCAGTAACTTGAAACATTAAAATGAAGATTGTAAAAAAATAAAATAGGCTTTTCAGCTTTTATTCTCGTACGTCATAAATTGGTCTGGCTTGACGATTTTGACACCGAATGCTTAAAAAATTAAATGAAATAAAAAGAGAAGTAATGAAATCTGAAATTTTACATTTGTCTAGCAGTAGTAGCTCGTAATTTGAGCAAAAAAGGGGTAGATAATAAAACCCAGAAACATATATGTGAGAATAGAGATAAGTAAATTGAGAGATTGTCTCAATAATTTATAAAATACATGTCAAAATGCTTTTATTTTGTGAAAATATATGATTCATAGTTTACTCAATGAGCTTGAAATATATGTGATTGACCGATATATTTATATTTATTTATATTTATTTATATTTTATACGCATGTTTATATACGGACAATATAAATTCGGTTCGATATGATATAATATCGGTACAATTAATTTTGTATCAGAACCGAACCGATTTATTCAAAACGGTACCGAAATTTCGGTACCAAAATTTTGATAAGAACCGAACCGATTTATTCAAAACGGTACCGAAATTTCGGTATCAAAATTTTGATAACGACCGGTTCGTTTCGTTTCGAAAATTCATCGGTTGTTAATACAAAATGCCCACCCCTATATTTTACCACATGTGACACTCAGAATATTTTCCAGCTAATCAATTAAACAATTGACGACTAATAGAGCGACACGTGTCATAATCATAAAAGGTCAACAACTCATCCATGGTACACATGTGCAATTATAGGCTTCCCGACAAGAGAATTAAACATGATGGGGATGTACTTAGTAAAATCAAAAAATATATATTTTGGTGGTTGTATAGTGAAATAAAATATTTGTTTTGCATAATCAAATAAAACCTCCAAAACATAATAAAATTTTTAGTTCTTTTTTGAAAATTATGTGCCTTTAGGTTGGTTGCATAGTCAACTCCGATTGTTAACACCCCCTTAAACCGGCTCTGACAAAAATATTACTATATTAGAGCCGTTTTATAGAAATTACGTACCAAACTCCCACCGTGCTTGGACGAGGCCTAGTTCTGGGTTGTGGATGAGGAAAGGAATTGTACGCGACAGAAAATCAGGTTCTGGTTGAAAGTCTGCATCGAAAATGGCCACATAATCGCAATCTTTCACGTAGTCCTGCTTCATCCCCTCCTTTAAAGCACCGGATTTGTACCCCTTTCTATTGTCTCTAACAACGTACTTAATGTTAATCCCGTCGTTAGCCCATTTTATGCACTCCAATTGTACCAAATCCTACACATTCAATAATTCGATAACATAAATTTGCAATTAATATTGTAATAGAAAATACTTCACAATTGCTACATTTAGTTGTGACATGTAAAATTACTGGAATACGTTACATAAAATTAGTGCTGATTAGTTACAACTTCTAATTACTTTTTAAATTTATTTTCTTAATTATGAAAAATGCTTTCTTAGTGTATTTTTATTTTTTATTTTAAATTTAAAAACGATGCTCAGTATATGGTCAAGTTTGTTGGTTACAGAAGAGAAATTTGAATTACTTTCCGGTATAATTAATAAATTGTAGATTGTTTAATTATGAAAGGGTTGTACTGTAATATTTTTGCTAATTTTGAGTAATGAAATATGGGCAATTACGAAGACAACGACTTATAATGAACCAAAATAAATGTCATGATCAGGAGTTTGAGGTAATGTGAATTTTATTAAAATGGATATTGCTTATAGATTTATAGTGATTACGTACCTTAATTAATGGGTCTGTTGAATCATCAAGCACTTGAATTATAAATCTATCAGAGGGCCAAGAGAGTCTACATGCAGCTCCAATTGAAAGCTTATACACCTATTTTCACAGCGTGATAGACAAAATGGTCTAAATTTATTTACAAATAATAACAAAATTTAACAGTGGCAAATTAAATACTTAATAAATCGTCGCAACTTCGTTATATTATAAGTGAATATGCGTTTTCTAGCTAATTCCGAAAATTAAAACGTGTATTACATAGTGAACGTATGGTGTCATAGTGCTAAAGCATAGAACAATCAGTAGTAATTTGCATAGTCACATAAAGTTAAGATCATAGTATTAAATAGACGTGTCTGTTAAGATTCTACTAATGCTTTATACTGTAGTTTTTTTTTTTGTTTTGAAAAAGTAATACTACTTTATAGTCTGTATCAGAGAAACTACAACCACCTATTATAGTCACACTAATTAATTTGTTTATAGCCGGTATCTTACCTATAGTCACACTAATTAATTTGTTTATAGCCGGTATCTTTAGTTGCTTTCAATATCTCGGTGTGTTTATATATTGTATACACGTCGTGACAAATCTCAATCATATCATGAAAACACTGCAATTATTTTAAAAGACGTGATTATTAACTATTACATAAAATACAATTTTGCGGACATAGTCGCAATGCAACTGACTAGTTGATTAGTAATCACTGACCAAAATCACAGTCCATTAAGCATAAAACAGATTTAATAATGTTGACCAAGATAATAATTTTCAAACTTAAGTAAAATGATCAAAAAATGTTACCTCCTTCTCATTGTACATAGGTATTTGAACAAGTACCACTGGGTAACCAAAATTTCCCAATTCGATATCATCCTTCATTGGTTCCCATTTATACTTTGTTTCGGGTGTCCGACCAGATAACTTCACGAATATTATAACAATTGCCATATATACCTTCTCAATAAACAACATTAGCGACATTACTAAGCATATATAAACCGAGAGCTGTAGAAACGGAACGATTACTGGGACTTTAATTTGGGTCCATATTAACATAAGTTGTTCCGTTACATCGCCCATGACGATAAGTAAATTTGATAGGTTCATTGTGGTAAAGTCTTAAGTACTCTAATCAGGTAAATTTATTCTTCTCACTTTGTGTTGGATTTTGCTTCGGAGTAAAACAAGACAATGGTGATATTTGAAACAATAAAAAAGGAGCTCAATCTTGCCTATAATTGACAAAATTGAGCCCCATTTTGTACAATTGGACAGAAAAAGGTACAAAGAATGAAGCAATGAAAAAAGAGAGAGAAAGAGCAGAGGTTTTTTTGGGGGGCAGAGAGTGGGTGAAGTAGAGGGTAGTTTAGATAAGCTAAGGTTTGAGATTCAAGTTTTTATTTATTTATCTATAGCTTTATACAATCACTGGCTTGGAGGAATCATACAATGGGTGATCCTGTCCATAAATTTGGAAATGAAAAACGTGTGGAAAATAGAACACATTGAAACATAAATATCGTGTCTACATACTCTTATAGATATGATTAATGTTTTAAAATGCACAAGGCGGAATCGAAAGTTGATCACTTAGCGCTCAATTCCGCTTAATCGCCACCTAATTTGTCTAATAATGTCGAATTTATCATATAGACGCATCGTTTATAACACCCGATACGGATACGATCAAGTTGTCACTATTTTTCTTTTTCTTTTAAATTTACATAAACGGCTACAAGTACATATCTAGAGCCAATTGGGCGATAATAAAATATTATATAATTCACATGCACTGAGATTCAAAACTCAAATTAAGTCTTGAGAAACAAGGATAGTGTGTATATGAAAAACAGTATTAACGCGTTACATGGAAAGCTCTTTCTTTTTTATTTTAAGAATAAGATAGTAATGTGGCTTTTGAAGTTGACTTATATGAAACCAAATAAACTTAAATTAAAGGTGGAAGGAAAATGAAACATAAACTATACTTGCCCTCGCAGTTTGTACAAATGGTGTAATTAAATTAATTAATAAAAGGTCGAAGGAGTAAAAACTCATGAACCAAATGTTCCAAACTTTTGTGACTTAATAAAACATCGGATTTTATCAAAACATTCGAGAATCGAGAAATAGCATCCATCCAAGAACAAGTGAGCACAAAAAAAAAAGAATAATAGACGCATGTAGGGTCTTATTAACTTAGACCGGGGGTTATTCGCCTTAAAATTTTGAGGTGTTTGCAGCGACGGAACCAGAACCAAATGTGTGGAGTTGACAAAATTAATAAAAGCGTGTAATATTTTCTAAATTATAAACACGAAAAATCCGGATTTTTTAATAATTTTTTACCATCTTTTCTTAATTTTTTTACCTTGATTTATTGATTAAAATGTATTTGATTTATATTTTTTTGCTTTTTGCTCAATTTCGACTTTATTTTCAAACTTCCAAAAAAAACTCACAACAATAATGTCACGTGCAGTCATGTATCGAAAGTTTCAGAGTTTAAAAATTGACTAAAAAATAAATAAAATAGAGACAAAAAATATACAAAAAATAAATTTAAGAAATCAATGTATAACAAGTAAAAAGATTAACACACGAAGTTAATAAAATATAAAAAAAAAACCCTGAAAAATCAAACGTATATTAAATAATAGATATATACGAACAATTAAATATTTATTACACAATTTCAGTACACTCGGTTCAATTAAAATAGAAACCATAAAAAATTCTTTTATAAATTTTGTTTGTACTCACCAGTACTACTCTAATTATTATTTATTATTATTAATTTTTAAGATTTGTGTTACGTGTCAACATAGTAAGTTGGTGTAAAACATATTTTATAATCACTTGTCAATGCTAATTTTTTAAATATAACTTATATATTATCCGCGCATATATATAATTTTGGGATGAGTTGCCAAAAATAATATTTAAGTGATTGTCAGAATACCGTATATATAAATTATTATGAAAAACAGTAATAAAAAAAATTATTTTTTGAAATTGTGAGGTTGCCGTGGCAACCACTATTCACATGGATGTCCTGCTCCCGCCTGTTTGACCAACCTAGTGCAATCCGCCAACTTAAAAGCAACCGAGCAACCAAGAAAAGGAACTAAACTGAATAAGCTGTATAAACGCCAACTTATAAGCAACCAAGAAAAAGAACGAGTTGATTAAGCTGTACATACCGCCTACGTTTGCCTCCTCTATGAGACCAAAAACATTCATTATCCAAATGGCATATTGGAGGCTTCACATATATTACAAGAAAAAGAAAAACTTCAAACATTCATTCACATATTTTACATACAATCAATTCTCAATAGATTCCTACAACACTGTAGGAATTAACTCAAAGCAAGCCTTTTGTCGATCACTAACATTATGCATACCTTTTGTCGATCTTGTTTGTCAAACGGCCATTCAATAAATGTAATTTGTGAGTTTTTTCCGATGAGATTTCTTAGAGCCTACAGATGGTACTGGAACACAAATCACAAGCGTCAAACGATCATATATAGGAATATAAGTAATCAGCAGGTTAAATAAAAAAGGGTAGCTTTTCAAAACTGTAAATTTCAGCTAATTTAGGTGAGGAAAACCACGACTCTCTTTCAAGTGATTGATCGACTACGGTAGCAACAAGTACAGCTAAGTACAAGTTCTGCCTAGCAATTTCAAATTACGATCTAAATAAACTTGAGGTCTTATCAGCCACGGTATGAGTGATCGAAGAACAACCTTTATGATAACATGGTGCTGAAAGAACAAAAAGGCAAACATACAACTAATGAACCTAATTCAGCATAGAGGTTAATACTTCATGAACGAATGATATCAAAAATCAAATAAGAAACTGTTTCGTATTCATTCAAATGCACAAGGAAAAGTGAGGTGAAATCTTCCAATGAATCAAATAAGAAACTGTTTCGTATTCATTCAAATGCACAAGGAAAAGTGAGGTGAAATCTTCCAGTGACTCAAATAAGAAACTGTTTCGTATTCATTCAAATGCACAAGGAAAAGTGAGGTGAAATCTTCCAATGAATGGAGTCTGGTCAACACTGGCTGAACTCCATCGAAGACAGACTCTTATTGCTTATGGGTACTTAAATTTGTAGCTAATACAATCATACAAGTAGAAGGAAAATTTACACAAAAAGCTAAAAATAACTATCAAACCCAAAAGGTGTTCAGTGGATTTTCCACGTGCTTATGTTAAAACTTAAAAGCCACCTTATTGTTAAATTATCTAATCAACGTTAAGAATGATACTTCTACTCTCGACAAAGTCGACAAACAATATCTACTTGTTAAAGTAGCAATTCAAGTATTAGTGTTTGATCATAACTGCGATGAGTTTGGTAAGCAATTCAGACCCAATAAGTTCAAACTTATGAAAAGAATTGTGCGTAAAGTCGCGTGATAAATTTTAAGATGACGACAATGGAAACAATGCAACACTGCCATTTTTAAGACGTCAATATCAACTTACAAACTTCAATATTTAATGAGAAAATGCGATAGGTTTGTTTTGACCAATGTCTTAGATTAACTCAAAAAGAGATTATACAAACTTCCAATTTATATGAAGAGAAATTAAAAATCACAGCAATATATAGGTTTTCTGAAAAGCAAGTATACAAAGTACTATTGCACATTCAGAACAATCATACACCAATTAAAGAGTACATATGTATAAAGCCTCTTCGAATGAAAGCTCCTTTAAGCATGTTTGAGGGCCATTCAATCAATCAACCTGTTCCATAAAACCTGTTTTTTTAATAAATTTTGTTGAAGGTGATTCCATAAAAAGGATTTACTTTAAACACCTTTCAGAAAGAAGACTTACTTCAAAGTTTTGAGATTTGACTTGATAAATATTAAAAGAAAGAGTCAAATTTGGCTAAACCTGTCACACTACAACAAAATATAAAATAAAATAAAAAAACTGTATTTTGGGAGACAATCAAATTTTATCTCAAAATAGTAATTTTTCGGGGCAAAAATAATATTTTAAACATAATATTATTTTTTGTCTCCAATTTGAATTTTGTTTTGTCTCTAAAGACAATCTCATATGAACAAGGAGACAATTAAAATTTGTCTCCAAATAATTTTTGAGACGAAATTAAATTGTCTACTTATGTCCGTATGAGATTGTCTTTGCAGACAATTTTTTTTTCAAATTATGTGCCTAAAAGTTAAATTTGGAGACAGAAAATTTATTTTTGTCCCGAAAAGTTACTATTTGGAGACAAAATTTGATTGTCTCTAAAAAAAAAAAAAATTGTCCATAATTCTTAATCTTGTTGTAGTGTCAGATACCCGTATCTGGATAGTATATGTGTCCACGATATAAAAAATAGGGTTAATTCATGTTTTCTGTACCAAACTATCGCCTTTTAACAATTTACATACTCAACTACTATTTTTAACAATTTACATACTAAATTAACAGCAATTGATCAATAATCATACTCTGGGTGACATGTCAGCAATTAAAAAAACAGTTGGCAAAAAACTGCTTACGTGGACTTATCAATATTACACGGCAGCAATTAAACAAACATTAATTCATGTTTTCTGTACCAAACTATCGCATTTTAACAATTTGCATACTCAACTACTATTTTTAACAATTTACATACTAAATTAACAGCAATTGATCAATAAGCATACTCTGGGTGACACAACACAAACTATAAATTTAGATCACTAAAACGAGATTGTTAAAAGTAAGTTTATCAATTCTAAATATGATCAAAATGCATGTTACCAAACCATAATTAATTCTTCGGCTTATGTTTTATCAGAATCACCGCTAATGAATATCAACGTTTAAATTTCTGCTCAACTTCAAAATAATTGTGCACTTAATAAGTATTCTAACTCCATGCCCCAGTCTAGTCTCTCCAAGAACACCTCATACTAGTGAACTTATTTTCAATTTAATCAACTCAAAATATAAGTTGGTGAATAACGACCATTATAGCGATGCTTTATCTGAAATTCAATCCTTCATGTAAGGTTGAGTACTTTTTTTCTTCTTCTTTTCATTTTCCACCCTTTTTATCCAACTGGCCTAAGTAATACAAGACGCGTCGAATGGCCCGGATCTATCCATTCCGGATGAATGGAAATTTAATTACTAAGCAAAACTGAATCTTTCAGCTTTTGTCTCACATACGTCATGCGTGCATAATGGCCAAAAATCTAGGAGTGTATGTGATTAATTATAGAGTTCAGATCATATATCCTCTATTTCATATCATTTTTTCGTGTCTCGTTGCCTTTTTAATTCAAAATATTTGTTAAAAAAATCTAAAATTACGATTATGTATATATCCAACAATTATTTTTAAAAGAAAAGTCTAACACAATTTAATTTATAATAAATAAATAAAAACTAGTATAATTTAATTAGTAAAATTAAAAATAAAATTAGAGCAATATTATGTCACCCAGAGTATGGTTATTGATCAATTGCTGTTAATTTGGTATGTAAATTGTTAAAAATAGTAGTTGAGTATGCAAATTGTTAAAATGCGATAGTTTGGTACAGAAAACATGAATTAATGTTTGTTTAATTGCTGCCGTGTAATATTGATAAGTCCACGTAAGCAATTTTTTGCCAACTGTTTTTTTAATTGCTGACATGTCACCCAGAGTATGGTTATTGATCAATTGCTGTTAATTTAGTATGTAAATTGTTAAAAATAGTAGTTGAGTATGTAAATTGTTAAAAAGACGATAGTTTGGTACAAAAAACATGAATTAACCCTAAAAAATACTCTAAAACATGTCGGTCGTATCAGGGAGTATCCGTATCTGATACTACATTTAAAAGAATTTGGAAAATCTCATGGTTGACTTTTGTCCTTCGTTAAGAATTAGAAGAAAACAAACCAAAAAAGATATTCATACAACTTTATCACTATTTTGCACACTCTTTTACATGTATTGCACATTCGTTTACATGTATAATAATATATTTTTATTAAAAAATATATTTTTATCCCTCAACATATACATGTATGCAGTGTGTGAGTTATTATTAATAATACTAGATTTAATAATTAATTTTTCTTATTTTTAATTAATATTTAAATTTAGAGTAGGTTTAAATAGGGTTCTACTATATTTTTATTTGAGTTTTTACTATGTTGAATATTTATATTTTGATTTATCAAATTATAGATTGTATTTTATGTATATTTTGAATGATAAATATGTTTTTTATTAACTAATGAGTCTGACAGCTGTGTGCAACTTGTGTGTTTAGCATCCAAAGCAACCAGGAAGTGAGTAAGTGGCGAGGGGATGTCGGCACCCCCTCGTCCGGACCGATATCAACCCCACAGCAGGCGATCCGGGCCTGTCAACCATGGGTAACGCGTCGCCCCGGATCTTGAGGGGCCGGACCATGGGTAACTGAGGGCTCGGAAGAAGTTCGAATGGAATGACGAATGCCGGAATGCGTTCGCGGAGCTGGCGAACTACCTCGGAAGCGCGCCTCTTCTGGCCAAGCCGAACACCGGCGACGTCCTTGCCCTGTACCTCGCCGTGTCCGAGATAGCCGTTAGCGCCGTCCTCATCAAAGAGGTCGGCAGGGAGCAAAGGCCAATCTATTACGTGAGCAAAACCCTCCTCGACGCCGAGGCTAGGTATATGCCCTAGAAAAACTCGTCCTGGCACTCGTCCTGGCATCGCAAAAACTGGCCCACTACTTCTCGGCACACAGTATCGTGGTATATACGGATCAGCCCATTCGGGAAATACTCCAGAAGGGAGACCTGTCTCGGCGTATGACGAAGTGGGCATGCCACCTGAATGCGTACGACATCCGGTACGAGCCGCGAACGTCCGTCAAGGGGCAGACCCTGACCAACTTTGTGGCAGAATTCACCGGAACGACTATGTCCCCCGGCATCGAGGAACGTGCCCAAGGAACGTGGACCTTGCACGCCGACGGAGCTGCCAATAAAAAGGGATCTGGCCTCGGGGTGGTACTCTAATCTCCACAGGGTGATGTAATCGAGAAGTCAATCCAGCTTGGCTTCCGAGCCACCAATAACGAGGCGGAGTACGAAGCCGTGATCGCAGGCCTGAAAATGGCCCGAAGCCTCGGCATCAAGAAGATACTGGTACATACTGACTCCCAGTTAGTCAGTAGCCAGATCAGTGGCGAGTTTCAGACAAAGGACGAAAGGATGGCAAGCTACGTGGCCATCGCCTCCGGAATACTCCAAAGCTTCGAGTATCGGGAAATCGTCAACATAAACAGGAATGAGAACACCCACGCCGATGCACTAGCGACCCTAGCCTCGGCCATGAGTGATAAAAAGGAGCGAGTCATCACCATAGAATACGTCCCTTCGCCTAGCATCGAAGCTAAGGCACGAGTTAACGTAGTGACTGACCTCCCATCGGAGCCGAGCTGGATGGACCCCATCATCGAATACCACCGCACCGGAGACCTCCCCGAAGATAAGAAAGATGCTGAAAAGATAAGAAGAAAGGCACTGGGGTTCTGCTTGGCTCCCTGCGATAAACTTTATAAAAGGTCGTTCTCCGGGCCCTACTTGCTCTGCGTCCATCCCGATATGGTAGTGAGGGTCATGGAGGAGATTCACGAAGGAACGTGTGGGAGCCACACCGGGGGCAGGTCGCTAGCCAACCGTGCCTTAACTCACGGATATTGGTGGCCCCTCATGCAAAAGGATTCTAAAACATTCGTGCTCAAATGTGAGAAGTGCCAGAAATACGCCCCCATACCTAGAGCCTCGGCCCAAAAGATGAGCAGCGTGACTTCGCCTTGGCCCTTTGCCCAATGGGGCATGGATATCGTCGGACCATTCCCTCGGGCCCCGGGAGGCAAAAAGTTCCTCCTCATGGTCACCGACTACTTCTCGAAGTGGGTCGAAGCCGTGGCATTAGCAAAGATAACGGAGGCCGAGGTGATCAGGTTCCTCTGGAGGGATGTAATCACGAGATTCGGAATCCCCTACTCGATAGTGGCAGATAATGGGGGCCAGTTCACCGGAGCCAAGTTAAAAGCGATGTATGCGAAGTACCGCATCATAAGCTATTATTCCACCCCTTCGTATCCCCAAAGCAACGGCCAAGCTGAAGTGTCGAATAAGACCGTCCTCGACGGAATAAAAAAGAGGCTAGACGAGTCCAAAGGACGATGGGCTGATGAGCTGCAGCACGTCCTTTGGGTCTACCGAACGACGAGAAGACGGGGCACCCAGCAAACGCCCTATAGCCTTACCTACGGGATGGAAGCTGTCATCCCATTAGAAATCGGACTCCCCTCTCTCAGAACCGACATGGTGGAGAACGAAAAAATGATGGGCCTCGAACTCGAATATGCTGAAGAACGAAGGGAAGTCGCGGCCATCCGTAACGCCGAATACAAGAACGAGCTGGGGCGTTCCTATAACAAAAGAGTGAACGCCAGACGCTTCCAAAACGAAGACCTCGTGCTACGGAAAGTAAACAACAACACGAGGGTACAGTCCGACGGCAAGCTAGGCCCCAACTGGGAAGGCCCCTATCGAATCCTCGGTACGGCGGGCAACGGGGCCTACTTGTTAGGTCGCCTCTCCGACGACGTCCCGATGGATCGACCTTGGAACGTCAATAACCTAAGGAAGTACTATCAATAGGGCTCGACCTTTGCGTTTTGATGTAAATAAAAATATGATGTAAATGTGCCCAAAGGCTTTATGAATAAAACTGTTGTTATTTCGAAATCACCCCGGCTTACATTTTCAGTTTATTTTACAAGTGTTTCAGAACACGAGCCTATACGGCACCCCGTCTTACATTTTCAGTTTATTTTACAAGTGTTTCAGAACACGAGCCTATACGGCACCCCGGATTACATTTTCAGTTTATTTTACAAGTGTTTCAGAACACGAGCCTATACGGCACCCCGAATTACATTTTCAGTTTGTTTTAGAAGTGTTTCAGAACACGAGCCTATACGGCACCCCGTCTTACATTTTCAGTTTATTTTACAAGTGTTTCAGAACACGAGCCTATACGGCACTCCGGATTACATTTTCAGTTTATTTTACAAGTGTTTCAGAACACGAGCCTATACGGCATCCCATCTTACATTTTCAGTTTATTTTACAAGTGTTTCAGAACACGAGCCTATACGGCACCCTGGCTTACATTTTCAATTTATTTTGTAAGTGTTTCAGAACACGAGCCTGCAAGCTATATAAAATGAGTGGCCCAATGCCGAAGCATACCGGCCCCCTCATTGGGGGCACGTACACACAGGAACGTACATGCATCGGAAGTAAAAAACAGAAGAATAAAAGACAAATCCAAAATTGTTTTTTCATTTCATTCAATAAGAAACTATTACAAGCTAAGTACAAAAAAGAAATTACACCAGAGAACAGAAAATAAAACTATCCTAGGTAGCCCCGTCGTCATCTTCCTCATCCTCTTCGTCGGAGAGAGCTCGAGGAGTGAGGGGAACCACCTCGGGAATGGGAGCTGAGGGAACAGGGACGATGATATTGTCCACATTCCATACCGGATGGTCCGGTCCCTCCCTCATAAAGGCAGCCGCCTCAGACCACCCTTTGACGTAGAAGGAGTTGAACTCCTTCTGTGTCTTCTGGGTCCAGGCGGCATTCATCTCGGCTTGAGCGGCCTGGACTGCAGCCTTTAGCTTATCAGCTATTCCAGCTTCGGCCTCCTTTAGAGCCGCCTCCGCAGCTCGAGCTCACTCCTCAGCATCGGCCCTAGCCTTCGCGGCTTCAACCCTCCGAGCCTCAACCGAGGCATTCAGGCCCTCGGCCTTCTCAGCCCTGTTCTGGACCTCCTCTGCCCTTTTTTGGGCCTCCTCCATTGACTTGGCATTGGCCTCGGCCTTCGCGGTCCGATCCCTCAACACCTGGCCTTGGTGATATACATATTGATTCATCATCAGATAGGCCTACAAGGAAAGGAGCAAACACTTAGTAAAATATTTGGAAAGAGCATGAAAACGAAACATACAAATAAACACTATGAGAGGTCACTTGCCTGAGGGATCATGGCCCTGGCCGACGCCATGGAGGTGGCGAGATCACGACCTCGGTGGTCAGCCTCTACGCTTTGCTGCTGAAGCGCAGCCAAAGCCAGTAATCCGGCGGATGGGTGAGCTTCCATTATGCTCTTTACCCCCGTCGCCGCCTTCACCTCCTCGGGTGTTTGCACGGGCATCCTATGAGTCGGGGAGGCAGAGCAGGAGCTCGAGCCTTGTGAAAGGCCCGACGTCACCCTAGGCGTTTCCGCGACCACGACTTCGGGCGGGCCGCTCCCCCTGACCTTGGCCTTCTTCTCACCACGGAGGGACTTCGTCCCCTCCACCTTCCTCTTCCCAAGCTGGGCCTTGCGGGCGGCCCGATCGAGCCTGGCCTTAGCTGCCACTTCATCCGCAGCATCGGCGCCAGGTTGAGGCACGACGGCCATCTCCTTCTCACCCACCTCCATATCCTTCTCCCCTGCCTCAACCTCCACCTCCACCACCTCCTTCTCTCCATCCTCCACCCCGGCAACCCCATCGACTTCTCCCTCCTCTTCTGCCCCCTCCTCTTCTTCACCATCGCCCCCCGCATCGGCAGCATTTTCCTCCACCACCTCATCTTCATCAGAAAGGACCACTTGCAAGGACCAAATAAGAGAGAAGTTAGAAGTTAGAAAAATTCGCAAAAATTTAGCTAAGTGTAAAACTGAAGTCATTAAAACAGAAAAGGGCAACTTACCCTGGTCCGCGAGGTGCCCAAGCCCTGGCCGGTGGGTTCGGCCTCAGCAGGGCTATCTTCCAAGGGAAGAGGGCTCACTACCTCAGGCTCCCTAGACCTCAGGGGAAGAACCTCTGGCAGAGGTTTCCCATGTTGGTCTATGTAAGCACGGGTACCGTCTGGCCCCACCCTGAAGTGGAGGACGGTACCATCCGACCGGGTCTCAGAGTGAACCTCGACTGATGCAGGCACGAAGGAGGCCCCGGCCGATACAGGAGCGGAGGAGGCCACCGTCGCCGCCTTCGCCTTGCTGCCTGTCTTCAGCTTTGGCTTCGACGCCTTCTTAGTCGCAGGCTCCACAATGGCCTCGGTATCCTAAACCACCTTGGGAGGGAGAGTCGACTCCATACCCTTCTCCTTCTCCCACCTTTCCCTGGAGTATCCCACGGGACAGAAGGTCCTGTGGGGCCATTTGAAGCTGTTCCCCTTACAGGAGGTGGGGGAGCCACAGATTAATAGACGCTCCACATCTCGGGCCCCTACGTTGGTCCCGTCTCGACCCCACCAATTTAGGGCCACCTCCAACGCCTCTACGTTGGGTTCGCCAAGGCCCCTGAGCTTAGAGGCCACAGTGAATTTGTTTTCCTTATTGCTCAGCACCCTCCCCGGCCTGGGCGGAAGGATCAGGTCGTCACGATTGAGTCAACGGCCCTCCACCACGACCAAGTCTTGTGTGTAACCCGATTCGAATCGGAGTTACCCGTGATCAGCTGATTGTGGGACCGGCACCTCAGGTAGGGCTGCCGGCTCTTGGATTGAGAGGTTGGCTCGGTCTGCAAAAATTCATAGCAGGCCAAGAGCTCCTTAAGCCCCAATGGCTCCGGGATGTCCGGGCCCAACGCGACACTTAGGGCCTCTATTCCGGCGCAGATGCGGTGCGCCTGCAGAGGCCACTGGCACGGAAGAGTCTGCGTCCAGGCGCAGAGCTCCGCCAGTAGCTCCGGAATGGGGAGGTGGGTACCCCCGTACAGAAGAGTAGAGAGGGAGAGAGTTACCATACTCTTGGGATCGGCCACGATCCCGTTCACCTCGTCAGCGGTCGCACAGGTCCGAAGTCTGAACTCCTCCCCTATGCCGCATAGTTGACGAAACTCGTCCAGGTCAGCCCCGTGCTGCCTGACCATGATGCTGTTGTCGTTTACCGCCACGGATATGGCCGGATCGATAACCATCGCCCGGAATGGCAAGGCGTTTGCCATTACCTCAAGGCGCCGTGGTTTTGGGGCAACCATCGGGCCTTTTCCGGCTCCGTGTTTGATAACCATGACGGCTGTTTGTTTGGTGAAATTTGCTAAGTATGAAGGAAGAGAGAGAATGGTCTGCTGTGTGAAAATTTTAGAAAGAGAGTGGGAAAGTGAAAATGAGATTTCACTGAGGGTATTTATAGACCCCCACCAGAAGATGAAAAGACATTTACCAGAAGGTGAAAAGACAGCGGCGGCTCATTACACGAACTCCCACAAATAAATGCTGCCACTCAATCGACGCAGTACACGTGTACAGCAAATAGAGGTCAACTGCCAAGTGTCACTCACCAGCCGTTTTAGCATTGATGGCATTTATGGAATCGAAGAGACAGAGGCGGCGCCTCATAAATGCATGATGGGCGTGCTCCACGTGTCAAAAATTCCAGCATACAAGAACACGTGCCGGACTAGGCCGAGGCGTCTCCACACCGTCAAGCATAAGAACACGATGACCGGAGCCCCCGTAACGACTAAAAATCCCTGGAGACCCCGTCCTTAACGACGACTCCGGACATGGAGCTGTTGGCGAGGGGATGTCGGCACCCCCTCGTCCGGACCGATATCAACCCCACAGCAGGCGATCCGGGCCTGTCAACCATGGGTAACGCGTCGCCCCGGATCTTGAGGGCCGGACCGTGTCTAGGCCGGCCCGGAGAAGCTTGTCGAGCACACTTCCCCAATTAATGTTGCTGCTCCCTTGGGGGACCCTTTATGTGTTTCATCGACGTGGCCCAATCGCAGGCCAGCCCCTGTGGGCCCCGGGAAAGGACAATACCATTGTCAGAGTCATAAATGACCTGAAGCCGTTGGATCAATATTAGACAGTGCAGTGATCCAAGGGCTAATAACACCTCTGATCATACTATAAATACCCCCACTAATACCAATTAGAAGGGGACACACAAAAAGACAGAGATGAGAGATAAAGCTAAAACAACCCGGACCACTAGAATATCAACCGTGACACCTGACGCCACGACTTGTAACTGGACCAATCCCTCACCCTTAACTATATTTCTATCTTCAGTCTATACAGATACTGACTTGATCGTTGGAGAGGGAAAACCTGGTACCAATCCCGGGGCCCTGTTCGTTTCTTGTGCAGGCATAGAGAGCATCCCAACGACGAAGCAGATACTACCTACGTCAGATACCTTGGAAGATCGGAGCCGACGCGAATAAAATATATAAGCCGAGATTGGGAATAAAATCAGGCTCGCCAGTAAGCATATCTTATGAGTGAATAAGTCTCTCTTTTCTATTGGAAGTTTTGGAAAAATGCAGTGAAGTTGGACGAAAATGTGAAGAAATTTAGTATTGTTCTACCTTCTAAATGCAGCTGTTGTACAAAACATAGTGTAGATTCTATTGATCACCTAATATGGGAAAGTGAGATTGCTGAAAATATTTGGGTCTACTTTTCAAATATTTTTGGTGTAAAATACGAGAAGAGTTTGGGCTGGAGAGTCTTTATGAAAAAGTGTAGTAATCTCTTTAAAGGAAGAAATCAACTGCAAATGCTAACCAACGTTGTCCCATGTCTAATTGTTTGGAAAATATGGATAAACAAGGGGAATTTAAAGCATAGTAATGAAGATATGAGGGAAGAAAAAGTAATTAAGAAGGTTGAGATGTGGTTAAAGGAGATTAATGTGTGTGGAGCCTAAGTCTATGTTGCAGAGTTTTGATAATCTGAGTTTAGATAAGCTTGAAATTGATATTAAACATTGCAAGATGAAAAGAGCCATTTTTGTGGATTGACTAGCCCCACCTAAAGGAAGATTGAAGCTTAATATTGATGGGGCTTTTAAAAGTTGTTTGAAAGGAGGTATATGAGGAGTTTTAAGGAATGATTTTGGAATATGCGTATTTGCATATGCTTTTGAGGCTAATGAGCTTTCTAGTCTCTTTGTAGAAGCCAAAGCTCTTCTAGTTGGACTGCAATTATGCTATCAGTTGTGGCTAAATAACATAAATGTTGAATCTGATGCATTGCTATTAATAAATGGACTTAAAAAAATGTTGTTGCTCATATTAGACTTGCTGGAATATGAGATGATATTATTATGCTAAATGATTTGCTAGTAGATGATATTACGCATATCTACGGAGAACAAAATAGTACTGTTGACTGTTTGGCTAAGTTGGGGACAAAATGAGAAAATTTCACTTTTATTGAAGAAAGGGAGCTAACCAAGAGTGTAAAAGCCTGGATTTGTCTGGATAATATGCACGTATCGCATATCAGAAGGATCTGTTAGATGGTTTCAACAAAACAAAAGAGTTCTTAAAATTCAAACTTTCGGTATGAATGCAGATGAAAAAGATGGTTATGTGAACCATTATTCATAGCTGTCTATGTGCATGGATATATTTCTATGGCTTTTATAAGTCCTTGTTTTAGTCATATGTAACAGGCTAGTAGCTGTTTTTATTATGTTTTGAGAATGTCTCTCTGATTCTATTTCCGATTCCCTTTGTATATAACATAAGCCAGTTGATTTCATTCCAATTTTTTTTTTAAAAACTCCTAATTATTACATAAGTAATTTTATCAAACAACAATTCCATTTAAAAGTTATAGAGTCTAAGCAGAGCATAAATTTGTGACCTAAAAATCCATTCAAACAAACAAATCATTTGCGTGATTGAAAGTATATCAATGGTGGGGGTGAGGCTAATTAAGGAAACGAGTTTTACATAAAACATATCAAATGCAATCACATATACAATCACTAGTAAAAATACGTGTAATGGTATAAATATCGTAATATATTTTATTTTGAATATAATATTCAGATTTGGTATCATTTATTGTAGTTATGCAGATTAAAACGAATTGTTAATTAATTTAGGCTACATTCGTAACTAGGAAAATATAGTGAAACAATTTGTTAATTAATTAGATTAGTTATATTAGTAATTATTAATATAGGAGAGGGTAAATTAGACAAAATTTGGCAGTTTCAATTTTTATTGAGTTTATTTATATTAATAGTATGATAATCAAACATACAGAGAAAAAAAAAATAACAAACAATGGGATTGAGTGAATTACTTGACTGTTAATACCAGGACGTGTTCCGAATTAAAAGAGAAGCAAATGCAACTTCTTCAGCAAGCATTTCATTGAGTAGACTCTTCTGGTCCTAAACATGAGATGAACTAGATGGGGGCTTTCACGGGCTACAACTCTCATATTATTAAAAAAAACATTTTTTTACAGTGTAATTTTATTTTATTTTAACGAAAAATAGTTATTTAGCCTCCTTCATATTGAAATTTTAAAATACAGCTCTGCTATCTCCTGATCTTAACTCCGCCACTGGACCAGAACCTTGTATCTAACACAATAATGAACCAAATCAAGCAGCAACAAAGAAAATACACCAAAACATCCAAATATGTTCGAACTTTTAATTTTTTAGATTTTCAAATGGGAACCTCGGATAAACTCCACATGTTTAGTAAGCATTTTATCGAGCGGGGCCGGGTGTAAACATGAACGGATTACATAACACTACAATTGAAAATTAGTAAATATAAAAATTTGGGAACCAGTAGTAGGAATATCTAGTAGGAGAACTGAAATAAAATAAAATATAACCAAAGGTTGTAACTTATCATTTGATCAGAAAATATAGAAGGCGCAGTTCTGACTTGAAGTTCAAATAAGAAAATTACACCAATTATCATCTGTATGAGAATCGTTACAATTTTCAATTGCAAGCAGGAGAACGGTATACGACTAAACAGACACTTTTAATATATACGAAAATGAGGGGGAAACTTAATATTTAGTACCGTAAGACTCGTTTTTTTTTCAAGCATACCACAGTAATAACATTTTTACAAAAAAAATGAACGTACTACGGTAGTAACATTGAGAATTATTCATAATCAAATTCGAAACATAAAGGGGAAAAATAGACAACACAAATGAGTCATATGCATCTGATTTTTAAGTAAAAATTTAACGCTGATAATCTTTTAGTCAAGTACTCCACAAAACTTGGTCCTAAAATATAAGTTTGCCAAAACACACAGTTGTATATTGTGGCTAGTTTGAATACTACTAACCTTTATTTACCCAATGGTTATTACTTTTGCATTTGCTCAAATTAGATAACTGTAATCATAAAAGATTTAATTCTGGTAAACACAAGTTTTTTTTTTCTAGTCCAAAACATTCCATAATGGAGGGGGTTAGGCATACGGCATACCCCAAGATGTTTTGTTAACAACCTTTATTTAGTGTTTGATTATTTTGAATTTCGATTACTGATAGTGTCCGTTTGTATTGATTCACAACTCAATGTATGTAAGTAGTAGTATAATCAAAACACGACTATGACAAACCAAGGTACACAATCCAGACCGACTGGTTCTTCTCCTTTCATGTCGGTCTCTTTAAATTTGATGTATATTTCATTCACAAAACAATGATAATATAAAGTCTCCTTCATTTGGGTTTGTTAAACACAAAAAAACAATTTCCTAAAAAACACAACTGTTGCAAAACAAGGATGGACATGCACACGCGCGATGAGTTCAACGGAACAATTTATTCTCCATTTTCCTGAACTAGCTGGAATTGGGGATAAAAGTGCCAATTTGGCCAAATCCCATGATGAAGAAGGCTATTGCTTGGACAAATAGGTAGATGAAATAATGGTTCTGTCCGAAGGCTATATCATAGCAGCCACAGAACAAGAGGTACAATCCGGTGCCAAGCTCCAAAACATGAACTCTGGAAAAAATAAAAGAAAACCTCTCTATAATATCGATCAAATGGGATGTAGATAACAGGAAATGTGTTAAGAAAATAATCTATGAGCAAAACAAAATACGGTCACATATGGAACCAATCTGCAGATACGCGCCACTTTTTGTATATCTTCTTATGTTTTCATTTTTTATGTTGTATAAATATGTGATAAGGATGATTTTTGTAAAATTAAGATGGAATAAAGCCTCCATTTTTAGTCAGACACATGTAATAAACTGCGTACGTGTGAGCCGAAATCCCTTCTCTTTGTAATTATGCTGCTCAAACTTATGTGAAACCTTTTTTTTATATACATAGGAATACCAGTATGATTTTTTACAGCTATTGCTTCTTTGTTTTAAGTGGTTTATTGGTAGTTATTTTTGTTGGAGAATTGGTACCTTTCACCGAACTTGAACCGTGGCCTTTTAGGGGATTTAATAGCTGATTTTGTTTTGAGAGCATCACCAAGTTTCTCAGTTACAACCCATTCATTTACTCTCCCTGCCTCTAAAAGACCGATGAATGTAGCTTTAGTTCTATGTAATGACATTACATTCTCAAAAAGGATCCAAAATACTATCAAATGAAGTGACCTGAAATATCAGACAAAAACATAGAAAAGAACACCATTATTAAAAGATGAAGAAAAATGAGAAGGGCAATCCTGCACAAACCTAAGATATGTCAGCAGCATGTAGATTTATCAAAAGTAATGTCATTTTTACTTTTCTCATTATCAATTAGATTATCGACACAAGCTTTGTCAGAATGTATATGATTTCATCGTTTCTAAATCAAAAGCCAAATATAAAGAAGATGGCATAGGCTCCAAGTTTATCATTGTATTGAGACATGAAGCTAAAAGCTAATGGTTAATTAGAATCTCGAAGGAACTGCAAAAACCTGATGATATTATTATTACCAAGTATACTCTGTAAATTTAATGACAACTTGGTAGCAAAAAGAGGACAGATTGGTGAACCTAGGAGTTCCAACTGCGTTGAGAATGGTGATTATGGACGGAATATAAACTGCAGCCCATTTGGGAACCACAACTTCGGGTACCAACACAGTAGCTGGTAGTACAACACAGTAGAATACGAAGGTCACTATATGGGCTACTATCTTCCGAACCATGAAGAAACTGTATATAACGTGCACCTTCTTCCATGTCGTTACTCTCTGTAATTACAAAACATAATAAAGCTAGTAAAAAATCTATCCTACATCTCGAATTGACCTTTTCTTTTAATTTACATGTCGAAGTATTTGCATTATAGAACTAACTAACCCTGTTTGTTAGAATTTCTCTGACCATTTTCCTGAAAAGGTTTGCAGGGCCACAAGACCATCGATGCTGTTGGTAACGATAAGCTTTCAATGTACTAGGTAGTTCATTTTTCACCTGCAATTCCAAAGTAAAGCAATTAAGCATTTTGCAATTTACAAATACTCCTACTTTTACATAAAAGAATGATCATTTGCATTTATGTTTTATTTTTTTAAAATTATGGTGCTAGATCCTTTCATCGCATAAATTGGTCATTTAGGTAATGACTAATGATTGACATTGTAAGGTGTGATTTATCCTCGTTGATTTCAACTTACTTTATGTTTTGGTTGCTAATTAAAGTATGACATTACAGAACTTTTACGGACCACCCAGAAAAGTAAACTATTCAATCATGTTTACCAAGTTTTGGGGAACTTGGGCGATAGATAATTTTAAATAAACTAGTAATAGAGGAACCTTAAGAGAGCCAAGGTACAAGAATTTCCATCCTTTCAAGCTAGCACGGACAGCCAAATCCATATCCTCAACAGTTGTTCGGTCCTTCCATCCCCCAGCCTCGTTTAGTGCCGCAATTCTCCACACACCAGCAGTCCCTATATTTCAATAGTAGGAGTATCAAAAAATGAATAAATGACTGGGAAAAAGCTAAATCATTTTATAGTGAACTTGTGTTCCGACGTTTTGTATCATTATTGATAAGTACACTTAATTGGAAGTAAGCAAAAACGGTTGTCGGTATTAATATCATTACCAATCCCATATTGAAGCTGAATTACCATACAATAATGAGTCATACTAATTAAAGTGGTCTGTTAATTTGAATAATGTACGTTCCTGCGAAACACTAGTTTGATTATACGATTCTAGTAGTAATAGACAGCTCCAAGTCTTGACTTTGCTACTCCACTTAGCTAGGTGTTTCCAGGCGGCCCAGGCCTAATCCATATTACTAAAGTTTATTATGTAAAGCAAATTACCATTACTTCTTAAATTTATCGCATCGCAGTATTAGGATAGAGAGCATAACTTAGGGAACGTATGGCTTTAAGCCTGTGACAAAGCTCAGCTTCTTGGCTTCTTTTGTTAATAATGTTTGGTGACCTGAAGATAACATTTCTTTTTTATTTACTTATTTCGAAAAGCTAAGAGTTTCGAAGCTGACAAACTCGTTCTTAATTATGAGCTAAAAGATAAAAAGAAGCCAGAATTTCTAATTAAAAGCTACATTAAGCAAGCTCTTAATTATCCTGTTTGGTTGTAGATTTTACTAAACTAAGTTCAGCAAACAGAAACTTATAAGATCTAACGCACTGTCCGTATAGATGTATATGTGTGGTCCTGCTCTCTTTTTCTGTTATCAACTTAATGAACAAGTATGTTCCAACTTCGAAGTTCACCATATAGCAAGCAAACACTTGCATATTGCTCCTTTTTTGCAAATTCAATGTAAGAAAAATACCTAAAAAATTTCATATGATAAATGGGAAAAAAAGCAGCTGGAGATGGAATTTATGACTAACCATTGAAGCCAAAAAATGCATAAGTAGCTGATCCAACCTCTTGCTCTACCGTAAAATGGTAGTCCAACGACATCTCTTGCATTCGTGTCATCAAACACTCGTCCGAATTAACTGAACAAATAATAAATAGAATAAATAAAAGTTCAACCTCAAAACTTTTTGCCAGTTTTTCAATGTACTGTTAAAAATATCATCTAGCTCTCTGAGTAACATTTTTTCCTAGTGTATTACTAATTAATTTCTTGGAACAATTATCAATATTCAAGCACACAAACACTAACATAAATGCGGATATTTGTATCTGCAAAATGGTCGGCCATAATAATTAGCACATGCAGTTAGTTGTTCGAGTTAGAAATAGTTAGTTGGTTATAAAGACAGAAACACCCTTAATACTATTAACGACTATTATCAAATAAGCCCCCCACCAGATATTTAGAAAAGAAAGATATAGTTGCCAGATCTGCCGCCCAATCTAGACGTGTGAAAGAGGCAATCCCAGGAGGCAATGTCAGCTTTTTTAATCAGAAAATGATTAAAAAAAAAGATAGGGGTATTTATGTCCTCATCATGTTTAAAGAGCACACTAGTTCCAGGTGTAGTACTGCTGCTCTTGAATGACCAGCCTTTTTTTAAGAGAAGTTTGAAAAATAAAACGCCTTTAATGATCTTAAAACGATTCATTTAGTTACAGAACCATCAAATTTTCAACCCAAAACTATTACCCGGTGATATGAAAATACAAGTGTATCAATCATTTTGGTCGTGTTTTTGAAAACCAATGGTCATCTGATACATAATCGATGTAATCAATCAGCCTGTTTGGGTAGATTTTATGGGTCAGAATTTATGTTACAAATGATCTCTTTTTTACGGCTGTTCTGCAGCTCATTTATATGAACTACTGCAGTTAGTAAGAAAAAAATAGATTAATTAACCCGATAGAATACTGGTAAACATAACGATGAAAATGTACATATAAATGTTACTTAATTATCAAAAACCCGGATACTAAAACACTTTTAGAGATGAGTACATGTGGCATGTTAGCATGACGCTACTTCTTTTTACTTTTTTTTTTTTAACTTTGATGTTGTATAATGCTGCATTATAAGTACAAAATCTTAAACAAGACTTGAAAATTTGGAGTTTTAGAAATTAAATATGTTTTTATGTACTAATCAATGATTCTCCTTATAAACCTACATATCTCATCTTAATTCATCCCATAAAACAAACACAAAATAGTCCCATTCACAATATTTTGCTGTGTACTTACATTAGTCATGAAATTTAACAATTGACATGATCACTTTACTAATAAAATTGTTATACAAGGTGCAGTTATGGAAAGAAAGATGTATAAATATTCAGGTCCACATGAGACAAAGAGGTGATTTTCCACAAAGACTACTCAAAAAATAGAAATTGAAGATAACTTGAGCTACACGTGTCACAATCATAAACGCCAACCACTCATAGTATAACTTTTGCATGTATAGACTCACCGACAAAATATTAGTAGTAACAACTAATTAAAACATGGTGGGGATTGTACTTAGAAGCAAAAGAAGTAATGATCAATATAGTAGATTATGGGGTTTTAGTTAAACTAAATACTACTAGCTAGTATGTTAGAGCCATTTTAAAAGTTAACAGAAGTTACCAAATTTCCACCGGGCTTGGACGAGGCCGAGTTCTGAGTTGTGGACGAGGAAAGGAATTGTACGCCAAAGAAAATCAGGTTCTGGTTGAAAGTCCGCATCAAAAATTGCCACATAATCACAATGTTTCACGTAATCGTGCTTCATCCCCTCTTTTAGAGCACCGGCTTTGTACCCCTTTCTATTATCTCTAACAACATACTTAATGTTGATCCCCTTGTTAGCCCATCTTTTGCACTCCAGTTCAACCAAATCCTACACATTCAATAATTCCATTGTATAAATTTGCAATCAATATCGTTCTACAAAATACACCACAACTGCTACACTTAGTTCGAACAAGTAAATTTTACACAAACTTTACATAAAATTAGTTCTGATTAGTTCCCACTTCTAACTTAAAACTTATATTCTTGATTTTGAAAAAATATCATATTTTTTTATTTAATTAAATTTAAAAACATTGATAATATATGGCGAAAAAATCAACATTGGGTCGAGTTTTTTGGTTACAGAAGAGAAATCTGAGTTACTTTTCAATATGATAATTTGTAGACTGATTTGGTCATGAAAGTGCTGTATATACTTTTTTTTGCTAAATTTGGGTAAATAGTGTGTGGACGACTAACAATTTTTTTTTGTCATGATCAGTAGTTTGAGGTAATGTGAATTTATTGAAGTGGAGACTGCTTATAGTGTTTACCTTTTCTTTGGGGTTTTTCACCTTACATTTTATGTAATCCATAATCAATAAATTAAAATGTGACTTTTTTTAACAATTAATTTAAAAAATTATAATGTTTACCTTAACTAAGGGATCTGTTGAATCATCAAGTACTTGAATTATAATTCTATCAGATGGCCAAGAGAGCCCACATGCAGCTCCAATTGAAAACTGATACACCTATTTTCACAGCATGAAAGACAAAATAAGTTTAATTTTTATCACAAATCATAACAAAATTAACATTGGCCTTTCGCAGCAACTTCGTCATATTATAATGGAATATATGTTTTTTTTAATCAGAATATGTGCTTTCTATTTCTAGCTGACTCCTAAAATTAAAACGTGTATAACAATCAGTAGTAATTTATGTTGAGATCAAATTAAATAGACGTGTCTGTTAAGATTCTACTAATACTGTATTAGATAAGCTACACCAACCTAGTCACGCCAATTTGTTTTGTTTTTAATTAGTCTATCTTTAGTTGTTTTTATTGTATCGGTGTGTTTTTATGTACAAGCCATGGCAAATCCCTATCATATTATGAAAAAACTGCAATGGTTAATTAATTATAAAGGACGTAATTTTTGTGTATCACATTAATTAATTATACAAGAAAAAATGATCATTTAAATGTGCAAACATAGTCGTACCAGTGCAACTGAATAGTTAATGGCCTACTTTAAATGTGTAATGATTTTAGTAATCACTGAAAAAAATCACAGTTCATTATGCATATAACAGATTTAATAATGTTGAACAAAAATGATCATTATCAAGCATAATAATAAAATGATCAAGAAAATATACCTCCTTTTCGTTGTACATCGGTATTTGAACGAGAACCATCGGGTAATCAGAATTTCCCAATTCGATATCATCCTTCATCGGTTCCCAATTATACTTTTTATCGGATTTCCGACCAAATACCTTCACAACTATTATAACAATTGCCAAATATACCCTCTCGATAAACAACATTAGCGACATTATTAAGCACATATAAACCGCTAGCTGGAGAAGCGGAACGATTAGTGGGGCTTTAATTTGGCTCCATATTAACTTAACTTGTTCCGTAATATCGTCTGTAATAAGTGAATTTGATCTGTCCATTTTAGTAATTTTTTTTAAGTACTCTAAAGATGCTTTTGCAAAAACAGAGAAAAAATATTAATTTTTCAAACTTTGTGATGGATTTTGATTCTGAGTAAAACAAGACAATGGTAGGAGCTCAATTTTGTGATAGTTGACAAATTTGAGTTATGTGACTGGACAAAAGAAAAGACACAAAAAATGTAGAAATGGAAAAAAGAGAGAGAAAGAGCAGAGAGATTAATAGAGGGGCAGAGAGAGAGTGAAGTGGAGGGTGGCATTAAATAAGCAAGGATCGATATTCTCAATACTAGTTGAGTATTAAATTTTGATTTTGTTGCATTACATAATTCATTAAATGTGATTTTCTAAATGTACGTTATAAGCAAAAAAGAGGATGAACTTAATATTTACTAGTACTGAACATTGAGTATTAAATTTTGATTTTGTTGCATTACACAATCATTAAATGTGATTTTCTAAATGTACGTATAAGGAAAAAAGGGGTAGGGGGGACTTAATATTTACTATTACTGAACATTATTTTATTATAAATAAAAAGACTCGTTTTTTAGTTTTTTTCCAAGCACATAGTGCAATAGTATCATTGAGCATTGTTGAATAGAAAACATAAAAAACAAAAAAAAATCAATACAAGTGAATATCATTGAGCATATGTTTCTAGCTTTTAAACAAAATTACAAGTATTTCACTAAACTTCTTGGTAAAATATAAGTTTGCCAAATTTATTTTATTTTTGATAATCAGATATCCTTATTTGAATATAGAGTGTATATTGGGTGAATATGTTTAAATACGATTACCACCGTTCGTTATTATATGTCCATTACGAATAGTACAATATATTTTGGGAATCAATTATTTTTGTAACTAAATTGACAAAATATAAAATTTAAAGTGACGGTTACATAGTAAAACTTCATTAATATAAAAGTTCTTCAAATTTATCATTTTGAAAGTATTCATAATTCACTAGTGGACAATTACCTTTACCCAACGGTTTTCACTTTTGCATTTACTCAAATTAAATACTGTAATTATAAAGATTTAATTCTGATAAACACAAGATGCATGTTTTGTTAACTACCTCTAATAAATTGTTTGACTGTTTTGAATATCGATTACTGAAATGTCCGTTTGTACTAACTCTTCCTTACTACAGACAAAAGAAGCTTACAATCCTTAATGTTAGATAATATTATAACTAGTATTATTTTCCATATTTTTTTTCTGAAAAGCAAGCCAGTATTATCGTAGCTGCTTTAATTTATTACTACAACTGTTAATATTATTGCCAGTATCATTGTTATTTAATATTACTGCATTGACATGAGACATAAACAAGTTAACCTGTGATATCAATTCTTTTTATTCATTCCCCCCTAATATATTGTTACACTTTTATGAGATTTGAGGGAGATTACCACATATTAAAATTAACACTATGATGTTGCAAAATTACTCCTTTCTTAATAATAATTCTACTAAAAAAATTATTCATAGTAAATTAATAAAATAGGGATTCATAGCTCCTAGTAGACGTTTCGAATCATTTTTGCTACACTTCTGAATATTTAACTGAAAATATTTAGAAACCAAGCTTTGCAAAGCAAAAATAAATATCTGGACAATCTCATAGTCTTCCGTGTCCAAAGCTCTACGATTCGAAACTGACAAAAAAATAATTTAAGAAAATATATACCCGTAATATATATATATATATATATATATATATATATATATATATATGGAAAACGTTAAATGTGACCAAATTGTGCTAGCCACAGATTATCGAGATTAAAACTTACTCAATGAAGTCCATTTTGCTAAAGATTTGCTAAAGATTTTCAATAATCATACGGTTACGTCTCCAAGTTTAGAACAGAAGATGGAAGGATAATCCATCGGAAATATGCCTCATAAAAAAAAGAATTCTATTAACAGAGCCAAGTTAATTAAAACAACGTAAATGTAGCAATTTCTTCGTTTTCTTATGTCTATTACTAAAAATTGAAATCATTTTTCTGAAATCCCCTCACCGCGTCATAAAGGATTTTGTCACAATGTCGTAATTAACTGCGCATCTTGATATGTATATTAGTCCCTCGTAAGTCGTGACCTTATCGATCTCCTCAACAAAGCCTCTATCCTAGGGATCTCCATGCAGGACACGACTAGGGTACATTCACCTTAAAGATAGACAGTTTAATTAATTAGTGGTTTGAGTTTGTGACTTGTTAATTATCTAAGGCCTAAGGGACCCTAAAAAAATAAATTATTTACAAATTACAAGTTTACTTAAAAGAAATCAGGCACAGTACTATATAAATACGAAGTAACTCATCCCTAAGGAAAACAGCTTACACTCGTTTTTTCAGAAATATTTATGTTAGCCTTCTGAGTTTTGATTTATTATTAATCTGTTAAGTTTATTGTCTAAGCTAAAAGAAAATCTTGTCTTAGAGAACTACGTTTGCTTCCAGGCTTTTTTTTACATATAATTTAGTGCGGATACCTACTATTTCATTAATAACGATCGAAACTATTTTATTACAACATAAATCAAATTAAAAACAATAAAAGTTGCTTCCACCTGTTACAATAAAATTGTAGACAAACTTATTACTGTACTTCCATAGAAGGCCATATATAGCTTCATGTTAAAGTAGCAAAAAGTATAAGCGTAGTGCATAGGAGTCTCGTGCATCTCGCTTATTTTTAGTGGAATAGTAGGTACCAAAGGGATTAGTCATCATTTTTTTTACTTCGTTTTTTACATTTTTTTTTTCTTTTAAATCTTCCCTACATTTTTTTTTATCAAAAGAAACATTTCAATTAAATAAGGAACTAAGTCCCGACATAGTTTTTACATCATTTCCTTCTTGTACATGGAGGTACCACAAGGTAAACACCAACAGGTACAGAATAAAACAATACTACATAACTAGCAACTTATAAATGAAATTTTTTTAAAAAAAATTGCTACATCCTCTGCGGTAGCGTTCTTGGCCTCAAATCTTCCCTACACACGCAGAAAAGAGATAGTATTGGGGAAATTTTTAGTGTTGAATTTTTGAGCTAATGATGTCTTGATACTTTGGGTGTAACCTTTTTTACAATTACATTATATGTACTGCCTCTCAAACTATTTTTAGGTACAAAATATCAATGGGGGTACATTGTATTATTAAAAAAAGAGGTTGATAGTCGTATTCATCTATCATACTATTAGTATTTGCCTCCGAATCTTATCATGTTTCTCAATTTAGTACCCAAATCACTTGTTTTTCTTTTTCACTATTTAGATATTGGAAATGGAAAAACCGAATTTACTGAGATATTCTCATAGAATCAAGGTATTTACCTAGCCAAATTTGACATCACATGGCACATGCACCATTCATGACCAGTAATATCTCTATACTAAACTGGAAATTGTGTGGTCCAAGAGTTTAAAATTATGCAAAAAGAATTTTTTTTTACTTCAATACTTCATCGTAAAAGTAAGATGCATATAAGTATATATATATATATTCTTTATTCACAAACACTTTTTTAATTTTTTTTAATTTTAGTACATAATTAAGTTTACTTCGTTGCTTAATAGTGTAAAAGCAATGGGTCTATTTTCTAGGAAATGTCATGTGTAATAGGTAGTTTCGGAATTGATTATCAAAAACTTCAATTAGGAATTGGTATATACTAATTATCGATATAGCCATCAGTCAACATTCTGTTGGTTTCCGTGTACGAAATAACAATTAACAATAATTAAAGGACTAAACAAGAATAAATAAAAAACCAGTGTAATCTTTATTAATTTCGAAACTGATACAGAAATTAATGATTACAACATGTAGGTACTGAAACGTAAATAAAGCAAACGTTATCAGATTATTATTAATTAATAATCTGATGTATTGAATTGCAATAAATAGAAACTGCCGGACTGGAAAGTATAAACTTAACAGCCGGACTGTTCTGATTTAAATTGAAATAACAGGACTGAATTGAAACTATTCTAATTACTGAATTTAATTACAGAATTGAAATTACAGCAAAAAACAGAACTTTAAAGAAATTACAGAATAGTACAAACAGAATTAAAAGCTACAACTAAGGACAGCAATTGAAATACTGAAATAAAAAGGACAGAATTGAATACGTAAATTAAATGGACATAATTAAAAGACGTAAATGAAATGGACAGAATAGAAATAAAATAAGACGAGGCTACTGTTAACAGTATGTCCTTAACCGATATTCGCCCAACCACCTTAAGGTTTCTGGTTGCGTTGGCGCTTCGATCCCAAGGTACAACGTCTCGGATGACTCGCCGGAAACTGGCGACGAGTCAAGGTCGAGCTGTTGGTGGGTGGTTCTCTCTGTTTCTAAAATGTAATGCTACTGTTTAGAGAGATGATATATGCTGCTGTATTTGATTTCAGAATGTTATGTGTGTGTTTTTGACATGTGGGGGGTCTGCCTATTTATAGGCTTGCTGAGTATCTCAGCCATTAAGGTCACTTTACTACTGTCAGTTTTCGAAATTCGAAACTGCAGTATTAACTTTGCAATGAAATCACATTTATTGCAACAGTTACAGCTTTGCTGGAAGCTTTTCCCGAACAGGCACACTTTTCCGAACAGGCACACTTTTCCCGAACAGGCGCGCTTTTCCCGAACAGAAACACCATTCCCGAACAGGCGCGCTTTACCCGAACAGGCGCGCTTTACCCGAACAGGCGCGCTTTACCCGAACAGGAACACTTTTCCCGAATAGGAACAGGCGCACTTTTTCCAGTCGAGCTGAAAACCCGACGAGCAAGCCCGCCCGACGAGCAAGCCCGCCTGACGAGCAAGCCCGCCCATGTGTGGTACACAATACACACATGTGTATGTGGACACATTACTTAATATCCACATGGGATACCTTAGTATATATATTGTAAAAATCACTCATGATTTTCCAATGTGGGATAACCCTCATGGATTAAATCACATTTTTTTCTCATTTTCCAGCATTGGCTTTATTGCCTCTTTCGAGTACCAACCTTCGAGTCCAATTATCATTCACACCCTTCCTCCGAATGGGTCATGCGATATACTGTTGCGAAGATCGTCACACGAGCTACTCAAACGCATAGAGTATGGCCTCAGAAAAACTGAGGAGTCGCATTAAAAATTGACTCAAAGATGGTCCCTGACCACTTGGAACAAATATGTTTAAATTACATATTTTCCAACTTTTTCCCAACAATCCCCCACATGAATGCAATTGGCTCGAAAGCCCATGTCCTAAATGCAAATCAACAGAACCGCAAAAGTTCACTGCCTAAGGTCAGGTAGCGCGCGCCTTGAACCTGCCGTAGCGGAGTACCACTCAGAATACTGCTATTAGGTAGCTGTAAAGCTTTGAACCATCAAGCTTTGTGTATCCCAGAATGGCACCCGCACAGTGCCCTCTCTACCCACGTACTAGGCCCTTTAGTTGTTGTCCATATTTGGCCTGGACTGCCTTGGCAACTTCAACTGAGTGCTCTAGTGAATTAGCCCAAGCTCATCACATGGTACCGGCCTTACACACTAGTTATAGGTGTTCCAAGTCGAAAGTGTCCTGACTCACTTTACTCGACCGTCGAGTAACTTGGATCATTAAGAGCCTCAAGCTCACCCTTACAATGGTACAGGTCTATCACTCTGTCATCGCGGAGATGGGCTGGGAACTCCAGGTTCCCGAGTGCTTTGTTCGGTTGCCCCCACAGTTCAGTTTCCCTTTGAACCTATTAGGAAAGATTCCGTTTAGGTTGGGTTGCCTATGGGGGGACCACCAATTTAATGGGCTTTAACCCCATTCCGTTCGATGACGTCTCGACTCCCACTTGAGTCAAGCCTTTAGTTAATGGATCCGCTATGTTTTCCTTTGATCTTACAAAATCTAAGGATACCACACCATTGGATAACAATTCCCTTACGGATTTATGTCTTCGACGTATATGTCGAGACTTTCCATTATACATATGATCCTGAGCCCGCGCAATAGCTGATTGACTATCACAATGCATGCTTATTGCGGGAACAGGTTTCGGCCACATTGGAATTCCTTCCAATAGACTTCTCAGCCAGTCTGCCTCTTCGGTTGCTAAGTCCAACGCTATGAATTCTGATTCCATAGTTGACATTGCAATACATGTCTGTTTGGAGGATCTCCAAGACACAGCAGCTCCTCCCATTATAAACACATATCCACTCGTGGACCTTGTGCTATTGGAGTCTGATATCTAGTTGGCATCTGAATACCCTTCCAGTACCGCTGGATATCTGGTATAGTGCAGCCCGTAATCGGCTGAAAACCTCATATACCTGAGAAGTTTCATTATAGCCTTCCAGTGTTCCTCATTTGGATTACTGGTGTACCTGCTCAGTCTACTCACTGAGTTTGCTATGTCTGGTCTAGTGCAATTCATTATATACATGAGACTGCCTATGACTCGAGAGAACTCCAATTGATTCACACTTTTACCGAAATTCTTTTTCAGGTTACAGTTGAACTCAATTGGGGTTCTTGACATAGCTTTACTGTCCTTGTCAAACTTGTCTAAGACTTGTTTAACATAGTGACTTTGGGACAAGGCATACCCTTCTGATGTTTTGGTAATCTTCATGCCAAGTATTACATCAGCTAAACCCAGGTCCTTCATGTGGAAGTGTTGGGACAACATTTTCTTTGTGAAGCTGATTCTATCATTACTCCCAATTATGATCATGTCATCCACATAGAGACAGACTACAACACAGTCTCTTCCACTTCCTTTAGAGTAGACACATTTATCACACTCATTAATGTGAAAACCGTTTGATAGCATAATTCTATCAAACTTCTCATGCCATTGCTTTGGCGCTTGTTTGAGTCCATATAGAGACTTTACAAGTTTGCACACTTGGTGCTCTTTACCAGGAACTACAAACCCTTCTGGTTGTTCCATGTAAATCTCTTCTTCCAGTTCTCCATTCAGAAATGCCGTCTTTACATCCATTTGATGTATTTCCATATCAAACAAAGCTGCAAGAGCAATGACGATTCGGATAGACGTTTTCCTGGAGACAGGAGCATACGTGTCGAAATAATCGACACCTTCAGTTTGCCTGAATCCTTTTACCACAAGTCTCGCCTTGTATTTCTCAATCGTGCCGTCAACCTTTAACTTCCTCTTGAAGATCCACTTGTGACCTAGGGGCTTGCATCCTTTCGGAAGATCCACTAGTTCCCAAGTGTGGTTTTGCATGATTGATTCAATTTCATTTTGAATAGCTTCTTCCCAATATTGGGAATCCGGTGTTGACATAGCTTGTTTATATGTCGCCGGTTCGCCTTCAACCATGAAGGTTAGAAAATCAGGTCCAAAGGAAGTTTCCTTCCTTGCCCTTTTGCTGCGCCGAGTCTCTTCCTCTTCCTCTTCCTCTTCCTCTGTCGGTTCACTTGCCCCCACATTTCCTTCACTGTTCAACTCTTCAGTTGGTACAGATGTAGGTAATTTTCGGGGAAAGATATCTTCAAAGAAAGAGGCCTCTCGGCTTTCCATATACGTATCTACGTGCACATCGGGATTGTCCGACTTGTGCACGAGAAACCGATATGCACTACTGTTCTGTGCATATCCGATGAACACACAGTCCACCGTCTTAGGACCAATTCTCATCCTTTTAGAAGTGGGAACTAGGACCTTTGCGAGACAACCCCAAACCCGCAGGTTCTTATAACTGGGTTGATGACCTTTCCATAACTCATATGGAGTCTTTTCTCGCTTCTTATGTGGTAACTTGTTTAAAACATAGTTAGCGGAAAGTACAGCTTCCCCCCACATGTTCTGGGGTAACCCAGAACTGATTAGCATAGCATTCATCATTTTCTTTAGCGTTCTATTTTTACGCTCAGCAACCCCATTTTGCTCGGGAGTGTATGGGGCTGTGGTTTGATGTATAATGCCGCTTTCAGCGCATATCTGTTCAAACAGTGATTCATATTCACCGCCTCTATCACTTCTCAATGTTTTAATTTTCTTATTGAGTTGATTTTCAACTTCGGCCTTATAAAGATCGAATTTCTCTACTGCTTCGTCTTTACTTCTCATTAAGTAAACGTAACAGTATCTAGTACAATCATCTATAAAGGTGATAAAGTACTTTTTCCCTCCTCGCGTTTGTATAAACTTTAAGTCGCATACATCCGTGTGTATTAGACCGAGAGGTTCACTTTCTCGTTCAACATGTTGAAACGATGATTTCGTTAATTTTGCTTCTACACAAATCTCACATTTCTGTTGCTTATCAAAAACGAAATTTGGTATTAGTTTTAGTGAAATTAATTTCTTTAAAAAATTATAATTCACGTGACCTAATCTACCATGCCACAAATGAAATGACTCAAATAAATAATTAAACTCAGAATTATTATTGGCCTCTTGGGAAACAGTCATTACAGTACTTGTGCTAGCCTCAGCTTTAGCACCTTTATTGGGAGCAGGTGTCTCTACGTTCAACTTAAACATGCCGTTGGTCATATAGCCACGACCTACATAGACACCATTTTTGGTGATTACAATTTTATCGGATTCTAAAACTAGTTTAAACCCGTTCTTCACCATCACCGATCCTGATACCAAATTCTTGCGGATATCAGGAACATGAAGCACATTTGTCAACCTCAGCTCTTTTCCCGAGGTCATCTTCATCACGACCATTCCTTTTCCTTCCACCTTGGAAGTAGCAGAATTTCCCATGAAGCAGCTTTCTCCCTCTACCGCTTCGTAGGTCTTAAACATCCACCTAGTTGAGCAGATGTGGCTTGTGGCGCCAGTATCTAGCCACCACTCTTTGGGATTGCTCCCCACGAGATTCACCTCAGAGACAATAGCAGTAAAGTGGTCATCATCTCGTCCTCCCTCAGCCAGATGAGCCTGAGCTGGAGCTTTCCTCTTTACCTTGCCCTTAAAGTTCCTCGGGGGGGGGGGGGGGGGGGGGGGGCTTAGGCTTAACAGCGCCTTTATTGTCATAACAGTCCGCGGCACGATGGCCGGTCCTGTTACACACAAAGCAGGTTCCCGCAAATCTCTTCGCGAGAACAGCACTGCCTCCGGTGTCAAGACGTTTCCGTTTGACGTTGGAGCTTTCAACCACATTGGCCTTTGCCATCGGGATGACAGCACCACCGACTCTCCTCACGAAGCGACGGTTGCTCACCTCGATGTTGAGCTTCTCAATGAGCCCCTCCAGCCTCATTTCCTTTCGCTTGTGCTTAAGGTAGTTTTGAAAGTCTTTCCAAGATGGTGGCAATTTCTCAATCATGAGTGCCACCTGGAAAGGCTCGTTTATCACTAGCCCCTCAGCCTCAAGGCGATGGTAAATGAGTTGGAGCTCATCAACTTGCTCCATGACACCCCTGCTGTCAGTCATACGGTACTCGTGAAAGTCCGTGACAACAAATCTCTTTGTGCCAGCGTTATTCACTTTGTACTTATTTTCGAGAGTCTCCCATAGCTCCTTTGCAGTAGCTTTGGGCTCGAAAACACTGAACAGCGTGTCATCTAGAGCACACAGGATATAGTTCTTGCATAGGTAGTCGGCATGTCTCCATGCCTCAACCGCAGAGAACGACTGCTCGTCCAGATCGTCCTCGCTTAGGACGGGAGCAGTCTCCTTGAGAAACCTGGTCAAATTCAGAGTGGTGAGATAAAACAGCATCTTTTGCTGCCAACGTTTGAAGTTGTCACCCCTGAATTTTTTCGGTTTCTCCAGATGAGAAGTCGGCAAAGTAGGCACAGCCGAATACATCGGTGCCTTGCCGTTGGCCGCAGCCTTAGCTGCGTCCTTGGCCGTGGCCGCTGCTTCGGCTGCAGCCTCAGCTTTGGCTGTAACATCCGCCATAGCCTCAGCCGCGGCGGCCTCAGCCGCTACAACTGCGTCATCGGCGTTAGCCACAACATTCGCATCGCCCCCAGTGTTATGGACAGGCCCACCAACCACTGGGTCATGCTCACCCCCGCTAGGCAACTGAATAGGCGACGTGTTAGTCATCTGAAACGACAACACCAAACGTATGAGATACGTGTACAATCAATTCTTTAAACAAACACCAAAACTTATATTTGGGTTTGTAAAAGAATTAACAAACAAATAATAAAATTAAACTTTTATCCTTTTAACCATCAATACGGTTGATATTAAAAGGATTGAACGATTCTTATTGAATACCAATACGGTTGGTATCAACAAGATTCAAAAATAAAATTAAAACTGTTTGGAATTTTTTCTTTGTAATTCAATTTCTAATATAATTTAGAATTGAAAACAAGAAAGCATTATTCCTTATAAAATAAAAAATTGTATTGATCAATACACGAAAGAAACAACAGGATATCGGTTAAGATTGTTGGTTTCCGTGTACGAAATAACAATTAACAATAATTAAAGGACTAAACAAGAATAAATAAAAAACCAGTGTAATCTTTATTAATTTCGAAACTGATACAGAAATTAATGATTACAACATGTAGGTACTGAAACGTAAATAAAGCAAACGTTATCAGATTATTATTAATTAATAATCTGATGTATTGAATTGCAATAAATAGAAACTGCCGGACTGGAAAGTATAAACTTAACAGCCGGACTGTTCTGATTTAAATTGAAATAACAGGACTGAATTGAAACTATTCTAATTACTGAATTTAATTACAGAATTGAAATTACAGCAAAAAACAGAACTTTAAAGAAATTACAGAATAGTACAAACAGAATTAAAAGCTACAACTAAGGACAGCAATTGAAATACTGAAATAAAAAGGACAGAATTGAATACGTAAATTAAATGGACATAATTAAAAGACGTAAATGAAATGGACAGAATAGAAATAAAATAAGACGAGGCTACTGTTAACAGTATGTCCTTAACCGATATTCGCCCAACCACCTTAAGGTTTCTGGTTGCGTTGGCGCTTCGATCCCAAGGTACAACGTCTCGGATGACTCGCCGGAAACTGGCGACGAGTCAAGGTCGAGCTGTTGGTGGGTGGTTCTCTCTGTTTCTAAAATGTAATGCTACTGTTTAGAGAGATGATATATGCTGCTGTATTTGATTTCAGAATGTTATGTGTGTGTTTTTGACATGTGGGGGGTCTGCCTATTTATAGGCTTGCTGAGTATCTCAGCCATTAAGGTCACTTTACTCGCTTTTCCCGAACAGGCGCGCTTTTTCCCGACGAGCAAGCCCGCCCATGTGTGGTACACAATACACACATGTGTATGTGGACACATTACTTAATATCCACATGGGATACCTTAGTATATATATTGTAAAAATCACTCATGATTTTCCAATGTGGGATAACCCTCATGGATTAAATCCCATTTCTTTTCTCATTTTCCAGCATTGACTTTATTGCCTCTTTCGAGTACAACCTTCGAGTCCAATTATCATTCACACCCTTCCTCCGAATGGGTCATGCGATATACCGTTGCGAAGATCGTTACACGAGCTACTCAAACGCATAGAGTATGGCCTCAGAAAAACTGAGGAGTCGCATTAAAAATTGACTCAAAGATGGTCCCTGACCACTTGGAACAAATATGTTTAAATTACATATTTTCCAACTTTTTCCCAACACATTCAAGTTAAACACAAAAAGTAAAAAAAGATACCTTAACCTAGTTTGTGATAATTAAGTTTAAAACTTTGCTCATTTTTCCTATTTCCTATGGTACTAATAAATATCAAACCTCAGGTTCGTTTTTTATAATTGTGTGAAAAATCAATAATTGGTATCATCAACCGTACTTAGCATTAGATGGACATAAAAAGTTAACATGTTTCTAAATAATAAAAATCAATTTATTAGCATTAAGATCTTAAGTTAATTACTTATTACTCGCAGTCTCACCCAATAATTTATGCTCTAAGCCTCTAATGATCACAAAAAAGAGTGTATTATTAAAGTTTAAAATTAAATCACAAAAAACTTTAAATTGTTTCTATTAATTAAATAACTCTTAATTTTTTATATTTGAATTCTGTATGCACATATATATTACCACCATTTCCATCTAATACATTGCCAGCGTGAAAGAACTGCCGACAAATTGTAATACTTGCACGCTAACATGAATTTCTTTTCGTAACGTGTCATTTTTAAATATAATGAACTTTTTCCAAGTAATATACTTCAAATGCCGTAGCAGTGCACTGCTCAATATATAGCTAGAAGAAATGGACAGCTTATTTGAAAAAATCGAACATTCTGTTTTTGGTTGTTTGGAGAATTAAATTAATATGAGAACCTTCACAAAATTTGTACAACTTATTTATAGTAGTTGGTGATATATCTATATAGCAAACGTAAAGAAAATGCACTCTCGACTGGTCCATATCTTTCCCCATGTGCTGGGCAGCTTTTTTGTGAATGGTATCTTAGTTAGCGCGTTCATTCACAAATTCCCCTTTATTTCACTAATTTCGTTTTAGCAAATTAATTTTGGAAAAACGATGAAAATATATATACATGTTATTGTTACTTAATTACAAAAAAATACATACCATAAATCTGCTTTAAAGTTTAATACATATACTATATGATACTACTACATATGTTATATATGATTCTATTTATTTTTACTCTTATTAGTTTTTAACTTTGATGTAACGTAATGCTATTAAATGATAAACAATATTTGAGAATCTGAGTTTTTAAAAATTAAGTATGTTTTTATATACTAATTAATAATTCACCCATTAATTTATAGTTGGTGTTATGCCACTAATTAAAACGGATAAAATTCCCTCATTCCATGTAACGGAAAAAATTTACTTTTAAGAAAAGCAAGTGGTAGAATGTTTTGTGAGATTGAGATCCTATTTGTGTAAAAGACACTAGAGTCGTCAGTCATCTCTTTTTGGTACAATGTGTTTTTGTAATATTTCTTTTAACAAGATAAAAGTTCAAATATTAATTTAAAGAAACATATTAGTCTCTCTGTATAACTTCGGTTATGTTTCAGTTTGCTGAGTTTGAACAACTATGTTCTTATGATATGTTTCTAATATAATTTAAAGACGGTAAATAAAATTTATTGTTGAGAAATTTATGCTAACATTTAGACATCAATATGTGTCACTTTAAAAAAAAATAATTTTGGGTTTTGATAATTTTGTCCTTAAAGCGAACTTATATGTGGCATAAACTTGATTATTAATGTCACTTTTATATTCTAAACAGAATTCAAGAGATTTAAAAGAAATATTTTAAAAACATGATAGACCTAAAAAAAAAGTGACAGACGACTCTGCTGTCTTTTAAATAATTGTTGAGGATCTCAATATTGTTTTGCCATGGTCCAAATTTACTGTAGCAATTTTGGGTGGAAAAAAGCAAATGTTATATAATGGCAAATGCCTTGAATAAATAGGAAAGTGAAC
Organism: Primula vulgaris; assembly: GCA_963920805.1. Classification (NCBI taxonomy): domain Eukaryota; kingdom Viridiplantae; phylum Streptophyta; class Magnoliopsida; order Ericales; family Primulaceae; genus Primula; species Primula vulgaris. The sequence continues at coordinate 39,631,927 of OY987213.1, forward strand.
AACGAAAAGATGTTGGATCTGCTTTGTTCCATGAACTTATCATAACATGCTTTAATTATTTAGTTCGATGGAGTAACTTGGTGAGGATTTAATACCAGATAACCTACTTGACATGATTTTGGATGTTCAACTACAAATATATTCCAACCGAATAAAAAACGTACTCGTAATATAGACAATCAAAATAAACACCTTCCTTATAATTATAGGGCATATTTTATATGGCATGATAGGGGTGGGATTTTTTCCCAAAAAACCGAACCGGTCGGTTTTGTTCATAAAAAATACAAACTGAAACCGAAAAAACCTTTTAGATTTTTTGATTTCGGTATACAATTTTGAAACCGAAAAAACCCGAAACCGAACCGAGAAAAACCGAAAACCGAAACGATACCGAAAACCGAAACCACAAGTATAAACCGTAAACCGAAACTGTAAACCGTAAACCGAAAATGATATTAAAACCGTAAACCGAAATACAACCGTAATACGATAAAAGTATAATTATGTATGCTTACTTTTATTTATATTTTGGTGCATGGTTAAATCAAATTGGTTTTTTTTTAGAAGAAAAGGATATCAAACTATTAGTATTAACATTAGTTTTTGACTTTTAAGTATAAACATCTGGGTAGATCAAAAGTTTTGTTTCATCATCAATTCAAGTTATTTCTAATTTAAAATTTGTGAATTTTAAAAAAGCCTATGATTAATTTTGTGAGTTGTCATTTAATTACTCACTTTTTAATTGTATTTACATTTTTGAATAAATTCGGTTTTTCAATTCACACAAAATGGATTTCTCCATTAAACTCGGTTTAATCTATACTTTTGAAACCGAAAAACCGAAAAACCGAAAACCAAAACTAAACCGGAAAGCCATAACCGTTTCAAATCGGAAAACCAAAAACCGGAAATAACCGAAAACCGAAACCGTACCGGAACGAAACCGAAATGCCGGTTTTGGTTTGGTACGGTTTCATCTTTAAAAAAAATTAAAATCGAACCGAAACCGAAATTATTTTCAGTTTGGTTTCTGTTTTCTTGAAAACCGTAACGAACCGAACCGATCCCATCCCCTATCGCATGAGACAAAGGGAGGGAAAGTATATATACTGGCCAACAGATTGGAAGTTTATCAGAAAATGATACAACACGCTAAATTAGTCATCAATTTGTTCATCTACGACAATATGGAGTGTAGAAATATCTCATGATATATAATGTGGGGGAAATGATTTACTCAATATAGAAATTATGTCGGTTTGTAAGGTACAAGCACATGGAAGGTGAATAGATTTGTGAAATGATAACTTGGAATTTAAAAAAACCTTTTATCTAAATAAAGCCTTTTTTCTTTAGAAAATCAACTTTGTGCAAGTCAATGATTAATCAACTCATAATAAAGCACACAGAAAACGTGCTATACTTTATGCTAATTTCATTCTATGCGAACTTGTGTTAAGTTTTTGAAGTCAGACTTATGGGTTCAACAAAATGATCAATTATGATCATATTGAATGATTAACATAGTATTTATTAAGTTGACTTTTGTTGACTAAATTAAGAAAAGAACGTACTAGCACTGTATTTCACTATAAAATAATATTTGATTTAATGAGAGTCAAAACTGTCATAAACTTGTCGCTAATTTAAAAAAATGTCACAAATCTGTCGCAAATTGACTAAACTGTCATAAAACCGTCACAAAAACCGTCGCTAATAAGCTCGTAACAAAAAATACGGTTACTAATCCCGTCATTATTTGAGTAATTTTTTTTTTATTTTTTTTTTTAGTGTTTGTTCAATTTGGTTTCAGGTTTAATTTGGTTTCAGGTTTCAAGTTGAAGTGTATAACCTAAGGAAAACATATATATTTTGTCGGCAGGTCTTCTCAGTTAAACCATGGTATTGTTGAGATGTTAACATCTATAGATTCATAAGAAGACAAAATCAAGCAAATTTTGAGGAAACAAGCTACAACATATATATCTTTTTGAGGGGCACCTGGTATGAATAAATAAATAAATAAATGTCAATCTATCGAACACCGTTTTCTTTAATATATAATTGGACTTAAACTCACGTGTCACATGTTTATAAAGATCAAACAAATAATGAAAATAGTTTATTAACATAAATGGACCTTGGTCCGATTCTATCTTGTCGGCTCCTCCTACTTTGTGGTTGTTACTTGTTAGAATAAATTTGTTGGTACATGCCTTGAATTCAGTAATTCTTCGAATAGCCAATAGGATCAAAGTAACACAAAACAAAACTTTCAGGATTTCTCAATCTATTGTATCAAAAATTTTAACTTCCAAGTTGTTGAAATTATCATCTCTCTAACCTAAAATTTTGATTACAAGTGTATATATATATGCTTTGCCGGAGATTTTTTTTTAGATATGATAATAAATATAACAGACGTGTGATTGAGGTCTACGTGGCAGCCAAAATAATTTTATTTTATTTTTCTTGTGTTATTTCGTTTTTTTATGTGATTTCGTTTTCATATATGAAAAAACTTCTTCAATTTTACCCAAAAACTACCTCAATTTTATCCAAAAAAACACTAACTATCAACCATCAAATTCCTTCGTATATCAAATTAATATATTTTTTTATCAAATCAATATCACTCTACCACTACAATTATCCCCAATTTTACCAAAAAAAAATCTCTCCCAATTTACCCTAAAAAAAAACTTTTCCAATTTTACCAAAAAAAACCCTAACGATCAACCATTAAACTCCTTCATATATCAAATTAATATATTTTTTTCTCAAATCAACATCACTCTACCACTACATTTATTCCCAATTTTACCAAAAAAAAAATCTATCCCAATTTATCAAAATAAAACCTTCCCCAATTTTACAAAAAATAAACTATAACCATCCACCACCAATCTACTTCCCATATCAAATTAAGATCAATTTTTTTTCCATATGCGTTCATATGCGTTCTATTTTCTATGTAAAATCTCCAATTGTTTTCCTCCATGTAACACTCGATTTTAAATAAACAAAAACATTTACCAGAACTCGTGTCCCTGCTTGATGACTTTTTCGGTTTCGGATCCCCATGTTTTTTACACTTCAAAGTGACTCGACTTTTACTATCAAAGTGTGCATTGATATTTTTCGTGTACGTCGTAGTCAAAAAAAACCTAGAGCAGTCGATATCCCGTACAAGTAGTCTTTCACTTCATTGAGTGAAGTAAAAACCTGTAGAAATAAAATATTAATAAATAAGTCTCAAATAAGAAATAATCCAGAACAAATAAATAAATTTTTTGATTAAATTATTTATATGAGTTTTAAACAAAACAAGTCTTTTAAGTCAATTTTGGAAAATAACAATTCATTTTATATAAATATCATACTTATAAAAAACAAACATTAAACGAAATATTTATCTAATAAATAACATTCATTTATCTAATTTATTCAATCACACTATAAACGATTGTAAAAAAATGTAAATAATTATTTTTAGTTACAACATTAAACGGAATATATCACATGGTTTTGAAAATAAATAAAAATAGTCAATTAGTTAAAATATGGAAAGGATTTTTTGAGACAAACCAGAGTACTTTGAAAATGATTTCTATAATCATAACCTATCCCGAATTCAGTTGGCGAAAAATTAATATTATGTTCGTTATTATCTGGTTGAGGATTTTCGTTATATCCATCATGATCCCGCTGAGGTTCTACAAACTGACCTGTAAAAACTTCTTGTGCTGCGCCAGGTTGGTGACTCGTGTAATTATAGTCAACACTTACAAACTGATTATCAAAATACGGATTGAGATGATTATTCAAATATGGATCATAAGAAAACTGAGCATTGTCATAAGGATTAGTCGGGAAATTGATATTTTGAGATGGAAAAAAAGTATTTTGATTAGAATCGATCGGAAATTGGGTGTTTTGGGGAGTATTATCCGGAGGAGATAAATTAAGATTCATTCCCCAAATATTATAATTGTTATCCATACTTGATAACACGAATGATCTTAATTTGATATAGGAAGTAGTTTGGTGGTTGATGCTTAGAGTTTATTTTTTGTAAAATTGGAGGAGGTTTTATTTTGGTAAATTGGGATAATTTTTATTTTTTTTGGTAAAATTGGGGATAAATGTAGTAGTAGAGTGATGTTGATTTGATAAAAAAAATATTTTAATTTGATATACGAAGTAGTTTGATGGTTGATTGTTGATAGTTAGAGTTTTTTTTGGATAAAATTGGGGAAGTTTTTGGGTAAAATTGAGGAAATTTTTGATATATGAAAACGAAATCACACAAACAGAAAAAAAGAAAAAAAGATATATATTTTGGCTGCCACGTAGACGTGGGATTGAGAATCACACGTCTGTTATATTTATTAGTATTCTGCGTATGTAAAAAAAATCTCCCATGCTTTACACCTATATGGGCACCACATGTGAAGCATGATTAAGTTATTGTTGAGATCACTGCCAAGCTAAGTGATGACCATATCGATGACACATTGACACCTTCATAATTAAAAAAATGATGAATTTTATAATTTTTAATAATATATTTTCACTAAAATATATTAAAAACGATAATTTGATACTCATTATTTTTGTTACTTTATTATATTTAGTAGTTGATATTAGTTTTGACACCCCATAAAAATTATTGCAGGGTTCGTCTCTTCTTGAGATCACAAACTACACGCATGAAATATATTTTGAGGGAACAAATTTTACGAACAGTGTATGCGGGCCATATTCTACAAGTAAAATGTTTTTGCTCACACATTTTTACTACCCAAAAAACCAACCCATTGATATGTTATATTTCAAGGCATATCCACATCATCAAGAGTTTTTATTGTTAGTAATACTAAATTTAAAAAAAATAGAAATTTAATTAATATTTAAATTTATGATAGACTCAACTAAGATTTTGATATATTTTTATTTGAGTTTTTAGTAGGTTGAGTTTTTAGATTTAACAATTTTTTTTAATTAATATTTAAATTTAGGATAGACTCTACTAGGGTTCTAGTATATTTTTATTTGACTTTTTATTATGTTGAATATTTATATTTTGATTTATCAAATTATAGAATTTTATGTATATTTGGAGAGATAAATATGTATTTTATTTGCATATGGAGTGTGAGTTGTGTGCAAGTTGTGGCTCTAGTATTACTCGATAAATAAATGACAAAAAAATTAACAAATGAATCTGTAAATTGATAGAAAAAAATTTAATTTGGATTTTTTTTCAAATTTTTACTCATAGTGGATATAATTTTTTCTTTAACCATATTGTCTAGTTTATTTTTTTATAAGATAGAAACAAAACAAACACATAGAAAACAAATGATATAAACAACAAGTAATTTATTTTACACATGCACTTTCTTATTTTTGAGATTTGAGATTTTGTCTTGAGAAAATAATGACTGTAACTATTACAGCTCATCGGATATAATTTTTATGTTATTTTTATGGGAGCGATACCATCATTCATAAATAAATGATAGAGGTTGGATTTTTAAACAGCATTAATTCTGTAAAAACGCACAAACCGTAGATTAAATCTACGGTTTGCAGTGATTCTGTGCAAACCGTAGATTTAATCTACGGTTTACAGCCGTTTCTGAAAAATAATGCAGACCGTAGATTAAATCTACGGGTCTGCATCATTTTTTAGAATTTACACAGTAAGTCCCCATTTTTCAGAAATTATACAGTCAGTCCCTGCGCAAAAATTACACAGACAGTCCCTTGAAAACAGAATTTCACGTTTTAAAAAAAAATAAAAAAAATAAATTATATTACACACTCTCTCTCTTTCTCAAAAAAACCCAAATTTTTCATCCAAAAAAAACCAAATCAATCAACCACAATAACTATCAACTTTCTTAACAAAAAACCCCAAATCATCAATCAAATTTATCCCTAATTCAAGTTATTTCTTTTATTCTCTAATTTATTATTTATTTTGTGTAATTTCAATTTGTAAAATAGGAAAAAATATATAAAATATGCAAATTGATTATTCAATTAGCTATACATAATTGTTTGTTGTTTGTTTATATTAATCATAGAAATTATAATAATTGTTGATATTTCTTTTATTCTTTAATTTATTATTTATTTTGTGTAATTTCAATTTGTAAAATAGGAAAAAATATATAAAATATGCAAATTGATTATTCAATTAGCTATATATAATTGTTTGTTGTTTGTTTATATTAATCATAGAAATTATAATAATTGTTGATATTTTTTTTATTCTTTAATTTATTATTTATTTTGTGTAATTTCAATTTGTAAAATAGGAAAAAATATATAAAATATGCAAATTGATTATTCACTTAGCTATATATAATTGTTTGTTGTTTGTTTATATTAATTATAGAAATTATAATAATTGTTGATATTTGTCCCATTTAATAAAAAAAGTAAGGTTTTTATTCAAATTTGTTTATTTAGATATTTATTACTAATGGTTTGGTCATGATGTTACATGTTTATGATGGTTATTTGTTTTGATTGAGAAAAATAAAAATAGTTACGCTTTATTAATATTTACCCATTTTGAAAATTAGGGGTTTTTATAAAATTATGTTTTTTAATTAGTTTGTTTGCCCAAATCACCAATAAAAATTGGGGTTGTTGATATTTTTCCCGTTTTATAAAAAAAAATTGATTTTTTATTAAAATTTGTTTAATTAGATAATTAGAATAATTGTTTGGTTATCATTAAATGTGTATGTTTCTTATGTTGTTTTTATTGTTAAAAATAAAAATAGTTAGGATAGCAGAGCCAGGTCCACAGATTAAAGGCATGATGGGTATTTTACGACAAATGAAGGACTTGTTCGTCATCACGTGGCTGATCTCGAGAAAGAGTTCGGGATTCTGCCGTTGAGTTTGTTCGACTCATATCCCGAGGAGACCATTAAGTGGACCGAGATTTCAGCACTGAGTCGCCAGCTCGACCAGTTGTTGTTGCGTAGAAATCATCTGGCCAACTCTTGGTATGAGACCGACGAGATCTGGGATCATGCTCAGGAAGAGTTTGACAACGGTCCTCAGGGCCTAGCTAGCATGATGGTTAACAATGCTCGGCTCAAGAAACATATCACTGCCCTTACTAGGGAGAATGCCGCCCTTACCAGGGAGTGTTGGCCCCGTTGCGGCTAAACCTTAGAGGGGGTGAATAAGGTTTTTGGCGCTTTTCGCCTAATTAAAATCTAAGCGCAATTACTAACCCAACTTATGAAATTCTAAGCTTAAGCGTTTTAAGAAGAGTTAATGAATTGCTAGAATTACTAAACGTAAGCAAGAAAATAAGCAATAATAAATATTTGCGGAAAGTAAAAGATAGTGAAAGAAGATGACACCAAGATTTATAGAGGTTCGACAAACGGCCTACGTCCTCTCCTCGGTACTACCGAGTATTTCACTAAAAAATCTTCTTTCGGATATTACAATCCTATCGAGCTAATCAACCGATTAAGCTCCCCCTCACTTTATGAGTGTCCCGAATGAAAAGACCTAGAGCTTTTAAGCTTCAATTGCTTACAAAGCCTCTACCCGATCACTCGCTCACAAATAAGTTTATAAAACACTCGTTACAATTTTGTTACAATAATGTAACTACACTCACTATTTTATTGCTTCTAAATAAGCTAATTGGTGAGTCTTTGATGTTGGTTGAGCTTGAATCGCTTTCTCCTTAATTTCCCTCTTTTTCGAATATATACACCAAAATGGTGATATTTAGGGTTTTGAATTAGAGAGGTTGAATAATGATAATAGGTTGTGAATGGATGTCTTTGGAGAAAGATTTGGGGTGGTTTATATGGACCACGATGTCTGTTTTTCTGTATATGACCGTTGAAAGTGGTTGAGGCTTTTATCCACAGGTTTTAAGCAATTCCCCAGAATAAGCTGAAAAACTGTTTTCAAATTCTGCAGAAAACGATCGGTCGTTTTCTACAGTCGATCGGTCGTTTTATAGATTCGATCGATCGTTTTTATAACGATCTCTCTGGAAGAATTTGGACCAAAAACGATCGGTCGTTTTTGTCCAGTCGATCGGTCGTTTCTTCAGTATTCCCGCTATTCTTCGAATGCTCATAACTCCTTCGTTTTAGCTCCGATTTTGGTTCCGCTTGAACCGTCGGCTTCGTTTTTGAATGCTCTATCTTTCTGGCGCTGAAATTTACAAATTCTCTTTCTGGAAAAGACAAGCATTATATCAACGAAATAGAGAAATCGTAAAATCATTAAAAACATAATCAAAGTTATAATCAAAATCTATTATTGAACTCTAAGTTCAACATGGAGAATGAGTGCTTGGTTGTCATGAACGACTCATACCAAGCTCGGTTAGATTGCTCTGCTCGGGTGGCTTTCTTTCGGTCTGGCAGTTCGGTTTTCCCGCCCATTGATCCTTAATTTTAAATGTCTTTCCTTCATTGTTGTATTTTCGTTGATTTGTTCTTATCCCATCTGTGGCTAATTAGTGGGCCCCCTTTTGTAATTCGTAATTTCCTCTATTTAATTTGAACTGCTGCTAACGCCTCGTTTCTTGTGCCTTTTTGTACTTTGGACTGTTGTGACGCCTCGTATCCTTTGTCTATTCGTTTATTGCACTGCTTCGTACTTCGTGCCTTTGATATTTGCATTTTCTTTATTTTTGAACTGCTGCAACGCTTCGTAGTTTGTGCCTCTTAATCAGTTTTTTATTTTTAATTTTATGTAAATTACTCTTTTTTCCAAGTTGTTGTAAATTTATATGATGTATCATGTTTAATAAATATGTTTTATGAAATTTAGTTAATGTTTGCATATTGAGTTAATTTCTTTTATGAAATTTATATAATTTATGATTGTTTCATTCAATAAAATTGACGATTGACACCAAATTGACGATTTAGTTAATGTTTCATATTGCGTTATATAAGTGTTAAAAAGAAACCAAAAACACTTCACAAAAATTGACGATTTAGTTAATATTTCAATAAATCTCAACTTATTCACTTGACAAAAATATAACATGAACCAAAAACATAAAATTTATCAAATCAACTTTTTTTGTGTAAATTTGTCTAAATTTTGTGCTTATTTTGAGAAATTGTTAAAATTGACCAAATTTATTTTATGTAAATTTTTAAGAATAAGGCATTTCGTTTTTTTATTAAAAAAATCATGTTTAATTTGAAAATAATATTCAGTATTTTAATTTTAATTGTTAGAATTTTAATTTTAATTTTTTTTGTGTAAATTCTGAAAAATGATGCAGACCGTAGATTAAATTTACGGTTTACAGTGATTCACTGCAAACCGTAGATTTAATCTACGGTCTGCATCATTTTTCAGAAATGGCTGTAAACCGTAGATTAAATCTACGGTTTGCACAGAATCACTACAAACCGTAGATTTAATCTACGGTCTGTGCGTTTATACAGAAATAATGGAAAAAGTAAATGAGGAAATGAGATGGTTAGGATTATCATTGGAAAATGAATCGGCCTTCATTTTATAGTCTGGAAAACTCTCCTCTGTGAAACCATTGGATCAACAATGGGGTTCACATACTGTAAGATCTAATGGTGACACAGGGAGTGTTTTCCAGACTATATAAAGGCACCCCTTGTCCTCATTTTATATATGTCTCATGCCACGGTGTTAAGAAAAAAGCTGCTAGGATACTGCATATCATTCGGCTATATTTTTGCAGGATCTTGGTTCATTCATTCATAAATGATAAGCATGTTTTATATCATTATATATGGGTCATTAGATGATCACTTGATCCATGTATCGCATGTAGTAAATACATCACTTGTTTCTAGTTCAAAAACTCGATTAGTTTCAAGCCCATTACTATTGACAGTCGTACAAACATGTACGTTAAGAAAGTGATACCCTTTTGACCAAAACCACATAAACCAATGTCTAGTGACCCAACAATTTTTTTTAAAGGAAATTTACATTCTTGTAAATTAAATAAAGGATCAATGATTAATCTTGATTAATGTTCACTGTTAAAATCCTGCCAAGAATTTGTTTCCCTAACAGAAAATCAGGCGACAATTGTTTACAGTATATGAAATTAACTTTCACGATTTTTGCTTACTTGTCTACTGGGCGGTCCAGTGATTTTGTTTGTCTAATGCCCAGTGTTTTTTGTTGCCCAGTAATTAAACAATTGTCCCAAAAAAAAACCCATCTCAGTCTTTTTGTTGCCTCAGCCCAGCCACAAGTCCAGCCTGGGCCGCCCCTGCTTGTCTACTAGCTAATTAGCTCGTTCATTTACAGAAAATATTGGAATTTCATTTTAATTTTTCCTAACCAACCATGGTCTTTGATTTCCCCGTATATATGGTCGAGGTTTCTTGTCCCATAAAATGAAATATTTTTTGATAATTTAAATTAAGGAGGAATATTCTGTACATTTTCATATAGTTATATATGATATCTTTGGTTAGGCAAAACTTTTGGGTACAGGAAAAAGAAAGCCTATCAAATCTAAGGAAGGCCGTAAACCTCTTGAAAAGCTATACTCGTATGACGTTACTAATTACATATCTCCTTTCACGAGTCGGACCCATGTTTAAATTGTTCAACAAAGCGCTTAACTTTTACCAACTCAACAACCGGGTTAGTGTTGGCAATATTCCTGTACTATCTGGATATATTGTATAAAACATTAAAAGAGAGTACTTGATTAGTGAAAACCAAGCTTAAGTAGAGTAAAATGATATTATCTAATGGCATAATCATATCCCACAAATAAAGTGAATTCAAAAGAATTGCGCACTAACTAAAGGATTTTACTTTGCATAAAGTAAAACTTACTATTAAACTGCAATTATGTTGAAAAATATTGCGCTTTCTCGTCAATTGATGCGCTTGTGGGGGCATAAAAGTGATTGATTTTACTTACGAGAAAACAAAATTGTTGATTCACTTTCTCGTAAATAACATATCTTTATACAGAAGGCCGATTTCTCTTATCGCTCTTAATTTTTGAAACACAAAGAATCTCCTATGGTATGCCTAACTGAAGAATAATATTTGATAAAGCCAACCCATTTGGGTGTCTGTGTGGGGAATTCCAAATTCCCAATACTTAAGGACTTTTCTGATAATTTTGATTTAAAATATGTAGAAGTTGGGCGAGCAGATTAATCGAATAACATCAGTTATTTGGATTTTTGTCACATTTAAGTATTATTCTAACGTTCTATCTCACCTAATGAACATGATGCATTGCATCCGATACCACTTTTATAAAAACCATGTACAATAATACCACTGGGCACTTGATCATTAACATGACTTTTGGCTTTTGGTTAACTGTAGTAAGTCCTCTATATAAACAGACCAAAATTCCATTGTATATGTAATACATTCATATTGTGTTTTTTTACTCCCATCTATAAGGTGAATATGTCTTCAAAGGTTCCCAATTTGAAGCTCAAGGGGGTGGCTAATGATTCTACAAGTGATGATGATGAAGGGTATGATAGTACTAATAGTGATGAAGTTGATTTGGGGATTTCATTTGATAAACTAAAACTTGGGCCAAAAAAGAAGCTGTTAATCCTGGGTTTGGGTGGTTTACTAGCGGATCGCGTTTTTCGCTATGATCCGAAGCCTGCTAATCAGCCTCTTCGTCGTCCAGATACAATCGCCGGAAATTTTCTAGGTAATGATCACATGTTATATCTACTGGCGTCTTCTTTTATAAAACTCTATTATTCGTATGCAAAACTTTGGGTAGACCTGTAATTCTGGGGGTATCATCTTTCCTTTATTTTGTTAATTTTGCTGTCCAAATAATGATGTTCTAACCTAGGAATTCCATTAGTATAAGTTTTGCCTATATTAAATTATAGTTTCTGTTAATATGCTGATTCAATCCTAAAAATCAACATTTATTTGACTGTAAAACAGTAATAGAGAAAGAATTCTACTCTAAGACGATAGGATTCGGATACTTCTTATGACATAATGTCTTTGATTTCCCAGGTGGGAATTTTCCTATGGTACTGTGTTTTCAAGTATTCTTCACCTCATAGTTTGTTTGGTATACTGCTATAAATAAATATTGTCTCAAAGTCCATCTGTGATGCCCTCCTACAAATAGATAAATAATTATAGGGTAGCGAGGTAAATGAATTCACGAATTTAAACCTTGCGAGCAAGTCCAGACCATGATTAATAGGAAACTCGTTTTTTGTGTAAAAAATGTTTCCTGCTTCTTGCTTCTCCGTTCCTGTTTCCCACAATTTCACGTGTAAATCTTTAAAAAAAAAAACATCTTTTGCAAGTTTTACGTTTCCGCTTCCCATTTTGTTTTCCACTTCCAAGTTCCAACAACTATGATCTAGGCGCTTTTGTTGAGAAAGTGTTATTTTCACATATTTCTACTTTATCCGCTCTTACTTGGACGGCTGCAGTGTTCAAAAGGCCATTCTGCAGTGAGTTCTTACAATTCTGTTTGGAGAGATTTGAAGTGGGAATTTGGTCTTCTGCAAGGGAGTAAGTATATCTGCTCCAACATTTTTTTATGATTATTTCTTTTATTATGCTTCAAGTTAATCCTAATTATTTTCGTTATTGTTCTTGGTACGATAGGCGCAACGTTGACATGATTTTGGACACCCTCATGAAAGGGTTGAAGAACAAGCTGATACTCACATGGGTTCGCATTAATCTTACAATCAATTTCCACATAGATCTTTACATATTTTTTCAACTATACTTCTTTTACCATAACTTTTAGGAGGGTTGATTACCGATGCTTGAAACAAGAAATTTAGTTTTTATACTTAATAACAATTTCTTATAATTTCTTTTTTACTTCTTAATTTCCCATATTTTTTTTAATGTTTACCATAGGATCAAGAGGAGTGCACTGATACTGGGATTGGGAGTCTAGAGAAGAAAAACAAACCAATATTCCTAAAGGATATCACTAAGGTGTGGAATCACCGTGCTCTCAAAAAGTACTCTTCAAATGACACATTGATGGTTGAAGAAGAGCCCTACAAATGCTTGCTCAATCCTGTAAGTACTCCATTTCACATCCATGTTTGAAATTATTTTATAATAAGTTGAATATATAATTAATATTTGTTTTTTTGTTTATTGTTTCAGCCGAATACTGCAATATTTCCAGCTGGGTATAAGGCAAAAATGGTCAATGACAGAGTCCTAGGTAATTTTACAGACCTCAACTTCTACTTTAATTTTGTGTTTATAATCCCCTCATTGATCACATAGAGCATGAATGTGAAAAGATAGGAATAAAAAGAACTGCTTGCAAACATCAGGGTTAAAACTGTTTTTTTTCTTTCAAAAATAAAGTTGCAAATTTGTTTTGTTGGCTGTGTTTACAATTTGAATCCCATTATTTTTTCAGCACCAAAGGGGGAGCTGTGGAACTTCTTGGACGGGATTGCTGATGCTCCTAATGTTCCATCTTATGTGAAAGACCACAAGATCGGGCAGGCAGCTATCACAGAGTCACATTCAGATTGGGAATTCTACTCGAAGATTAAACGTTTGTTTGCTAATTAAGTTCTAGTTAAGAAGCCAAAAGCTATATAATAATATGGCTTATAACCGCCAAGTATTTAATATTTTGATTTCTGCGAAGTTGTGTTTTGGAACGTATAATAAATCTATTTCATAAAAATGTCATTAATCGTGATTCATTTGCAATTTTGATTTACCGACTTTTCATACTATGATTCCGATTACATTATCAGTCATTTATTAGCTTTAACGAGACGTCTATATGTTGATCACATTTCATGCATATCCATACCAACATGCCCGGATTAGCTTTGGTACCACGGAGTTAATGGTACTGGTAGTTGTACCGGGATGCCCGGATTACTATTACTGTATTACCGAATGCCATTATCATTGCAACATTATGCTGATGGTGAATTCCTAATCGAGCCCTCGTTAAAAAAAAAAAAAAAAACTACGCCTAAAAAAAAAATATCCATACCAACATGCCAACATGTGTACAATATGCTGATGGTGGATAGAAACTGCAATTTATTTAACAAGTGCAGCAAACAAACAAGGAAACCCAATAAAACGTTACAGCAAGACTGAATTATAGGGAATCCCTGCATGAAACATGTTTATCAGGATAAAGTGCAAAAGCTCTAAAACTAGAGGCCTACAGAATGTCTAACATAAAGCCGAAAGAGTTATTTTTAAATGTGAAGTTTACAAGAATAATGGAAGTTTATAATTAGCCTCTGTAACTAAAAGACTAATTATAACATCCCACCCTTAAAAACTAACCATAGCACGCTACATATGGTCAAGTTCACAAAAACAACAGCTAACAAAAGCACAGGACGCAGTTACCTATCCTCAAAACCTAATCTACTATCAGAGACACATTGATGTCAGGATATGATCTCTGAACTGAATTCGGGTCTGAAATGTTCCATTCACCACTGTCAGATGAGCTGTTAGTATTTGGTTTATCACTCATATACTTGTCATCATCATCATCATCATCATTATGAGCTTCATTATACATTTTGCTGTCATGAGCGTCGTTATGTGCTTCTCCAAAGTTGTTATAAGCTTTGTTTTGTTCTTCTCCATAGTTTTTATAAGCTTGGTGGTTAAGTGCCTCTCCAAAGCTTTCCAAGGGTACTTGAGTTGATGGAATTGGATACTTGTTTAAGCTTGGAGCAGTTTCCGAAATTGGAGTGGCAGGAATCACAGTATTTGCAAGAACAGGAGTAAGATGAGTTTTTCGAGGTTGATAGCTTTTCTGTCTTTTGGGGGCATTGCTAGTAAGTCCGTGTTGTGTGAAGCTTGCCACCACCATCTGCAATAGTAAATAGGAGAACATGATAGAACTAATTGGGTTTCAAATGAATTGTTAGCTGACAGATATGGATATGTATATGCAGATGCAAGCAAATTTTCAAAAAATAGAAGGCACATCTAGATCTGAACAATATAAAGGTAATAAGAACACCCAGTTTTAGTGCCTGCAATTAAGAGGTCTTAGAAATGATTAAACGATATACTATGCTTAGATGTGTTGAAGTAGTAGTGTAATATTTGGTGCTAGAGAGGTAAATCCGCTTTTATACGCTTGTATATTAACGAGATCTAGGTGTCTTGATGAAATCATTGCTGCTTATTTAAAAAAAAATTTTGCTTCTTTAAACTATTTTAGATAGCAACAACCATGGTGTTTGTAAACGCACTAGAAAAAGAACAGGTATATTCAGGAACTGTACAGACACCTCGTACGAAAGCAGAAGTACCTAGTTCTTGAAAATCCAAGCAAAAACGCTACGAAATCATTATCTAACATGCCTTTGATATCCTCTAAATAGGACTAAAAGTAGAACCCCATTTAATACTAACTAATAAGAAAACTCGAGCATGGTATAGGCAGGAAACTCACTAAAGCACTTTAAGTTCCCCATCCAAATTTCAATTATGGCAAAACGTGAAAAACAACAATTTACATGCCTCAATTTGTAGTAGAGGTTCAAGATGAGTAAAGGTTTAATAGTCAATGCATGTACTAACATGACTAATTGTAAGAAGGGTAAAGCTAAGGGAAAGAAAATATTGATTCTATGAAGTAAAGATAGTTAAAATCTGGAGAAAGAAATAGAAATATTCCTAATAAGATGATACTGCATCAAGCGTGATGATTTGAGTGAAGTTTGAATTGTAGATATTGCCTCAAGCGTTCCTGATAAGTGGTTTTATGCAGCATCCAAACGTACATGTAAAATGTTCAATGTGTTGTGATGTGTAACTCTTCGTGTTACAAGGGAGGGAATCCAAACATAGTACATCAATTGTCTCCTTACGTGGTAAATTATAGTTCAGTTGCTCACTTGTTGTTTCTTAAAATAAAATGACAATGTTCAGAGTCCTGTTAAATGCCAATACTACTCCGTTTTTACTATTTAAAGCTAAACTTAATTTGTTGGGCACAGGTGCACCTCTTGCCATAATGCTGCTGTCTGCCCAGTTGGTTTGAGCCTTAAGCATGAAACATTTGTTTCGTCATTCACGTTTAATGCATGTCTTTTTATTTGTTGTCATTTATTTTCACTCAACTCAACTACAAAACACCAAAGTATTTCTATTACGCCTTCTTCACTTCTTTCACGAGTCCAAAACCAAAGCATGCTTACTCAGTCGAGCTTTGATAAATTAATAGCTCTTCTAGTTAAAAGTGTAAAAGTACTTTTAAAGTTTGTATATCCTTCAAAATTTTCAATACCTCATAAATTAGTTCCTGAATCCTCCATCAACCCTGTAATGATAATCTCATAATCTATAAAGCTAGTAAAACAAACTAATGATTTTTTTCCTAATCCGAAACTAATGGTTATTCACATAAAGAAATGCACTAATAAGTGGAATACAAGTAAGCACATTTCTTATAGCCCTCAACTGTTTATATATATATATATATATATATATATATATATATATATATATATATATATATATAAGGGGAAGAACAACATACTTGTATGGGAGTAGCAGCTATTAACAGACCAGCAAGTCCGCCACCAAGAACTCGCCCGTCAGGGCTAGCAAGTGAGACGCTTAGTCCACCCATCCTGCTGTTCATTCCAGCACTTTCCGAAACTGTAAACGAACCTTTAAGAGATAAAATCTCAAACCGACCCTACAAAAAGTTTAGAAGTAAAAAGTTTGAACGCTAAAAGCATATCTATCAGAAAGCATATCTAACAAGCATATTTCGTCAATTGAGTAGAACGCTGAAACTGAAAACTACAATGTGCGGATAACAGAAGTATTAGATTAAGCAGGTAAGGGATAGGTAACTTCGGATATAGGTATACTTTGAAAGCTGCGGTCCCACAAACACGTCCAAAACCTCGGTTATAATATCAATGTTGATATTGAATCCTTGAATTCTAATTTCATTTTCTAGATATCAGCTTCTTTAATGTAAAAATCCATATCATTTAACTCTACTATATTTTTCTTCATATAATTTTCTTTCGTTGTTTCATGCCCACAAGTGTGGCTTAAGCGTATCTAATGAGCTTCGCTGAGACGCAAACATCTAATCATAACACGTAAACTTTACATAACATAATAGTTTGTATATATGCTCGTAGATACAACCATAGAGCTAAGAAAGCACTGCATAACTCATAAACATTATACTTCAAAGAATTAAAATACATAACACAATCATACAAGTACAGAATGAAATTGTTTAGAGTTGAAACTTTTTTTAGGAGGGTATTTAGTATTTACTTAAAAGGGGAAAGCTGTTGCTGAAACCTAAAAAACAGTTCATTTTTCACGTTTTCCGGTACTATGAAAAGTGTCTTAAAGCGCTTCAACGCGCGTCTTGATAACCTGTTTTAATCTATCAGAGGCAATTTTCCAAATTTTGAGAAGAATCTATTCGGAAATTCTGAAACAATCTCAATGACTTGAAAAGGAAATGAAAACTTCTTTAATAGATGACTTAAATGGATTGTCTTTCGGTATCTTTCAAGAAACTGGTATAGTATTTGTTATACAAGAATATCTACCTTCCATTCGTCAGGATTACCAAATTGGAAATCATCTTGTTCTTTGGTTCTATGTGGCCTTCCCCAAGTAAGTTTTAAATAACCAGTTCTAGATGGCATTCCATATAAGTTCATTTCGTGCAAGGTAATTCAGTTCTGATGCTTAAAAGCACGAAAGTAAAATCCAACCCGTAAAGAGTTGCATTTGCCTTAAAACTCGGACTATAAGTACTATACACATGTCCCCTCATTAAGTTCGCTAATGCAGGAGCATACTAAGCTAGGATGAAGGGCCATACACAAATAATCTGAGTTTACAAGGGTGTCTGCTATGTAAACCTAGTTCTAGATTTTTCAGGACCAAATTTACCAAAAAAAATCCAAAATGAAAGTCAGAATTAAAGTGCAAATTTTGTCATCCTTAATTCTGAACTCATGTAAAATAGCAGTTTTAGTTTGAAAATTGAAGGATACAAGTATCATTATTCTCTTCAAGGCTGTTCATCATTCTCTTCAAGATTGTTCTTCACAAAACTCATGAACGACAACAGGACAAACGAAAATGAAAAAACCCTTTTCTCCTCTTCTAAATATTTGCATCAAACTTCAGCTGTACAGAAATTTCTATCAAAGTTTGATGGTATATTTTGTCAAGCAAAGTGTAATTTATCATCATACATATTTAGCAGTGCACCTAGTTTTCACTGGTGGAAATTCCTAGGATTCTTGTTTCAGAAATTAGCAGTGCACCTAGTTTTCACTGGTGGAAATAATAATTTATCGAATGAAGGAATGATAATGATTATATAATCGTATCACCAAGTTTTCTCTTTTCAGATTGACGAGTGAGCATCATGACATCATCATTTATTATAAATGAGGACAACAGCTTTCAGCCAAATGGAACAAAAAAATTACTAAAATAAGACCACAAGCTCATGATTTTCACATGTCTACTTAAACAAGGTACAACACGAGTAAGATTTTATCAAGCAAGAACAAATCCAATCTGAACCAAATTCCAAAAGAGGTTAAGACAGCAATCTATAATAGATTTTCTATCAATAAACTGAATTAGCAAAAGGCTGAAAAATGGGTTACTTACAGTTGTACACTATCAAAACAACATGTTTTTATTTGTGTACATCAACTTAATGATTCTTTCACCTTGTCCACCACGTAGAAAATAAGTTCAAAGATTGGGGACCAAGGTCGATAAACCGTGAGAGAACAGTAAATAAGCACAAAAAATATTAGAAGCATGGTGGCTAGTGCATAATAGATTTAGTTTCTGTATAACTAATTAGTAACCCAACTTATGAATATGTACCTATATTGTACACTAAGCAACCTAAATGGTCAAGAAATGGTGTATAAAATAAATTTCTGATGCTACATTAAAGTACAAAACTTAAATCCACTCCTGGAAGAACAATTTCACCCTAGGCACCCAAATGGAAGTGCTAGAAGAATACGCTGGGGTTTTAAACTTTTATATACCTCATACGTCAACAGCCCACCAGAGGAACCAGGTTGGCGTATAGTTACATTTGATACAGACCCATTTGCGGAGAGAACACAAACTCCTCTAGGAGCCATTTGAGATAAAGAAATTATCTTTGCGACCACATCCTGCACTTAACAGAATCAAGCATCTATTAATAAACCGAAAACTCCTACATCTGCAATGAACATTAGATACACCTATGTTAACCGAAAAAATTACCTCCCCTGCTTGTACAATGGCTACATGTGGTGTAAAATCGCTTCCAGCAGTGGTTCCAACTAATTCACCTTCACAAAAGAATTAAACGTAATGTGAACATAAACCGATTACAAATTACCAGCGAACTAATGTAATCAAGCTAGTGTTTTCAAAGGAGAAAGAAAAAGACAGAACAGCAGTTTAATACAACTTTGTCTTTATTAGTCTCTTTTTTATTTTAACACAATGTATGTTCACCGAAAAGGTTCCCCAATTTGTTCTAAGCTAGCAATTGTTTCATGTAACATAACAAAAGGAAGTTCTTCATATAGTTTAGACTCGTTTCTTCTGTCTTCTATTTTATCCCCCTTAATCAGTAAAATCATTTAAAAAACATTAAAAAATCCTCAGAAACATTAAAAACAACCCATTCTTCTATTTTTTTCACACTGAAAAAAGATAGCTTGCTGACGAGCTACATAAGTCCTTCCAAAGGTAAAACCATATATACTTTTTTTGCATTTGGACTAATTCTCAAGGCTTGAAATTAAACAATGTAAATAGCTAGAGATCTAGGATAAAATCCACAAGACATAGATGATGATTGTGCTGGGTTTTAACTTTTTAATCTCATGCATGTGCATACAATTAATGCTTGTTTCCTTGTAAATCTAAGCTCGCATCGATTGTATTGCTATTTAAATTAGAATATAATGCATATTTAGTTAACCACCTTAAGAGGTGGCACAAACAAGTTAGCAAAAGTTCAGAATTGGATGAAACAAGTTCTTTTTCTCAACCTAAAATAAGTCAAACTATTTGCTAAAAAGTTTCCCGCAATCAATCCCTAAGCCTTCTGAATCGTGAGAGTGAACACAATGTACAAGATGGAATAAAGATTCACATGAAGTAAACCTACAATCATTAATCACTAAAAAAACACCCCAAAAACCTAATAAAGGATTAAAGAAATATCCGTTAGCAAAATTAGGGTTTTGCTGTAGTACACTCAATACTGTTATACACACATATATACAGAGAATTTAAGTGAATATACACACATATACGGAGTGTGAAGGCCTTCGGTTGTCACGACACTCCTTAATTATTAAGACAATTATTTTTAAATATAATTTTTTTTAAATAGCAAATTTTCACCCGCCATCATTTTTCTCAATTGGTTTTATATTTTTATGTGGATTTTGTCACCCCCATACCGGATTCCAAGCTTTGGTATTGCATACATGCATACTAACATATAATTTAATTTTAATTTGTCTAAAATAGTGGTTTGTCATCCATCATAAATTTTGCCGCTTTGTTTTCTTTTTTACATGGATTTTTGCACCCCCATCTACGTTTCCTAGCTTCCTCTATATACATACAACTATATACATACATTTGCGATTCCAGGCTTCAATTGTCACCCACCAAATTTTTTTCAATCAGTTTTTACTACTGTTTGTTAAAATAGCGATTTGTCACCCACCAAATCTTTTTTCAATCAGTTTTTTTGTTTAGCAACCCTATTTACGATTCCAGGCTTCAATTGTTTTTTGTTTCTTTTCTACAACCCCATTTGTGATTCCTGTCTTCCTCATTTAATACATAGTACATACACACAATTTAACTATAATTTGCTTAAAGAAGTGGTTTGTCACCTGCCATATTTTTTTCTCTGTAACTCCATATACAATTCCTGGCTACGCCATTTCACACATACATAAGATACAACAATATATGTTTAAAAGCGATTTGTCACCCATCATAATTTTTTCCGTGTTTTTGGCACCCCATTTAAATTTTCATGATTCTCCATCATATAATCGCATAGAGAGAACTAACGTAAACTCGCCTCATCCCTAAAATTTAGCGTGCCAAACCAATCAGATTTCTTAGTTCCTGTTTTTATTTAATTCAAAAGTAGTTACCTTTCCCCATGGGGTTTTAATTCGACTGACAGACTAACAAAAACTTTGGACCAGGTTTACACAAGAGAAGGGGGGAAGCTAAGTGCAAATCATGACACCCCCATCAGGATTAAAGTTGTAAAAAATTTAGTTTCTTAACATGCATTTTTATATATTTTGTTAAATTTAATCATTTGGCACCCTCATATTTTTATTATTTATACTTTCTGGCTTCGCCCCGGCACAATAGTTACTCATAATACATACGTACATCAGTACATACATAGATGAACTAGTAACATACTAAAAGGGACTCCAGCACCCCCATTGAGAAAAACCCATCCTTTAGCATTTATCTTGAATTTCTTTTTTATCGATTTTTTAATTTTTAGCATCCCTATATTGACAAAAAGCCGATCTTTTACCATGTATCTAATATCTTGATTTATTTATTTTTATCGATTTTAGCCTTTCGGCACCCACATAATCACGAAAAAGACATTTTTTGTTCCACCCTACATACATAGATACACACACACATCATATCATACTATTAATATAAGGGAACCCAAGAGAACTGAGTCTGTCAAATTTTGCCCATGCCCCTATTCTAATTTACTAACTACTCAAATAGGTTCATGCAATTCAAATACATAAATAAGTAAATAAATATGCTTTTTTTCATCATACTATTAATATAAAGGAATCCAAGACAAGTGAGGCTGCCAAATTTTGTCCATTTTTTCTGGAAAAAATGCCCCTGTTCTAATTTACTAATTACTCAAATAGCTTAATGCAATTCAAATACATAAATAAGTAAATAAATATGCTTTTTTTCACACATTAATTCATCTCCCAAAAAATCATCATACATGTATTTTTATACTCCTATAACAATAAAACATTATATATATACGATTTTTAATTTACTCTATTCATTTCATAATTTTTGCAATTTTTTTAAAAATATTAACTTTATTTGTTCGGGATCATATTTATACAAGTAAGTGTCAGCACACACAACGCGTGGGCTACGATTAAATTTCATTTTTATGGATTTTACCATTTATCTTAAAACGATATTTTACCATTTATCTTAAATTTCATTTTTATGGATTTTAGACTTTCAGCACCCGCATAATTTCGAAAAATACATTTCTAGTTCCGTCCTACATACATACATACAAATATACAGACTATCGGCATCCCTATAATTCCAAAAGTTATGAATTTTTTTTTAATTTAATACATACATATATACAAAAATACCTAAAGAAGAAGAGATATTCAAGCTACCGAACCCATCACCACCCTTCTCGCGTCTCTTCTTGGGACCGGATGACAAGCTCCGTGGAGTCGGAGACTTATAAGCAGGGTTCAAGTTTCCCTCCGCATCGTACTTCCTCGGCCTTCCCCTCCTCTTCTTCCCCGACGAATCTCCAGCCGATAAACCCTCCACCTGAGAGGCTATTACGGCGGATACGGTGGTCGGCGGCGGAGGGTCAGAAGGTGTGGAGGTGAAAACTTGTCCCTCTCTCTCCTCCATTGTTGCTCTTGCTCACTAGGGTTTTAGAGAGAGATAGATAAATAGAAATACTCTTATATAATATATATATATATAATATATATATATATATGGAAAGAAGGGTTTTTGCTTTCTCTCTCTCTCTCTCTCTTCTTTGGAAAAAGCCAATGGCGCCAGAAGTAGAAATAAATAAAGGCCTATCTTGTTTTTTATTTACTACTACTTAATATTTAATACTACTTACTATTTAATACTCCCATCAGTTTTTTATTTGTTTTGTTAATTATTTATTGGGGTTATTAATGGATGGTTAATGAAATCAATTAGTGCTAGTATTTTTATTAATTAAAGATCATAAAATGATTATATTGGGATGGAGGGCAAGAAGCGATACGCCGCCCCGCTAGTATTTTCTGAATTATTAACTAATCACATAGACTTACAAGTCATGACATTGCTAGTATTTTACTAATGAACACTTGTGGATTTGTTTTTATTATGGGATACTATTGTTTCCGCTTTAAGAAACCACATTTATTGTTTTCAAATTCTGTTTCCTTATTTGTTGGATTAATTAATTTGTCAATTAATTAGAACCTTTTTAAAATTGAAAAATGTACTGAACAAATGAAATATTATTTTTCTAATCCAATCTAATTAATTAATTATTGTTATTTCTTAATACTTTAATGGATAGTTGATGAAAACAATTGGTATTGGTATGTCAGTAATGAATAGGTATTAAATTGTTTTAATAATGAGATAATTGTTTACGATTTAAGAAACCATATTTCTCTCTTTCCTTTTCTGTTTTCTTATGTATTATTTTTTTTTTCTTGTTTTTTAGTGGATGGTTAATGAAAACAATTGGTATTGATATGTAAGTAAGTAATATATAGTTATTAAATTGTTTTAAACTCTAAAAAACTTTTTTTCGCTTTAAGAAACAACATTTAGCGCTTTCATTTTATGTTTCCTTATTTATTGGGTTAATTAATTAATTATTGCTCCTTTATCGGCTTTAGGAACCACTCATGCTACGTTTTGAATTTTTATTTTTTTAGATTACTATCTTTTGAATACTTCTTACAAGTTTTATCCAACAATTACTTATTAAAGATGTTAGGACCAATGGTATTTCAGCCGTTGAGGATTTTGGGGCTGCCATGATATAGGTGCGCGGGCAGGGGCTTGTCCTATCGACATAACCGAACAAATTATGTCCCTTTAGGTACGGGACTAATTGAGTTTTCCAGAGAAGATAATTTTTTCTCGTGAGCTTTAAGGTAATGGTGTGGTGAAGTCGTATAAGTGGTGATGAAAGGAAAGGGGGAGAGGAAATTTCAACGGTGGTGGGTGTTGGTACGTCGTTGAGAGGAGTGGTGGGGCTAGTGGTTTTGCCGGGGGTATTGTCGGTGATGGCCATGAGGAGGGAAAAGAAAAAAAAATTGACATTAGTCAGAGGGCTCTGATACCGTAAAAGAGAAAGAAATCAATGTTTATTTGATCACACTTAATTAGTGTATACATCACGCATCTTTATAGTGTCATACATACAAATGATAAGAACTAAAACTTAGTTAACAAACTATTCAAAAAACTAATAGATATAGTTTGTTATACTATCTATCTGTTAATCAGTCTAGCATAAATAGAAGCAACGACTAAGTCTGTGAGTTGACTGTCACGTCACTTGTATTGTCATTAAGAAAATTATCACTAATAAATAGTAAATATGGAAATTCAATAATTAATCAGAACCATTCTAAAATTGAATAATGGACCATAAAATGGTAACAGTTGGAGTATTATTTTTGTAATCTAATCTTAATAATTAATTAATGATTTTTTTTTTATTTCTTGATACTATAATGATAGCTAATGAAATCAATTAATTAATAGTACAAGTATTTTACTAAGTAATGAAAAGTTATTAAATTGTTTTGTCCATAGGAAACTTGTTTCTGCTGTAATAAACATGTTTCCCGCTTTCATTTTTCGTTTTTCATGTTTCATTTCCTCTTTTCATGTTTTCTTTTTCTGTTTGGTTTCTCGCTTCCATTTTTTTTTTTTTTATTCAATATCCGGTCCATTTTATTAATAAAATAGCAAAAATATTCTTTCATGAGTCACACCTCCATGATAGCGTTTCCGATCAAAACAGTAACGGGAAATGATGGCATTACGACGTACAATCAAAAAGCAACTAGTGTTAATGAAACTATTTTACTAAGTACAGGGCAAAAAATAACAAAATTAACACTTTTAATCTCCACTTTTCAAAGTAAAAATAATCTACGATAACTTGCTATTTACTCCTTATGTCCTCTATCCTTATATATTATATACATCGCCGTTATCAAAGTGATATAAACAACTAGTTCAAGAACAATTTTTTTGCTTAAAAAAGCTCGCTTCCATTTTCTTTCGTAGTAATAAATTGGTACTTTTGAGCCATTAACTTGTGAACTAAACTTTCTACACTTATGGGAATAAATCCTAATTTTTTAAGATCGTATGCATCGAGTATTACCTAGTAAAAATATTAGAGTTTAATTTGTTTTATTACTTCTTTGATTCTTTATCGATTTGGGTTATATGTTCAATATTATGTAACTTATGTTATTTGTTTAAAATCTGGGTGTCTCCGTCAAATTGATTGAGTGCAAGTAAGCTTTACCTATTTTAAGAAAATGGATCAATTTTACTTCAGATTTCTAAAAAGAAAATGTAAAACAATTTTAATTACAAATACATAAAAAGAAAATCTATACATAATAATTACGAATTTGACCAAAGTCGTCCATGAAAAATATGACATAACGTACCCTAACTTTTTTCATCCATTATAAAAAATAAAATAAAATACATATAATACCATCAAGTTTATCGTGTTATGGGTTTCGTTTATGGAACGAATTGCTACTTTTTGAAGTCATTATACATATCACCGAGATAGGAATTTTGTACCGTATTATTGTTTTAGTAAAGAAAGTACACATATAACATGGTATATTTATATTTTGTTTTTAAAAAAAAGAGTATATTTATATTAACACTACCATCCAGAGAAGTTACACACACACACACAATTTAAATGAAAGTTTTATAACATAAGTAGAAGAAATATGAGGTAAACTTAATTTATTATAATTCTTTGTAAATTGTGGAAGAATACAAGTGTTTTTTACTAAACTTGTAAGGGATAATTAATATGGACAAACACAAATCCATGCATTATCTTTAATCAAAGTTGGACTTCCGCACCGGTCCCAAGTTTATTAATTCCTCCATCTCCGATTAATTGTGTTATACGATATCACGTGTAATTTTGACCGGTTTATAACATGTATTAAAACTATCGAAATAAGAAATTTTAAAACTAAATCATATAATTTAATGTTTGAACTATATGACTAATTTAAAAAAAAATACATTCCGACAATTTTGATATTAATATAAGTTATTGACCGATAAAAATTACACGTAATTGCATAATAGACAATTAATTGGAAACGGATGGAGTATTACTTAAGATTATTTATACATAATGAATGTGTATAGTATTGAATTGAATGTTTTACAACCCGATGAAGGATAATTAACGTGTCAGCAAAATTAGTTACGATTTTAATAACATTAAATCAGTGATAATGCAAATTGATTGGTAATCAATTAGTAATTTAATGCCATTAGACTGACACACGTACTTATAAATAATAGGAGTAATTTAGTTGCCTTCTGAAAAAAGTGGATACAATCAAATGTAAATCCACAGTTACTCAGTATTTAATTGTTTTTACATTTCTTGAATTAATCAAAACAGATCATATTCCTCCAGAAATAGTATATCGTAATCATTTACTTATTAAAATATCCAAACTTTTGCCATAATAATCAAGTGATAAGTGTTGAGTTGTGGAGTCAAATGAGTTTTGACCATGTATTCCTATTATCCCACATCACTTGAAATTGTAATATGACCCATGTTGGGTTCTATTTATATGCCTCAATATCTTGTATTTTAATGACACATACACAAACACATCTATATTATAAAGAGAGAGTTCTATTTGCGAGAGAACCATAGCTTGTAACTAGACTAGATTACGATTGTAATCCTCTTAATATATATAAGTGCCACGTGTAGCGGCCCGGAGACGTAGCCAATTTGGGGTGAACTCCGTTATCAAAGAGTGTGCGTTCGGTTTAAGTTTTCTGTCTTTTTTTGTGTTCGCCTGTATCGACCCTAACAAGAAGTACTGATATATTTGCTATTGCGAATTCTCTCCATCACTAACTAAATTTAAACCAAATGGACTAAGGTCATGTTAAATATCCAGATGTGTAATTAAAATGGAGGTCCTCTTTCATTTCAATGTTAACGAGTCATTAAATTCTTATATCATTTCCTATGTAGGTGCTGAATTTAATACTACATCTCTTACTATTTACTTGTTCAGTATTCAATTTTTCGATTTAATTATCCAATTTTCTACGGTAAAAGTGGTTATACATTTTTACCGTTGGTCCATCCTATAATAATAAAAGTGGTTACGATTCAAATAAAATTAATGGTAGATGAATAAGTTGGGCAAAAATAAAGTGTAATTTTGACTTTTGTTAGATAGTTGAGTTTTTCGTAATGAAGAAATAAATTGAAACGGAGGTAAGATTATCTGGCAACTAACTTACCACTGCATATTCCATAAAAGTCTATATTTTGTTCTCGAAATACTTTTAACTAAATTAAAGAAAAGTCAAAGAAGCCTGTTTTTATAAAAATCAGAGTTCACACACACAGAAGGTTCTATGTATGACTTAGTATATTATTTTCGTGAGTGGTTTGAATTTCAAATAAGTTGTAAGTAAATAATTTAAAAGTTAAACCAAAAAAAGGAAAAGAATGAAAAAAGTGAATTTTGAAAAGCTGTCTGTAAGACCGTTGACGCCTGGATATAATACAGCCCAGCTGTATTTTGACTGTTACTGTTCATTGTTACTACTGTACTACATAATTACTTCGTAATTTACAAATAATTCGTTTGTCAATCTTTAATTTTAAATTTTGTTGGGCCAAGACCCAAGTGAGTTACAAAAACTATGTACATACATAGAAGAAAATTGTTGTATTCCATTAGTTCCATACGTGGTGTTAATTTTTATTAACTGCATGCATCATAAAATGTAAAATTTGAGGATAACTCTAATGACGTTTTATAAGAGATAATATATGATTGGTTTCTCAAACATATTATTTGGTAAATTAGAAACTAATTTAAATTTTGAAATGCACGTATTTTGAGAGTTAAAATTTGATACAAAACAGAGTGTTTGACTTATTTATATTTGACAAGTTATTAAGAAAGTCGAGCAACCGTATTAATTACCCTAACATTTTCATTAATTAAGGGTGAAATTAATACCATATTTTATATTTTTATTAACACAATTATGCATTTTCCTCACTTATCATTTCCCCTAAATTTCCACTTCAAACAATAAAATAATAATTTAGATGAGTGAGAAAAATTAATATTTATTTTTATAGGTGAAAATTAGTTTTTGCACCAGCATCAAAGGATTCAAATAACAAATTTTCCCTAAAAACAGAGGAAGCTCTCTTAAAATACTTCACATCGGTCTCTTTTACTTCCCTCAAATGTTAGAAGAATGAGTTTACTCACTCATAATCCATATCTGATACTCTAAAAACTTATCTAAACATAAAGTGAAACGTATATTTTTTAAAATTTTAAGAAATTTGGTAACTTTGTATAAAATGTCAGATTTCCTATCAAATTTCTTATTATAACCATATAATATTATCTAATATTAATTTAGTCTCTATTTTTTAAAAATCGATTTGCATGTGGATCCAATCATCATTAATAAATTAAAAAGCAATGACTTTATTTAGGTAAGGGAACCATAAAGATTACTTTAAAATAAGGAACATTTTTAAGCCTCAAATTTTAAGGCTTCCTAAAGAAATATGATGCAATGAGAATTTTTTTTTATATATAAATCAATAAAAATGAGGAATATGAGTGATTTGGGGATTCAGATACAATTGATCTGAGGTAACCAGCTGTTACCTTATAAATTGAAAATTATTTTTTATTTCCTCCCTTGTATTGTCATCATACATGAGCATTTTTCCACCTCTCATTTCAACAAGAGTAGCCACGTGTATGTGTATAAAACTAAATAAAAGTTTATATACTGTAAAAAAATATATAATATTTTATTGTGATAAGAAAGATGATAGAGTAATTTATGTGCCGATTGTGTTATAACGACTTAAATAATATGATTGTTAATTTAAATTCAGAGAAACTGATCGGGTAACTGATGCGGATGCTGTAAAAACCTGAATTTTCATAAAAAAATACTACGGTAAAGAGAAATTATTGTCCCACATCGCCTAGATATGCTAGTACCTATATGGTATATAAGCTAAAAAAAACCTCCTTACTATCACCAAATCATTTTAAAGCCGTGCGGCCCAATAAATGACGACAAAATTGGGCAAAAACGGACAATATTGGTGGTAGTAAGCAGATGGTGGCGATCTGGTCGGAGGACTTGGTCGTTACAATTGGTATCAGAACTGCTATTTAGCCAATGGTGTGTGAACCACCCCTCGGAAGTATGGCATGCCCGACGTCGTGCCTGAAAGGGGGAAGAGTGTAAGAATCCGGATTTTCGTAGGAAAATACCGGTGTAAAAAAAAAGTATTGCCACATATTACTTATATATGTGAGTAACTATATGCGAGTAGTAAACAGATGGTGACGGTCTGATAGAAAGATCGGATCGTTACAGATGTTCTAGTGTATTTATCATTACTCTAGTCTATATAATCTACAACCAAAACTATTTTTTGATTTCCTATCAAATATGACAAATTTGTGACCTCTCCACTATGAAGAATATCGATAATATTAGTGAAGGTCTCCAATATGAAGATTAATACGAAAAACTAGATTTGAATCATAACATTACTGAATGTATCATTAGGCTATAATCTAGGAGAGTTGCTAATTGCTATTGGCACCTTCAATATTTAACTTCAAATTCAACCGCTGACGTGGATTTTCCTAATCAGCTTAATTAATTGCTTATTAATGAAAATAATGAAATACTAAAAGCCACAAATATAAAATATAAAATTCTATCATGCGATAAATCAAAATATAAATATTTAACATAATAAAAACTCAATCTACTAAAAACTCAAATAAAAATATAATAGAACCCTAGTTGAGTCTATCCTAAATTTAAATATTAATTAAAAATAAATTTTTTTGTTAAATTTAAAAACTCAACTCACTAAAAAGTCAAATAAAAATATACTATAGAACCCTAGTTGAGGATATACTAAATTTAAATATTAATTAAAAATTATTAAATTATTAAATTTAGTATTAATAACAATCAAAACCTTTGATGAGGTGGATA
This sequence comes from Primula vulgaris, assembly GCA_963920805.1. Taxonomy (NCBI): domain Eukaryota; kingdom Viridiplantae; phylum Streptophyta; class Magnoliopsida; order Ericales; family Primulaceae; genus Primula; species Primula vulgaris. The sequence goes on from OY987213.1 coordinate 39,662,122, forward strand.
TGACATGTAATCTGACACATTAACGGGTTGATATTTTGGCTAGTAAAAATGAAGAAATTATTTGGTCATCAAAGAGTAGTACTACAACCCACCTTATAACCACAAACTCAATATATTTTACTATGTGAGACTGTGAGACCCAGTGAATGTGTGCTTATAAGATGAGTTGAAGGACCCGTCTTGAATGATGAAATAATCTAGAGCCAAAAACCATTTTATTAATTTCCTATTAAAGATGGAAAATAAGAGGAGAATCCCAAATTCCAATAAGCCTTGATAAAAGCAGTCAGGTCATATAACTATTTTAATTTTCGCAGAGTCCCAACAAGAAGTAAGAAAAGGGAAATGCACATCTTTAGCTGAAAGAAACCATTTACTTTAAAAACCATTATTCACAATAAGTACATCTTCTGAAGGGAGAACAAACGAGTCTAGTAATTTTTTTTATTTTGTACAACTTATGAACAAAAAGCAGAAGAACAATTTTAAAAATGCAACTACATACACAGTTTTTTTGGAGGGAGAGAAAGAGAGGTTAAGGAAAAGGGACCACTAATAATTAAGGTATACAAAGTAATCAAGTGAATAAACATATGTAACTATAAACTATGTAAGTAAAAGCTGCGATATTTTTATTAATTACAAAATATCGTCTATTCTTTTCGGCGTCTTGCCATGTGATTTGATTCCAGTAGTGCTCACGCCTGTTTCTTTTCTTTAGATAACACTTTCATCTAATATTTTTAAAAATTAATTGGTCTCTTTTAACCTTTTGTTTAATGTTTTACAAATAAAGAAAAGCAAATGCTTATTGTTTTTCTTCTAAAATACTTAAATTACACCATTATAAAAGACGTTCTAGTTTAATATTTGTAGCTTTAAAGCTTACATTATAATAATACTAGTAATAGAGCGTCACGCGTTGCGTGTACGGTGCGTAATGCAATAAAATACAGAAAATATTTATGGTTATAATATAAATACGTGAATAATAGAAAAAAAAAACATAATTTAATATTTAAAATAATGTTTGGTTATAAAAGAGTGATAAATATTTTTATTAGTTTTTATATTTTTATATTTTTATGGTAATATGCTATTATTGTAATTAATATAAATCTGTATGAGTATTTTTGAAAAAAACTGACTAAATTGGACAGACTCATTTGACTTGTTTTGACTTATTATAATAGATTCAAAAAAAAGAAGAATTATAATGCATTGCACCTTTCCTTTTAATGTTTCTTACATTATTTAGCTAATTAATGACAAGGATACCGTGTATAAGTAAATGAAAAGTCCCATTCACTAGAGTAATTTACTTGTAGATATCTTTGCATTAATATGTACTCGAGCCCATTAGTACGAATGGTTTTGAAAAGTTTGAGCGTTAACAATTCAATGAAAAACTCAAAAATATCAAGATGCCGTGACACATGACAAAATAAATTACTTATGAAGTTACGAGAATATTTAGATATTTTTGATACACTTTTAGCAAGGGGGAAGCTACGTGGGAACGATCGGGTGCCACGGCGCCCCTCATAATTTTAGAAATCCCAAGTGACGCAATTTTTTGTTAGTACAATTTCTTTTTAGGTGTAGATTTGACACCCACATAAAAATATGTTACTTGTACATATATTTTGACACCCTCATTTACACATCCTGGATTCGCCCCTGTTTTAGCACACATTTTGTTGATTTGTTACCGGCGTTGGTGGGCTTATATATGGTACAATTTGGTACAGTTTGATATCATAGTTCATAACACCTGGTAATTTGCATTTTGAATAATGATCACTTAGCAAATAGTTTTTAGATCTAATTATAAAAAATCAAGTTTAAAATATTTTTTGAGAATATGTTACAAATTCTCAACGAGTAGCGCCTAATTTGCTCATCTTGTGTTTATCATCAATGCTCAATAATGCTACATCGATATGTAACATTTGTTTAACAAAAAATACAATCCGGAATTTTGATAATTAAGCATAGGAACATTAAGTTTCCTTTTCCATTTCTTTGAAAGTTAAGATCTCTTATGCTTTGGCTCAGTCGGACGGTTACTGTATATGTACTGAAAATAAAATTTCCTTTTAAAACCGATGATATTGTCTTGGCAGGTCGAGTAAACTCAGTTTATATCGCAAGCTTTATTTGAAAAATCAAGCTATAAAACTGGCCATATATATTCTTGTGGAAAAGAGCCTTTTCGAATAAATTTGCGCTGCAATTATAAAGAAGCAAAATGTGGCATATATGCAACTTTTAAATTTTAATGACATGTGATGTGGTTTATTAATTTTATTATTTAGCAATCCATCTTTATCTTGAGACAAAAAGCTTAGGTCTCCTATGCTTTATTTACCAGTTTTACGTACTAATGCTTACGCTTTAGTTAATCTTTTTGTGAAGACACTACTCTAGTTATATGCTTTCACATTTCAAACACTGATTCTGATTCCAACATTGATGAAATCAAATAAAATATTAATTCTGAAAATGCCGATTGGTCACAACTTTAAATACATAAATACATATAACGTATCATATATTCGCAGTATTCATTATTTAAAACATCCAAGAACGTATCATAGACATAAAAGAACGTCATGTCATATAATTTCTATTTAATTAGCACCCTTTTGTTGCTGAACCATTTCCATTATATATTATATACTGCAGCTTTTGAGCAACTCCTCTCATAGTAGGCCTATACAATAACAGGCTCATGCAATTTAATATCTAAAACTTTTAAATTAGCTAATTAGGATGCGCCAAGGTGATGATAATTCAGGGATATGGCCTTCCTGTCTTGACAAATTTTCAGTCTTTCATGATTCTATTTAAACAAAAAATTTATCTATAATAGCAAAGTGTCTGTGCCATAATAAGAAAAAGAACTCAAACATGGATTAATTAGCCACACTGTCATGATCCAGTCCTATTTCGGGTATGTATGGTACTCTTAATTCACTATTTGGAATAAGATTTACATACAACAAAATCACACGTGAAAGAGAAGCAAAAACAAAAATAAGGGTAAAATTATCATTTTATAAAAATAAGACTTTTCCTCCAAGTAGCTTGACATTTTATGGAAAATCAAAACATTTTCTCCGAAGGGCAATTGTAATTCTAACTTTGTCCGATTGCATAAATTATTACACAATTGATCAACATCCCGTCTTCTGACATTTCCTTGCCATATGTAACAAGTAAACAAATTTATTTCGATGAAATGTTACTAGTATAAATGTTTACATTTTTGTTGTTGTTGTTGTCATGTTTCTAGCTAGCTAGGTTGGCCGTGGGAGAGAAATGGGGACATGCATTTAAGAGAGCATCAATGGGAACTTCCCTAACCAGAGTACCTGACTCTGAGTCAGGGTTATTCTGTTTCCCACAACCATTGGATCTGTTACAGTTTAAATTTAATAACAGATTAAATGACTGTGGGAAGCAGAGTAACCCTGACTCAGAGTCAGGTACTCTGCTTCCGAACTTTAGTTCCACTGGTTTTTTATTTTTCCAAAATCATTGGAAGAATGAAGTAGGTGCATGCTAAAATGGATTACACCACTCCAAAGTTTTCCATGTATTTTTATTGAAAAGTTGAACCCTGAGTTTCATATAAAATTTATCAAATTACCCCTATAATATTAAGTTAATTATAAAATTATCATTCCATTTAAATAGAGAGTTTATGTTATACATACACAAAATTCTCTCTCTATATAAGCGACGAACTTAACACTAACAAACGCCAAACTCAATCCCTTATACGATCACCAATCATAATTGTTATTCCCAACACAATTTAACTTGGAGCCACAACTGTTTTTTTCCTATTTTTTTAGTATTTATTTTTTATCTTAACTACTTAACTAGTTTGCAAAATTAATAATCTACTATATTTTATTGATTTTATCCCTGTTTGCATAACAATTGTTAATTACTTAAAAAAGTTAGGGTATTTTTTAATAGTTTTTTATTATAAAAAGCTAGGTACTGTATAATTTTGGAAAAAATTTAGTTAGTTTTTTATTAAGATAAATTATTAATGGAACATGTATAAATCAATTATGACTTTTAAATTAATTAGTTGTGTTGGCCCATGTGCTAACCTTAGAGGGAAGTGAATAAGGTTTATGGCGATTTTCGCCTAATTAAAAATTCTAAACAACTAACACCCAACTTATGCAAATTCTAAACTTAAGCGTTTAATATACTTAATGAAATGCTAGAAATCATAAACGCAAGCAAGAATATAAGCAATAATAAAGTTGCGGAAAGTAAAAGTTTAGGGAAAGAAGATGACATCAAGATTTATAGAGGTTCGGCAAACGGCCTACGTCCTCTTCTCGGTACTACCGAGTAATTCACTATAATTCTTCTTTCGGATTTTACAAACCCTATCGAGCTCAATCGATCGATTGGCTCACCCTCTACCCGAGGTTCCTACTCTTGATACAAGTGCAAGAGAACACGACTAATGAGTCAACGACTCCCCCTCAATCTATGAGTATCCAAGTGTTTAACATAGAACTTTTAACCAACACTTTGGCTTAAAAGCTTCTACCCAAACACTCACTCACAATGAGCTTATAAAATGCTCTTTACAATTTTATTGAAAATTGAAACAACACCCACAATTGATTGCTTCTAAAATAAGCTAATATGTGGTTTCGATGATGTTTGATCTTTGTTGGAGCTTGTATCTCTTTATCTTCACTTTCTCTCTTTTCGAAGTATATCACCAAAATGGTGATTTTGGGTTTTTGTATGAGAGAGTTTGAAGGATTGATTGTAATTGTTATTGGTGGTTTGGAAGAGAGATTGAGCTTGTATATGTAGACCAAAGGTCTGTTTTTCTGGGTTTTGACCGTTGGAAGTGGTTGAGTGTTTTTAACAGCTATTTTCCAGAATAAGCTGAAAAGTTGTTTTCGAAATCTGTAGAAAACGATCGGTCGTTTTCTACAGTCGATCGCTCGATCTTCACCAGTCGATCGGTCGTTTTTGAAAACGATCGGTCGTTTTTTAGATGGACTCACTGGAAGAAATTGGTACAAAAACGATCGGTCGTTTTTGTACAGACGATCGGTCGTCTGTTCTTCTGGCAGTTTATCGGTCTTCTTCGAAAGCCCATAACTCCTTCGTTTTAGCTCCGATTCTGGTTCCGCTTGAACCTGTGGCTTCGTTTTTCCGAGCTCTATCTTTCTGGCATTCTGCAATTTACAAATTCTCTTTTTGGAAAAAAACAAGCATTATATCATCGAAATAGAGAAATCGTAAAATCATTAAAAACATAATCAAAATTATAATCAAAATCAATTATTGAACCCCATGGTTCAACAAGTTGTTTAGTAGGTTGTTTACAAAATGTCTAGATTGTTACTATTTACATGTATAAATTAAGTTGGGTAAACTTACTGTTTGACTTATTTTAGTTTATTTCAAATAAAATTGTTGTTTCACTTTGTAACTTTCTTAACTAGTTAACTTCATTGGGTTTTTTTCGTATTTATATGATTTAGTAGTTTATATTGAAAAATATATATTTGAAAGTTTGTCGAACGATGTTATTATGCATCGCTTGGGTGACCGTATGAGTCAATTGTAAATTAAGTAACAATGTTTGACCTTCTGCAATTTCCTTTTTTCTTAATTTTAATTTTTTTTATTTTGTCAATATTTTGATGTCCCTAGCTTAAAGGTCCGACTCTGCCACTTGCATCATTAACTATTTTCATTGTATGATAATTTATTGTCTAGATTGTTGTTTTTGTTGTACAATTTTATTGTCAAGGTGGTTGTTTTTGTTGTACAATTTTATTGTCTAGGTTGTTGTTTTTGTTGTACAATTTTATTGTCAAGGTGGTTGTTTTTGTTGTACAATTTTATTGTCAAGATTGTTGTTTTTGTTATACACTTGTTTATAATATGCTACAACCGCATCTTGTATTTGAGAGAATTTTTATTAATGAAGCCGATCGCTACATAAATACAATGTATATGTTGTTTGAAATTTGAATCGTTGCTTACCGTACACAAAAAAAAAAAAGTTGAGTAGGAAATCCAAACCTAAAAATACATTGCTACAGTCAATCCCGTCTACTTAAAAGACAAAGAAGAAAAAGTGTTGAACTTAGAGTTCAATAATGATTTTGATTATAACTTTGATTATGTCGTTAATGATTTTACTATTTCAATGATATAATGCTTGTCTTGTCCAAAAAGAGAAAACGTATATTTCAGGTCTTTAAATGATAGAGCATTCGATAACGAAGCCATAGGTTCAAGCGGAACTAAATTCGGAGCTAAAACGAAGAAGTTATGGGCTTTCGAAGAAGACCGGAAAAACTGCCAGAATTACAGACGACCGATCGACTGGACAAAAACGACCGATCGTTTTTGGTCCAAAATCTTCCACTGAGTACGCTGTAAAAACGACCGATCGTTTTCAGAAAACGACCGATCGTTTTCTGGAAAACGACCGATCGACTGTAGAAAACGACCGATCGTTTTCTGCAGTTTTCGAAAACAGCTTTTCAGCTTATTCTGGAAAGTTGCTTAAAACTTCCAATGGTCATATCCAGCAAAAACAGACTTTGCTGATATATAAACCACCCCAATCTCTCTCCCAAATCACCAAAATTACAACATCAATCAACTTCCTCCAACCTCTCGTTAAAAACCCTAAATATCACCATTTTGGTGTATATATATTCGAGAAAGAGGAAAATCAAAGAGAAAGAGATTCAAGCTCGATCATCATCAACAACTCACCAATTAGCTTTTTAAGAAGCAATTAGAATAGTGAGTGTAGTTACATTTTTGTAACAAAAATTGTATCGAGTGTTTTATAAACTCAATTGTAAGCGAGTGAACGGGTAGAGGCTTTGTAAGCAAGTGAAGCTTAAAAGCTCTAGGTTTTTCATTCGGGTACTCATAAATTGAGGGGGAGTCGTTGACTCATAGTCGTGTTCTCTTGCACTTGTATCAAGAGTAGGAACCTCGGGTAGAGGGTGAGCCAATCGGTCGATTAAGCTCGATAGCGTTTGTAAAATCCGGAAGAAACATTTTAGTGAAATACTCGGTAGTACCGAGGAGAGGACGTAGGCGCGTTTGCCGAACCTCTATAAATCACGGTGTCATTTTCTTCCCTTGCTTTTACTTTCCGCAACTTATATTCCTGCTTATTTTTTGCTTGCGTTTAGTTATTCTAGCAATTTATTAACTCTTGTTAAAACGCTTAAGCTTAGAATTGCATAAGTTGGGTGGTTAGTTGCATAGAATTTTAATTAGGCGAAAATCGCCATAAACCTTATTCACCCCCCCTCTAAGGTTAGCACACGGGCCAACAAAAAGGATTATTAAACATTTTAGGAAGTTTAAACATTTTAGGGTTAATTGGTGAAGTGAAGTTTTTAAAGGAAAATTGGCCTCCGCTACATTAGTAAAGTGTTTACTCGCATCGACGGAATATACTTTGTGACAGAAACGCAATGATAGAATTAACGAAGGAAAGACGTCTAGTCCCAGACAAGTTTTTAAAATCATTGAGTTTTATGTAATTAATAACATGAACAAGTTATGTAATGTTACTAATAATTGTAAAAATAAGTTTATTATTAGTAGACATTGAAAGTTTAGCCCGAAATTTGTTAACGATTAGGCTTTATAGGCTATCATGTAATGTAATTTATTGTAATCGTTTTGTTTGAGTATTGTACCCGTTCACTTATCAATACACGATTCGTTTACTCTTAAAAAAAAAAAAAAACTGTAGATATTTACTATGAGGTCATTCTCTTTATTTCATATCGAAACGAAAAATAAAGCCAGAACGAAGAGGGTCTTTTTCATACCTGTATGAGTTTTGCCTTCTCTCCCCTACGTACTAAAAAACTGATGACTGTTTTGTATTAATGTTTATAATAATTTTACGATATAGAAGAACTTAAGTATTTTTAGTATTTTTGAATTGTGATCGTAAGTGTAATCCTAAATATGTCTATCTAATGGTATTGATAAGAATGTGATTGTTATACCTTTTTAGCAAGTTAGCAACAAAAAACGTGTGCTCTGCGAATACATGAATATATCATTTGGATAAAGTATTTGCTTAGGGGTTTCTCTTTGCGAACATGAGGTGGGAAGATTTGAGATATTTCGGTAGTTTTATGGGTTTTTCTTCATATTAGTGTGTTCGATGGACTTGTATTTTTTATTTTCTTTCAATTTATTGAAGCATGTTATAGACTACTTATTCAATATTGTACGGGTACACTATATTAATAAAAGTATCTGCTTGTTGGAAAAAAAAAACACAGCCACAGGCCTTTCGACCTTAAATTGATCATCCAATTATCCCAGACCGTTGATTGCTTAACCAATTAGGGTCTGTTTTCATATAATTAAAACACGAAAGAAATGTCACATTTTATCGTCACCATATAGAGAAGTTATTTGGTGTAAAAATATGACTGGTATACATGCATCTCAACCATCTATTCACTGGGTCCTATAGACAAAAATAATTAATGAACAATGGACCAAATAATTTCAATTAATATATCAGAAAATTGAGTGAGAAAATGATCGATTGTATTTGAATAATTGTATGTGACAGATATGCGCTTCATTGGGGAGCTAGGAATGCATCAATGAACACTACAAGTAAATGAATATGTCATTGGCGAGGCTAATTTTGTATTCACTATTTATTTATTAAAACTGTCTAATTCACGTGTCAAACAGTATTTATTTTATATAAAAATGTATTGTGTTTATAAAAACCGTTAACAGTTTCGGCCAAATTAAGAAAGTCCAAATAAATAGCAAAACCTATTTTACCCATATAAATACTAATTTTTTCCAAAGGGGCTCTCCCTCTCACTAAAACCGAAAAAGACGAGAAAACGGACGATACCATCCCGGAATAACTGATTATTTGTCTGTACCAACCTGGCACCACCGCTCATCATCTCGATCCCTCCTCTTTTATAGCATCAAGCTATACTTCCTCTTTTCCTGTACTGACTTGAGCGTTGGAGAGTGATAGCTTGAGCTTAATCCGGACCCCCTGTTTGTTTCGTCATGTTCAGCAAGAACGAGGGACGGACACGAAGAAGCCCCGGGTCCACAGGTCACCGGTCTCACTCCCAAAAAGAAGGTCTCCCCTATCTTATCTAAGTGTAAACCGGACTTAGAAATAAAAATAGGCTCGCCAATAAAAACGTGCCAGTAATCACTCTTTTAGTTTTGAAAAAAACTTCTCCTAAATTTCAATAAAGAACTCGTGTCAACATCTATATATAAATATAAAAAGATTTTAATAGGAGGTGGATATACGTTTATGAAATAATGAATTATCGAGTATATGCTTGGTACTATTTAATAATATTACTTGGAAATTTCCGCAAATATCAAAAAAATAATACTTGGAGAACGTGTTAGTTGGATTATACTTTTGAGAATAAAAAATATCAAATCCAAAAAATATACGTAGAAAATTATGATTTTATACCTGCTATAAGTAAAGAAAATTATGCTTTTCTTGGTATTGCCAAACACCATTTAATACTTTTGTAATTTTCTAATTGTAACTAGAAAAGTAAAGGTGGTCCATGACTCCAAAACAAGCCCTATCCTACATAGGTCTGCGAATATGACCAGACATTAAAAATCATCTCTCGCACATTTAAATTAAAGACAAAGAATATTTGTATTGGTAAACGATTGTTTAATGTACATCTTTTCGATTCAATTTATTAAAAATTTAAGTTTGTGTTTCTTTTTCGATACATATATTATCATCATTCAACTTTGACAAAAAAAACATATAATAAAAACTAGACTGATTATGTTTCGCAACAAATTTTTTGTCCAAAATCATATATTTAAAACAATGTTTCAAGAATGCATTGAAAATCCAAATATTGGATTTCTAGATTTTTCATCATTTTTAGACTAAAAATAAGTCTCTTGAAATCTGAATAATCTGATTGTCTAATTAGGCATAGATTTTTAAAATTTAAAATTTAAATATCAACTAAAAAATCTGATATCTAACTGACCTAATATTATTAAACCCTGGCACCTAATATCAAGTGTTTCAAACTCTAATGTTTGTTCTTTTTTTTTTTATAAAAAAAACTGTAAATGTTTGTATGACATTCTGTTAAAACAGAGTTACACTTCCACTGTAATTCCACTATATTTACCTCTTTTATCACATTAACCCCAAAATTTCCCTCTTATTTTTAGACCCACCTACCAAATATATCTTATCTATCTTTCTATAAAATCTTATTCTCATATCATCTCTTTCACCATTTCCTCTGAAAATCACAACAATTTCAGCTTATTTCCATTAAAGGTCAGTTTAGCTTCCCTTGATGTGAATTTGTCTACAATTACTTTTTCAATTGTTTGTTTCATTTATTGCTTGTTCAAGTAGAAAATTTGGTTAAAAAGGATTTTCAAGAAACTTTGGATCTCACCCTTTGACTTGGGTTGGATTTTTGGTACTAGATTCATTTTATTTTTTTCATTTTGATTAGTGGGTATTGGTTTTTTTTAATTAAAGTGATTAATTAGTAGGAGGTTTGTTTGTGGGCATGATTCTTTGCAATTTTAACCTCATTGTTTTACTTGTTTGTTTATTAACTGTTTGCTTATATTTTGTTTGCTCAAGTAGAAAATTTGGTTAAGAGGGCTTAAGAAACTTTGGATCTTACCTTTTGACTTGGGTTGGATTTTTGGTACAAGATTCAATTTTTTTACATTCTGATTAGTTGGTATAAGTTTTTTTTTAAAAAATTAAAGTGATTAATTGATAGGAGTTATGTTGAGGGGCATGTTTCTTTGCAGTTTTAATCTCATTGTTTTGACTTGTTTATTTATTAACTGTTTGCTTAACTTTTGTTTGCTCAAGTAGGATATTTGGTTAAGAGGGCTTAAGAAACTTTGGATCTTACCTTTTAAGCTCATTCGTTTACTTGTTTGTTTATACATTGTGTTGCTTTTGGTTGGTAACCTTTAAGGCTGGATCTTTTGCATTTTAGTGCGAAATATCAAACAGGAAATAAGAAGATTGGATTCAAGTTTATTGTTGGGATTATATCATGCAGTTTTTACTATAAAATAAGTGTAGCTAAACAAGCCTTAGTTTTGGGAAATTGAACTGCAGTTGGCTATTCTATAACAAAGACGAGTATTATAGAGAAGTGGGAAATCGGGAAAAAAATGTTATTAAGAAAAATATACGGAAATGAGAAGCATTGGTGCTATTCATCATTAACAGAATTATACAGCTCTACTAAAGAATTAGTCAGCTATAATTGACAAAAAAAATGTAATTATAAATTATAAAGTACACTATCTACATAGAACAAAATAATTTTAGTACGATAAAAAATAGGATAATCTTTATAGAGTTGAAATTTTAGTTTATGAGTTGGTGATCTTTAATATTTTTGATTTCCTTACCCCAATGTATATTAGTTTGTTAAATATGTTCTACTCTGGGTCATGGTAGATATCAAGAATGAACTTTCATAATTTCCTTTTTGATAGAGAGAATTGGTTTATCAAAGCTTTTTAGTTGAGTATTTGTAACCAGATATTTGCTTAAATGCTGGATACTCTATTCTTATAGCTCCCATCTTAGTGACCATTTCGTCCGTCACTTTTGTATCCGGTTTACGTTTTGAAGAACGAAACTATGTGGACCTATTTTGTCGGGATTATAGCATGACTTGCTTTTCGTCAATCTCTATAAATATATAATCTACCTATTGAAAAAGTTAACTCCTTGCCTTGTATAAATTTCATGTTACCAAATGTCACCTTATAGTTTTCGGTTTATGCTGTGATACCATTCCAAAGATACTCTTCAATTTTGCATTTTCTTAACTTATATTCTTGGAATGTAACTTCAAAGAATTAATCTTGTCTGTTTCATTTTTTACGGGATCCCATTATTTTGGTTTTCACTTAATTGTTGTGATATTACCTTCTGCAGTTCTTGGAAAATTATATCAGAATGATCTAGTTTTATAAATCATAAGAGCACTTCTAAAAAAATGAGGGGCGACGAGTCATGGTTTAGTAGTCTGTGGAAAACATCGCGGAAGAGAATATCTACAGAACCGGAAAAAACTACTATCGGAATATTAGCTTTTGAAGTGTCAACTTTAATGACTAAGTTTGTCAATTTGTGGCAATGTCTCAGCGATTTTCAGATCGTTAGGCTAAAAGAAGATTTAGAAAACTCATTTGGTGTGAGAAAGCTCGTCTCAGACGATGACAAGTACTTGATGGATCTTGCACTTGCTGAGATGATTGAAAATTTGGTACTTTTGGCAAAATCTGTAGCAATGCTAGGAAAAAAGTGTAAGAACCCAGCTTATCATGAGCTAGAATGTGTTTTTGACGACCCTTTTGCTATGGATATTAACTGGTGTGGGTGGGAATACAAAATAAATAAAATGGAGAGAAAAGTTAAGAAAATGGAAAGATTTGTTGCGATGACCACACAAATGCACCAGGAACTAGAAGTTTTGGCTGAGCTTGAGCAGGCTCTCAGGAGAATGAAAGCCAACTCTGATTTAAGCCAGGTGAATTTACGATTATAAATTTTATCGCGCCTTTGATTATGATTATGATTTTTTTTTGTTGCTTTACCTCATATGCGACTGGAACCTTAGACGTCAGACTCAATCTCTGGTACTGGGTGAAGTGGTTTTTCTAATGTTTTCATTATTTAATTACATTATACGTTTTTTAGATTTTTCTTGCTTTTGGCCTCTTTCTTATTTTTAGCTTTTTGCCGACTTTCTTTGTTTTTTATTTTATTTTTGAGCAACTATCTTTGTTTTCCGCCGGACTTTTTAGCTTATTTTTACCACCGAACTGACTCGCTTTGTCTCTCAGGTGAAATTGTTAGAGTTTCAAAAGAAAGTGACATGGCAGCGGCAGGAAGTCAAGAATCTGCGCGCCATGTCTCCATGGAGAAAGACATACGATTACACTGTACGACTTTTCCTTAGATCCCTTTTCACACTAGTTACTAGGATCAAGTATGTCTTCGAAATTAGTCAACCACACAAAATGGGAGAAATTTTGGAAGATACGGAGGAAAACTTTCTTTATCGTAGCTATTCATTATCTTCACGTATGCTGACATCAGTTCACCCATCTGAGAATCGCCTGTTTGGGATTGATTCTGCGGAAAAAGTCAATAAGATTAAATTGAAGAAAAAAGATAAAAATAAAACTAGACGCTTTTCTCATGGATCTTTTGGAGGATGTATCCCAAGCGTGACTGAGTCTCCTTATAAGCAGAGTTTTATGCAGACTCGTAAAGGATCTCTGAAGGCGACCGCTACTTTTTCAAGTGATAGATACATATTTAAAGACAGAAAAAAAGAGCAACTTTTTATGCCACACTTCATTTCGAAGCGCAAGTTACTCGTACCCTCCTCTTCTACGCTTGGTGGCGCTTGTTTATATCTCCACTATGCGAATATCATCATTTTAATTGAAAAGCTAGCATTGGCTCCTCACTTAATCAGCTTAGACGCTAGAGACGACTTATATAATATGTTACCCACAAGTATGAGATCCACCCTCAGGATGAAGCTAAAGTTATTCTCCAAGACTCCAGCATTGTCTATATATGATTCTACTCTTGCGAAGGAGTGGGGATTGGCGTTGACTAAAATAGTTGAGTGGCTAGCTCCCCTTGCTCATAACATGATTAGGTGGCATTCTATGCGTAACTTTGAGAAAGACCGGTTGTTATCTCAGACGAATATTCTTCTTGTCCAAACGCTCTACTTTGCAGATCAACAGAAAACTGAAGCTGCGATCGTAGAACTTCTTATGGGCCTAAATTACCTTTCTAGGTTCGGAGGAGCAATTGGTAATAAAATGCTTTAGTGAAGAGAATTTGTTGCTGACACGCTTAGTAAAATCAAACGGTACATCAAAGGTTGTGCTATTATCTTTTCTAAGCCTATAGCAAAGGTGCAGATGAAGTTTGTGAAGTGCTCGGTTATTTTAGTTTACCCTTCCATTAAGGTATGCTTTGAGCCTCTGGAGAGGTTTCTTTCTCTGACTTGTTACACTTGTCTCTCTTTTGGGATTGGGATTTGCTAATGTTACAACATAAACCAATAAACCATGATCCCAACTCCCAAGTTTCCATCATTACTATATGTAAAAGTCTCTTATACCGTCTTATGACAATGAAGGGGGAAAAATAGTGGATGAATGTAGGTCTTAAACGTGTCATTGTAAAGTAAATTTTCAACTTGTACCATTACAATTTGTAGAATTTCTAATAACGCTATGTTGGATAGCATGTTTTTGCCCTCCTTTTCTGTTAAGAAATTTTCTACACATTTCAGTTTTTGAATATAGTATTGAGCCTGAATTGGTGATTAAGAACTCGTAATGTTAATGCCAACATACTATAATTAGCATGTTTCTCTGATACACATCTAAGGGAAATTTAATATTTAGCACATACTTTTGTGTGTTTTGTTTAACAATTGATATGTTGCATCATTGCACATCGTTGAGTAACAATGCTTAGTATAAAGAGATAAAAATAAGTAGCATCATTGATCATCTTTACCTAATCCTAAAAGAGATTTTAACCCAGTTTTATTTAATAACATCCCAAACTTTGTACTGAGTCACAAATTTCCCTACATTTAAACCATAAGCCTACCCGACCACGCTTGGTTCTATTTTTGGCGGAATGAAAAGAGATAACCGGACCACAATTAGGACCAGTAATGCAGCGAGGGGGAGTAAACACTTAATTTTTTCTATAAATGCTTGTAGATATATCAAGTGATCAATATCTTTCTCGTCCATATTTTATTTTATTTTAGCAACTTTTGTAATCTCAACATTGGGCCTTATCGTAAGCTTTTGGATGTTTGAGGTTGTCATGGAGCATCCTATCGTGGTAGTAGTCTATGGAACCAATACGAGCATTTTATGCATGACATGGTTTAATCAATGAAGGATTACTCCTCGACTGATGTAGTCAGTGGCGGGGCTAGGATCCCTATATGAGGGGCGCTGAATTGTTTTTTCTTTGGTTTATATGGGAGTGCTGAAAGACTTAACATATGCAATTTTTGTTATAATGCATAACAAAACTCCGTGTTTTTCTAATATGAGGTGTTGCAGTCCTCTCCATCCTACTCAAAAGCTCCTCCCTCGGATACAGTGCACTTTTACATAGATATATTTGAAACTTAAAACTAAGCCCGGAGAAGATCTGGCCTACAAAGCTTTCATAAAAATTTAATTTTATCATTGAAATGAGATACTATCGCATACTGAAGTTTCACCTTGAAGCATTTGAGAGGGTCTTTCTAGCCTGGCTCAGACGTAGTTAAACCAAGTTTTGTCATGTTTGTGAGATGAGGTGAACGGATTACCAATTCTTTTTTTTTGCTTATAATTCAGCTAGATCCCTCTTGTTTGCATTAGTGGATTGATTATGAGTTTGTCTAGGTCTTATTTCAGACCCAGAAGTTCACTGCTGCCATGGATTGAGTAGAACCACATAAAAAGTGTCGCTTTACGCTAATTGACATTTATCGAGTTTATACACATACAAACACACAAAATTACAATGCTTTGACAATGGCATCGATAAATGTTCAAAAATACGCTGAATGATCGATATGTAGATCATTATCGTACTTACATTTGGAGGAAAATAGAATAAAATATAGAAAACTAACTTGCTAATTTGTGGCATTAGGCCTTATTTTAAGGAAAGGACGGAAATATCTTTAAGAAGTCTTGGAATAAATTTGTAAACAAACAAGTCTTAAAACAATTAATAGGTTGATACCCGTTTTTTAGGTATTGCTTTGAGAGGAATTAGCTTTCTTAGTGCAATCCCCATTCGCTCGTTCATATCTGTACTTGCCGGATCAATTACTCCATCAATCTCCCAGTCGAAAGATTGTAACATGGAGGCCAAAGCAAGGTGAATGACTCGATGAGCCAGAGAAAGCCCCACACAAATCCTCCTCCCAGACCCAAACGGTATAAGCTCAAAATGTTGCCCTTTGTACTCTATGGCTTTGTCTAGAAACCTCTCGGGCTTGAAAGATAGAGGGTCGTCCCAGGACTCTGGGTCTCTTCCAATCGCCCACACATTTACATAAACCTGCATGGTCAAAATGGTTTAGCTCAGTTACTCGGTATAGGGTGCGGGTGCTCAATACTTGAGATCTCGTGTCCGAGTCTCAAAATTTGAAGGCTTGAAAGCTTATCAACCCTTTTAGGTTAAGAGAGATGAATAGACCTGTGTGTTTTGGGGAATAAAGTAACCCATATATTCACAATCCTGCATTGAGTTTCTCGGCACTAAAAGGGGAACCGGTGGATGGAGACGGAGGGTTTCCTTAATTACCGCTTGCAAATAATGTAAATTGTCTATATCGCTCTCCTCAACCTTCCTTTCGGTCCCAATGACTCGGTCAAGTTCTTGTTGGACCTTGGTCATAGTCGCAGGGTTACGCAGTAGCTCTGCCATCGCCCACTCTATCGTGCTACTCGTTGTTTCTGACCCTGCGAAGAACATTTCCTGCAGATTTTCCTTAGGTATAAATGATTGTTCTAAGCCGTGCGGAAACAAAGTTATAAAAGAACATAATTAATTTGTGCAAATTGAAAAATAAAAACCTAAAGTTATACTCAATTTTTTAACAATGAACGCTCTTGCTAACAATCTTTAAAATACAATTTATGAAATCACGGTTCGTCATTTATAACAGCAAAATGGTAAACTTTTGCTTATGTTTTCTTAAAAAAATAGAAAAGAGCGTAAAAAGCATTAAGGTTTGACTTTTCCGGGAAATTGACATTTTCTTGTACCACTCTGACAAATGCAAAATTTTAAAGACGTTATGAACCAAGTTTAATATAACAGAAGTAATTTCATGTATAACAGCGGAAAGAATACAACATTACCATTATGATTGTCGTCACGTTCCGATCAGAGACCCTGTCGCACTCATTCGGCTCCTCTTTCGACTCCAAAATAACATCCAACAAGTCTTTACCAGTTTTCACTCTCCCCAACTGCTTCTTCTCTTCAACTCTTTCCGCTACAAACACGGATATAATCTTTTTAGCTCTCCACATGTCACGTTCCATATTTTTCTTGATCCTAAGAGGATCGAACGGCTTCAAGAAAGGGAAAAAGTCTGCAATATTTGGCTTTCCTGCCCATTCCATAACCATGTTCATAGCATCAGAGAACTCTCGACCTTCTTTAGACTCCGGATCCAAAATGTCCCTCGACAGTACAATGTTACCAACAACATTGAAAGCCATAAGAAAAAGAAAATGGCAAATATCCACTGCCCCTGATCCTCCTTGCGCACGTGATTGTTTCGAATCTTCCTCTATCCAACGTATCATGTTATCGACGCATTTTCTCCTTAAGGAAATTGTTTCGTTAATTCTCCGAAGCCGAGTGAAACAAAGTCGCCTCAACAGCTGCCAATTTTTTCCATAACGTCCCATGGCAGGTGATCCTTCGCGGTAGCCATGTGCGGTTAGCGCATGTGGGACCGTTCTATCGCAGAAAATATCATCGTAGTTTTTGAACAACTCAGAAGCAGAATTGGGTGATTGTACAACCATAGTGTTAATAAACCCTAGTTGCAACCAGAGAAGTGGCCCGTATTTGAACTTAAGGTCGTAGAGGGTCTGATGTGGCATGGTTCCGATATCCAGCAAGTTGCCGATGATGGGCCATGTTGGCGGCCCAGGTGGTCGGAGTCTGTTTAAGCCACGTTTCTTAGCCTTGACCCAAATCACCAAAAGAATAACAAAAGTAGCTACTAATATTAACCAGGGTACAGAACTCCATGTTCTATCCATTCTCTGGGTTATTGAGTCGTCTATGCATTTCCTATGTGTACTTTTTGATAACCTTTTTTTGTGGACATACATAATACTGGTTGATTTATGATGAATAAGATCAAATCACCATCCAGATTGGCTACTAATGACACGTACTAAGATCACGTATCAGTTTATTTATAATTTTTCTTATATTTAAATTAATTAAAATTAATTTTATATTTATAGGGTAACAATTTAACGTTATGCATTTTTTAGATTTTCTATCAAATTTATTATCATAACTAAATATTACAATATTTTAATATACTTCTATCAATTTTTTTCAAACTAAATTAATTTAATAGAGCAAACACATTAAATAACTTACACGTTTTCTCTTATTTAAAGTAAAAAGTACATTTTTACAACTTATAAGTAAACGTTTTGGTTTATACAAATTATCAGTTTTTTTATCAATTTCTCTATAAAACTATACAACTCATATTTTTGTTATTTTATTAATTTATACGTGAAAAGTACAAATAAATGAGAGAGAATAAGAGCAAAGTAAGAAAGATAAATTATTATTTTAATTACAAGAAAACATTCTGATCACTTATATTTGAGTTTATGTAAATTTAAGATAATGGATAATAAAACTGATGCACGTATAATTTTAAAACAATATACTCGTATTTAAAATAAATAAGTCCTATAAGGTACTAATAGATTAGTGTATCTAACTTTATGTCTTGTCTAGCGTGATGATTTGTGTAGCTTAACAATTTTTATTTTATTTTTGGAAACAAGCAGCTACAATAACACGAGTTTTTTTTTACCATTTAGTAGTAATTCATTACTTCATATGGAAACTTCAAATTCAAGGGGGTGACTTGTAATTTTTAAATAACCACAGTTTGGTAAATAGTTTCTACAATAGAGAGGGGGTAGTCTGTAAAACTCTCCCCTGTGGAGCCATTGGATCAACAGTGGGATCCACACACTGTAAGATCCAATGGTGTTACAGGAGTGTTTTCCAGACTATACCTCTGGCACCCCTTATCCTTCTACAATAGCTATGGTTTGGAAAAAAAAATCTCACAATAACACACTCCGTTTAATTAATTATCGTCTTATCCGATGATTGGCCACAGAGATAGCAAATATGTCATCGTGAATCAAGGCGCATCAGTACATTCAATAAGTAATTATTATTTTTAAAAAAACCCTACTTTACAAACACTTTTAAAGTTTACTAAATGATCAAAATTATATAACTTTTTTACCCCAGATTAATTATATACATCTTATCATTGTATCTTCATCCTTCCCATATAACAACTATCATAATTCAATATCATAAGCAATATAATTTTATTATAAATTACTAATCATTCTTTTTATTGATTCATTAAAATTTTAAAATCGAAGGGACATTGCATAAAACAGATATATACACATGTATACATGTATTAGAAACAAATTTCAGTAGGGAACTACAAGATTTCTCAATTAATCTGTTTAACGGCTCACCATCAAGTTTCGATCACGTCATCCACAAAATGAGTTCTCCAAAAAAAAAAAAAGAGGGTTATTTATCCCAAAAAAAAATGCATAGCAGTTCATGAACCATCATCCATGCTATACATTCATGGTCGTTTGTCTCAAGTCTCAACATGGTTCTGAGTAAATTCTTTTTAAGGAGTTTTAAATAAAATCTATACCTATATCACCATGAGTTATAAATTATAATAAAGCAAAGATAGTGATAAAATACAAAGAAAGAGAAAGGTTTATTGAATTATCTTGGTTGAAAACTTACATGGCTACACCGGCTTTATATAGCCAAAATTTGGTCACGAATAAAATCATACATAATCTCAAATAAATAAAATCTTCTCGATATGGAAATTATATATATCTATTCTTATGATAATGATATTCAATCAAAGATTCATGCATTAGTATACTAACTTGATTTTGTGAATAAATGGGTTAACATCTTCCTTAATAGATAGAGTCACGGAAGTACAATATGAAATGGAAAGGTGGCCTGAATAACAATATAAAAACACATGAAACAAACGTTATTGAGAGTAATACTTCTAATTTCATTTTTCTAGCTTCTGAAGAGGGTCTTTATAGAACGTAATTAAACAAAGTTTTGTCGTGTTTAAGAGATAAGGAGAACGGATTACCAATTCTTTTTGGCCATAATTCAGCTAGATCCACTCTTTTTGTATTACTGGATTGAGTATGAGTTTGTCCAGGTCTTATTTCAGACTCAGAAGTTCAACACTGCCATGGATTAAGACTACAACCAAATAAAAAGTGTTGCTTTACTTTAATTGCCATTTATTGATCTTTTACCGACGCATTCACACAAAATTACAACCATGACATGGGAAATTGTTCATACATACGCTGAAAATTGACTTATGTGGGTGTCAAATTTTAAAATTTTAAAATGAGTTGTGTCAAATCATCGTTTTTAACATATTTAAGTGAAATTGCATGGTCAAAAATTGAAAAACGTACAAGTTTTAGAATTATGAGGTGTCGTCGCCCCGATGGTCTGCTCTTAGCTTCCCCTGCGCTGAATGATCGATGTATAGATCATTATTGTACTTACATTTGGAGGGAAAAAAAAAGGAAATATTGAAAAATAATTTTCAAATTTGTGGTGTAGCATTATTTCAAGGAAAGCACGGAAATATCTTTAGAAAATCTGGGAATAAATTGTAACAATTAATAGGTTGTTCCATTTTTAGGTATTGCTTTGAGAGGAACGAGCTTTCGTAGTATAATCCCCATTCGCTCGTTCATATATGTACTTAATTGCCGGATCAATTACTCCATCAATGTTTAATGTTTTGAGCGAGAGTTTAGTTTCCTTATAATTCAGTCTCCTAGAGAAATTGATGTACATGTGGAAGGATTTTTAAAAAAAATACATATTATTATCAAAATTAGGAATATAATGGAATTGATGCAATTGCTCTAATGGTAAGAAGACAGTTTATCGACAATCTCTATATGTAATATATCGGACGGTTTAGGTTTGGTTCCCGTTCTATACCAAACTTCTGAGTGCACTACTGATAATTAAAGAATTATATTGATCACTTGTACAAGAATTTTTACTAAGTATTATTTATGATTAGAAAGTAAAAACAGTGCAACGATGGTCTGTTTTTGGAAAATGTAAAATTATACTTTATAAGTTTTCTAACTTTATAACCAAGTTTTATAATTTAACAATGTTTTATGTTTTTTTTAAATAACCAAGAAAATGGTCAACGGTCAAACTAATAAATCATAATTACATTTTGCAACTCTGAATTACGATATTGCATTAGATTCAAATTTTTATCGCAGAATAAAATGCTCCTGTATATATACACGTGTTGGAGTTTTGTATTTTATACAAAATAGTTTGTCCAACTTTGACAAACCAGTTTAGTTTAAACTTTATGAAATGGTTTGGGCATAGTTCTAAACCGAAGTATATTAGACAGGGTTTTAAATAGCGTTATCGTTACCGTAGCGTTTTTTCGAGAGAAACGCTAAAAACGCAAATAGCGTTGCTACATAGCGCTTTGCGGTGTATTTTTTTTTTTTGCCTAAATACATATAAATATAGCATTAAATTCAAAACATCTAATAAAAATTAATTAAATATATATAAAAATTGTAATTAATAATCACAAAATGATTATACTTGAGATGCCAGAGTATTTAATTTATTTGCAAGATTTTTGGGGTTTGATTCTCTTTAAACTCCAATAATTTCATTAAAATTTTGACCAAAAAAAATAAAAAATTAATTTAAATTTTTTTTTTGGACTGCACCCGCTATAGCGTAAATAACGTCCGCTATAGCGTAAATAACGTTCATATAGCGTGAATTTAGCGTTTTCCATCCAAATAGCGTATTTAGCGTTGCGGTTTTCTTTCAAAAACCACTATATCGCACAACGTTGCACAACGTTACGAGGTTTTTAAAACAGTGCTATTAGAGCGCTTTGAAAAATGTAAATTTTGTCTAAAACTGATAATTACTGTGAAAATATTGACCTGCGAAAATGAGGTTAGGGGGGAATTTCGGGAATGAAAAAAAGGAAAATTATTGATTATTACATAAAATCACACTTAATATTCAAATCTCACAGTCACAATTCTTATGTAAGATTTGATATATATTAACACAGCATGAGTAAACATCAAATTAAAAACAAAGAGGTCACAAATAGGCTGAGTGATCTATATAGGTAGATCATTATCGTTCTTGAAAAGAAAAATGAAATATTAAGAAAAGTAACTTGCAAATTTGTGGCTTCGGCAATATTTCAAGGAAAGCAAGTAAATTTTTTTTATAGAAAAGTCTTCGAAAAAGTTAGGTTTAGGAAACTAAATTTATAAACTAACAAGTCTTGAACAATTAATAGGTTGATGCCCGTTTTTTAGGTATTGCTTTGAGAGGAATTAGCTTTCGTAGTGCAATCCCCATTTGCTCGTTCATATCTGTACTTGCCGGATCAATTACTCCATCAATCTCCCAGTCGAAAGATTGTAACATGGAGGCCAAAGCAAGGTGAATGACTCGATGAGCCAGAGAAAGCCCCACACAAATCCTCCTCCCAGACCCAAACGGTATAAGCTCAAAATGTTGCCCTTTGTACTCTATGGCTTTGTCTAGAAATCTCTCGGGCTTGAAAGATAGAGGGTCGTCCCAGGACTCTGGGTCCCTTCCAATCGCCCACACATTTACATAAACCTGCATGGTCAAAATGGTTTAGCTCAGTTACTCAGTATAGGGTGCGGGTGCTCAATACTTGAGATCTAGTGTCCGAGTCTCAAAATTTGAAGGCTTGAAAGCTTATCAACCCTTTTAGGTTAAGAGAGATGAATAGACCTGTGTGTTTTGGGGAATAAAGTAACCCATATATTCACAATCCTGCATTGAGTTTCTCGGCAATAATAAGGGAATCGGTGGATGGAGACGGAGGGTTTCCTTAATTACAGCTTGCAAATAATGTAAATTGTCTATATCGCTCTCCTCAACCTTCCTTTCGGTCCCAATGACTCGATCAAGTTCTTGTTGGATCTTGGTCATAGTCGCAGGGTTACGCAGTAGCTCTGCCATCGCCCACTCTATCGTGCTACTCGTTGTTTCTGACCCTGCGAAGAACATTTCCTGCAGATTTTCCTTAGGTATAAATGATTGTTCTAAGACGCGCGAAAACAAAGTTATAAAAGAACATAACTAAATTAATTTGTGCAAATTGAAAAATAAATACCTAAATTTATACTCAATTTTTTAACAATGAACGCGATTGCTGACATTCTCTAAAAGACAATTTATGAAATCACAGTTCGTCATTTATAACAGCAAAATGGTAGACATGCTTATGTTTTCTTAAAATAAAATAGAAAAGAGCGTAAAAAGCATTACGGTTTGACTTTTCCGGGAAATTGTACATTTTCTTGTACCACTGACAAATGCAAAACTTCAAAGACGTTATGAACCAAGTTTAATAAAACAGAAGTAATTTCATCTATAACAGCGGAAAGAGTACAACATTACCATTATGATTGTCGTCACGTTCTGATAAAAGACCCTATCGCACTCATTCGGCTCCTCTTTCGACTCCAAAATAACATCCAACAAGTCTTTGCCAGTTTTCACTCTCCCCAACTGCTTCTTCTCTTCAACTCTTTCCGCTACAAACACGGATATAATCTTTTTAGCTCTCCCCATGTCACGTTCCATATTTTTCTTGATCCTAAGAGGATCGAACGGCTTCAAGAAAGGGAAAAAGTCTGCAATATTTGGCTTTCCTGTCCATTTTATAAACATGTTCATAGCATCAGAGAACTCTTGACCTTCTTTAGACTCTGGATCCAAAATGTCCCTCGACAGTACAATGTTACCAACAACATTGAAAGCCATAAGAAAAAGGAAATGGCAAATACCCACTGCCCCTGATCCTCCTTGTGCACGTGATTGTTTCGAATCTTCCTCTATCCAACGTATCATGTTATCGACGCATTTTCTCCTTAAGGAAATTGTTTCGTTAACTCTCCGAAGCTGAGTGAAACAAAGTCGCCTCAACAGCTGCCAATTTTTTCCATAACGTCCCATGGCAAGTGATCCTTCGTGGTAGCCATGTGCGGTTAGAGCATGTGGGACCGTTCTATCACAGAAAATATCATCGTAGTTTTTGAATAACTCAGAAGCAGACTTGGCTGATTGTACAACCATAGTGTTAATAGACCCTAGTTGCAACCAGAGAACTGGCCCGTATTTGAACTTAAGATCGTAGAGGGTCTGATGTGGCATGGTTCCGAGATCCAGCAAGTTGCCGATGATGGGCCATGTTGGTGGCCCAGGTGGTCGGTGTCTGTCCAAACCACGTTTCTTAGCCTTGACCCAAATCACCAAAAGAATAACAAAAGTAGCTAGTAGTAGTATTGTGGAACTCCATGTTCTATCCATTTTCTGGTTTATTAAGTCTTGTCTATGTATTTTGTGACTTTTGTGTATGCATTTCCTGAGACAGGTTAAATAGGACCATGAATGGCCGTCCAGACTAGGGAATAATGTTCGGTAAGTACCTAACTATAGCTTTTAAGTCTAGTCCTGCCGCAATGTTAGGTACAAATAATAATAATACACGTTAATTAGGGTTAGTTAATAATTGGTCCATCAAAACAAAACTATTTAATAATCGGTTAATTACAAAATTTAATTAATAATTGGTCACTTATTTGTAAAATTAATTAATGTTCGGTAAGTACCTAACTATAGCTTTTAAGTCTAGTCCTGTCTAGACACAGTGTTAGGTACAAATAATAATCATGCAATTTAATTAGGGTTAATTAATAATTGGTCCATCAAAACAAAACAATTTAATAATTGGTTAATTACAAAATTTAATTAATAATTGGTCAATTATTTATAAAATTAATTAATGTTCGGTAAGTACCTAACTATAGCTTTTAAGTCTAGTCCTGTCTAGCCGCAATGTCAGGTACAAATAATAATAATACAATTTAATTAAGGTTAATTAATAATTGGTCCATCAAAACAAAACAATTTAATAATTGGTTAATTATAAAATTTAATTAATAATTGGTCAATTATTTGTAAAATTAATTTATGTTCGGTAAGTACCTAACTCTAGCTTTTAAGTCTAGTCCTATCTAGCCGCAGTGTTAGGTACAAATAATAATAATACAATTTAATTAGGGTTAATTAATAATTGGTCCATCAAAACAAAACAATTTAATAATTGGTTAATTATAAAATTTAATTAATAATTGGTCAATTATTTGTAAAATTAATTAATGTTCGGTAAGTACCTAACTATAGCTTTTAAGTCTAGTCCTGTCTAGCCGCAGTGTCAGGTACAAATAATAATAATACAATTTAATTAGGGTTAATTAATAATTGGTTCATTAAAACAAAACAATTTAATAATTGGTTAATTACAAAATTTAATTAATAATTGGTCAATTATTTGTAAAATTAATTAATAATTGGTCACCCACCTAATTACCCAATAAAAATAAAAAAAAAAGGAAAAACTTAGAAAAAACTTAGAAAAAAAATGAAAAAAAATCAGGAAATATTTTAAAAAAATATTTTAAAAAATGAAAATGCAAAAAAAAACTGAAAAAAACATTTAAAAAAGTCGGGAACCTAAAAAACCCCGAAAAAATGGTAAAAATCCAAGAAAACTCCCAAAAATCAAAATAACAAAAAAAATTCAAAAAATCGGAAATCCGAAAAAACTCAAAATAGGTATAAAAAAAAAAAACCTAAAAATCCAAAAAATCCAAAATCACAAAATAATGAAAAAACGTTCAAAAAAGTCAAGAACCCGAAAAATGGTAAAAAATTAAAAACAAACTGAGAAAAATCAAATTAACAAAAAAATGAAAAAACGTTCAAAAAAGTCGGGAACCCGAAAAAATTCCGAAAAATGGTAAAAAAAATAAATAAATAAACCAAGAAAAATAAATAAATCCAAAATCACAAAAAAAAATGAAAAAGGTTCGAAAAAGCCGAAAAGTCCAAAAAATGTTAAAAACTTTAAAATAACTTGCAATTATTTTCAAATGACTAAAAATGACTTAAAAATCACTTAGAATATTTTTAAAATTATTCGAGATATTTTTTTAAAATGACTCAAACTGTTTTTAAACTTACCGAAAATGACTCATACTGTTTTTAAAATGATTTAAATATGACTCGGACTGTTTTTAAAATTATTTAAAATGACTCGGACTGTTTTTAAAATGACTTAAAATAGATCAGACTTTTTTTAAAATGACTCAGACTGTTTTTAAAATGACTCGAAATAACTCAGACTGTTTTTAAAATGACTCACATTGTTTCTAAATGACTCAGAATAATTTTAAAATGACTCGGACTATTTTTAAAATGACTGAAAATGACTCGGACTGTTTTTAAAATGATTTAAAATGACTCAGTCTATTTTTAAAATGATTTAAGACGACCCAGTCTATTTTTAAAATTACTCAGATTGTTTTTAAAATTATTTATATTGTTTTTAAAATAACTTAAAACGACTCAAACTGTTTTAAAAATGACGTAAAACGACTCAGACTGTTTTTTTAAGTGACTTAAAATGACTTATACTGTTTTTTAAAATTACTCAGATTGTTTTTAAATGACTTAAAACGACTCAGACTATTTTTAAATAACTTGAAATGACTCAGACTGTTTTTAAAATAACTAAAAATGACTCATACTGTTTTTAGATTGATTTAAAACGACTAATACTGTTTTTAAAATTATTCAGACTATTTTTAATATAAATTAAGACGACTCAGACTGTTTTTTTTGTTTTTGGATTTTTGTTGATTTTAGATTTTTTGTGATTTTTAAAATTTTATTCGTGTTTTTTCGGGGTTTTGCATTTTTAAAGTTTTTTTTTTTTTTGTTTAGTTTTTTTTTCATTTTTTCATTTTTTCAATTTTATTTTCTGGATTTTTTCTTATTTTTTACATTTTTATTGGTTAGTTAGGGGAAATAGACCCATCATTAATTAATTTCAGTTTCATGGGTCAATTCTTAATTAAGTTGTAGATAAGTTATCAATTCAAAATTTACTGTATTAATTAACTAAGTTTTGTCTGGTCACAAGATTGGGCACGAATACAACCTACGATTTACGCACATGTAAAAAAAATAAAAATATTATAGAGTCGGACACGTCCATAGGTAGGACACAGCAAATGGACTATCCGGCACGGTATATTGGTATGTATGTTATAAATTTTTTGTTGATTAGTTGGATACACGGTTCGAACACGGCTCAACGATGACAATTCACAGCTAGCTCAAAAATTAGTTATATTTAGTTTTTTTTTAACATGAAGTGTTATATAATAATGTATATTTCATAACACTTATGTTAAAATAGTCGTATTATACTATATAGAATTGCATTCTGATGCTATCAGAGTGTTAATTTTGAACTTGATAAAAAAAGCTTTATTTCTCTCTCACACACACACATATATATATATGATCAATTACAGTAAAACTTCTATAAATTAATATTATTGGAACCGGAAATATTTATTAATTTAGAGAGTTATTAATTAATAGATAAATTAATATTTCATAAGAAAAAATTATTTAAACATCCCTATTTTTTATTAAAGCAGGGAACCTTGCCCAGATTACAGCAAAGAAAAAACCAGATTTACGACGCAGTGATTCTTACAACTATTTAAAGGAGAAAAAAACTCACTGCCATTTCTAGAATAGAAACTAAACTAGAATCATTAGTAGGAAACATTATTTTGGCCTAAATCTGCCAATATCATTCATTTCCATAATATATTCTCCACACATTTTTTGTGGCAATTTCAAAAAAGTTTCGTAACTTTATGTATTTCCACCCAAATCCCATTTTGCAAGCGTATCAAACACCATATTTTGTTCCCGCCAAACATGCTTTAAAGTACCCCCTACAAAACCAAAAAGCTCTGTTATGTCTTCCCACTCATTTACGAACTTCAAAGGTACTCTACTTCTCTTCTCGTACCAATCAACAATCATTTTAGCATCCACTTTAACTATAATCTCATTTAAACTCATAGTATAGCACAAATTTAAACCATATAGAAGTGATTTAATTTCAGCTTCTAAGGAGCATTCTGCTTCAAGAAACACGCTAAAAGCAATGATCATTTTAGCACTTTCCTCTCTAATAATTCCTCCCCCGCCTGCTTTGCTTGTTCTTTTATCAAAAAAACCATCAACATTTAACTTTAATCTTTCAATGGGTGGTTTAAGCCACCTTAGAAGGATAGACTTTTTAACATAGCAGGGGCTTGGTTTTATTTTAAGAAACTCTAGAGTTAACTTTTATGTCATTGTAAGTTTTCTTTTTGGCTTTATAATGAGATTTAAATCTTGCAACCAGCTCATAATCTACTTTTTCAAGTCTTCAATATTCATATCTTCATCTTCATACTTATATCTTGTTTTACTTAGCCATATTTCCCAAATAACAAAAAAAAAAGGTAATAATTGCCAATTTACTGGCTTGTGATCCCCCTTTGAGCTTTTCACACCACTGAGTAATATAAGTTTTTCATGGTATATTTTTATCATAATTCATACCAAAAATTCTTCCAAAGCGATTCCACAGTTCCTGAGCAATGTGACCCCCCCAAACAGATGATCAGCTGAATCCTCTTGAGACTTTTTGCAACACGAACATTTTGAAGCTAGCGCTATACCATATTTCTTGATATCTTCATCCAACTTTATCCTCTTATGCCATAATTTCCAGCAAAAAACTGTAATTTTCTGAGGTATATCAGGATTCCATACAAAATTTGCCATGTTCCATACTGGATTCTTTCTTCTATAAAATTTATAAACCTCTTTTGCTTTCAATGTGCCATTTATAGCATGTCTCCAGTATCTCGCATCTTCCCCTTCTCTTAGTGTCAGTCTAATCCTTCTTATTATATTAATTAGATCTTCAGATCCCATTTCTTTCAAATAATTCCAGTTCCAACCATTTTTATTCAACACTTGATTTAATAAAATATTTGGGTAGATCACTGGGAATTTCGTATTTAGACAACCCTCTTTACACCAATTTTCACTCCAGAAACTCAATGACCCTTCTCTTATCACCCACCCACTATTATTAATTAGTAAGGAAAAGTAATTTGCTAAGTTTTTCCAAGTGGCAGAAGGGCTCTGTGCTATTTTAGGTTCACCCCAATTACTCTTTTTAGCAAAGTATCTCTGGTACATATAAGTCGTCCAAAGAGATTGTTCATTCAAAATCCTCCAACCCATTTTAGCTTCAAGAGCCTTCATCACGTCACTTAAATTTCTTACTCCAATCCCTTCTTCGTCTATTTGTAAGTTAATTACAACTTATATATTATTATGTTATACACGTTATTAACATAATTAACTAGGATCTTTTCCTACATGATGATCATACAATATTAACTGTAATGAGTGTGTTGAAACACATACCTTGAGTCATGCGTAAAGGCGGTAAGCTCTGTAATTTAAAATTGCAGTATTTGAGAATTGGATTCGTATGGCGGAGGTAGATCGCCGGGGTGGAGACTTGAGTTTCTTCTCCTTAACCTATCACTATACTACTTTATGTGTTGTTTATGTGTGTATGTTTTGACACAAATTGAGATGGTATTGTGTCTTTTATATATGTAGGAGTAGGACCCGAGACTTTTCATATATTTTCGATCTCTACCGTCCATCAAGGTAGGATCAATCTCAACCGATCATTATGGTGGAAATGTAGAGTTTATTAACTCACAAATTTATGTTTAAATCATAAATTACATAACTCATGAAATGTATATGGACCAACTTAATGAGAAATATTTATTCTATTTTTAATGAATTAATATTTATAAAATAATTATAAATAATTCTTACATTTTCCCACTTGGTTCATATCATAATTCCATAATCAATCATTAGTACGCAAATAGATTTATGAGACATTTTACTAAACAAATCGGTGATGAGAGTCATGACGGTTACATACTACTTGAGAGCATGGTTCCTTCCATGTACTACGACGACACCAATTTATTCAATAAAGCCTATAAGGCTATAACCGTAATGGTCCAATAATGTCTTAAAAAAAAAGACAGTCCCATTAAACGTCCATAACTTTTCATTCTTGTACGTACTTAAGTGGACAATTGAAACAATAGAAACAAAAAGAAATGAGATCTCTACCTATCAAATAAACAACCATCATTATGTAATACCATATAATTATCTACAATCAAGATACGTGATGTTAACAAAATCTTAATTGTCTTGTGTAGATATCGTTAAGGTATATACGATCATTATGTGTTTATTGATAGTATTGTTTCTAAAATTAGTCTCGAAAACTTAGCATTTACATTATGTGAACTCAACACCATTTGAATGCCAGTTATCAAGAATAATTGCAAACATTCATTTTCAGCGACTTAGTCATAAGCTCGACATAATCTAAGTCGTGAAATTAATTTGCAACTATTATTATGAGTTTTATACTCAAATAATTATATAACTTTTCTTGATGATACATGTGATAATATATTCAATCACTTATGTCATAAAAATTGCTCCAATCTTATATTGAGCAATAAGACATAGATTGCACAATACTTTATTAAGAAATGTAGCAATTTCTCCAAATATTTATTGAGCAATAAAACACGAATTGCACAATAATTTATTGAGAAATGTAACTTATAATTTCTCCATACATTGATTGAGCAATAGGACATAAAATTGATCAATGCTTTATTGATCATTATAGCATATATTAGCGTCGTAATTTAACGAGCAATGAGCCATTGTGAAATATTTAGTTATCACATTTTCTTTCTATGTATCACATCAATGATACGTGAGCATAAAATCTTTATATTCTTGCAAACATAAAACATAAATTAGGCATATTTAATATTATGCAAAAGGTAATCCACTATAAATAATTAATATTTGAGTGTTGCCTATAATAATATGTGTTTTAAGTAAAACTAATAGTTCCAACACATAAGAACCAGTTTGTAATACTATTAATGAGCTGTAAAACTCTTTTAAAATCTTTTATCATTTAAAAACCATTAAAAAACCTATTTACAATTCATTATGGGTGCACTAACTCACTTACGTGAATATGACTATTAGTAAAATAATAGGTTACAAAAACAAAATAATAATGTCTATAACAAATGTTTACTCCCACTACTTCAAAATAATACTTTATGAACACAAAACAAGTTAACGTTTGAAATCAAAGAAAATGGTTGATCAAGAAAATCTCAACAATGAGTTTATTTTAAAATTATTACTTACTCCCACTGATCTTACGCTTACTGTAGAAGTATATGGTTAAATAATACATTAGTAGTGAAACGAGTAATTATCTTCCACTTGTTTAACCATTACTCTAAAACTTATGGTAAGTTACATATAACTTGATAGTGGATGTAACTATATATTAATTATTTAATAAGAATTAGTAAAAACATTAATAGTGGGTGTACCGAATAATCTAATTCTCCCACTAATGTTACCGTAACTTCATCGATAACCAAAACTCCTTTTGTTTAATAAAATCTCGATAAAATTCCATCAAATATAATTATTGGAAAGTATGGATTTATATGCATGTAATGTTATTAAAAACTTTAATTTTCTATTAGATCTAATAACATAAAATTAGTTTCAAGTAAAAACTTTTCATTTACTAACAAACTAATATGCGACCTATAGAAATAATATGAAGAATAAGGCAAAAATTTAGTAAAACTCACGAATTTGAACTTTGAGATTTAATGAATTTAATCATATTAAAATAATATCTCAACTAGTGTTACCATATTTCTCCTTTCAAAATATTAGACAATCATTATTTTCTTACGGAGAAATCATCATGTAACACTACATAACATTTTCATATTTTTCTACTTTTATTTATTAAGTTAATTCATGGTATACTTTCATTAAGTAAATTTGTTATATGTGGGTATCCAAATTCAACTTGACTAATAATACACACCAATAACCATATTAAATTGGTAAAACTTAAGACCAATCTCTTTACATATAAAACAACTTTTATTTTAACAACACATTTAAATCAAGCATATCATTTTGCAAGACAATTTATAACTAATGAAATAAGTCAATAAAATGGATCATTTTAAAATTTTAACTACAAAAATATGGCATCTTTATTTGAGCTATATTTTTATTCTTAATGTTAAATTTAAGTTTGTCCATAATATTTGTTTAACTTGGAAAATATGGTATCTGTGGATATCCTATATTTTCCATCTTAATGTTAAACCATAAGAAATCATTCATAATGTTTACTTAGTCAAAATAATTGAACCTGTGGGCAACCAAGTTACTAAGAATAATTAAAAAATTATAAACATCCAATAGTTATTTGTATCATAATGTTTTGGACCTGTGGGCAACCAAAAACAAACATACATAAAAATCAGTTCTTATGCATCCCGACCCATAACAATACTAGACACAAACATAATTCAGCAACCATAATTAAGGCCCTAATGGATGCAAAACATAACGTTTATCATCAAACATTCGTCTTCAATACTTTGTACATGTGGGCAACCAAAGTCTGTACATATGATGTTGATGCAAAATATTTACTGGCACTAATAATCATTAAAAATATAGATTAAAATATACATTTGATTTTAATCGAATAATATTATTAGTTGTAGCGGTTAAGCTAAATATTCATTAGATTTTATCAAAGCCAATATTGATTTTTAATCAAACGATAATATGAATATTGACATTAGAGCATCAATAACTATAATTGATACTTACGCATACACCAACGCTTATTTAACATTCATCGGTTAAAATTTTGTGCATGTGGGCAAACAAAATTTCACATAATATGAACGTTATATATATGATTTAGATTATAATATATTACCAAAACTTATATGGTATGAAAATAAATTGACTTAACTTTATTTGTCATAAAAAAAAAAGTATGAACAATAATATGTACGACATAATGATTAAAACGTGCGTCATGTTTTAATCAAACAATAATATGTATATCACCCAACTTTCATATGTACATGCATCCTTATCAGTAATGTTCATTGTGACATGTAATATTAAAATTATATATTAAAACACTCTTTTATTTTAATATAAATTTAAAAACTTATATCCAACCTTCAAAAGGTTACATAATTTATTATACTTAGTGGCATGCATTATCACGAGTTATATATATAATTAAGTAAGGGGTAGATGTCCATCATTCATTCATTCGTATTATTCATTTTATCTAACACATGTCATATCGATATAAAGACACCCATTCGACGAATATAAGTATAGAAACACAATCGGGAAAACTATTATATACTCTAACCCTTTCGGTAGCTCTAACATGATCCGACCAGGTAAGAGAGGGTGAGGGTTGGTGCAGCAAAGGCTGTTTAAAAACCGACCTCATTAAGATACAAAGTATCAGCCGAAGTCTTGCCTTGCCATCGCATCATCCTAGGTGAGCCTATTTGGGAAAGATTTATAATTTTCCAACCTTAATGTGAGTCTAAACTTTTTTTCGTAACCTTTCAACTACATTTACATAATTGTAGTATTATGAGTTTATCTTACATGTTAATTTAATAAAGTTAACGGGCATAAGGATAACAATTAACATTTCTTATAAAACCATTCGGCAACCAAGCAATTCTTATTAAGAATGAATAAATAATAGGAATAAACTCTTATAATTTGCGACATATGAAGATGACCATTTATATGTTGTAACCTTTTTTATTTATTTAATATAGT
This sequence comes from Primula vulgaris, assembly GCA_963920805.1. Classification (NCBI taxonomy): domain Eukaryota; kingdom Viridiplantae; phylum Streptophyta; class Magnoliopsida; order Ericales; family Primulaceae; genus Primula; species Primula vulgaris. Next base: position 39,695,933 of record OY987213.1, read on the forward strand.
GTTTAATGGTTATCACCATAACATAATGAAAACTTAATGCCATTACTTACTATGTAGTTTTGTAAAATAACTTTCTATATATATTCATTCATATAAATTCTTATGTTACAAAACTCTTTAATTCCCATTCAATTGCATAACTTATATCCAACTCCCAAATGATCTTTATCAATTCCTTATGCAACCTTAGTACAAATGAAACTAGTCCTCTTAAATCAATTAAGATGATACGCAAATGAACAATTTGACTCATGAAAAGTCACTTACATTTATAGACTAATGTTGTAACATATACACGTAAGTAACCTTTATGACTATAACCATCAAATTGCTACAAATACAAAGTGTGAGAATGACATTTAATAATGCTAGACAGTTGGTTGATTTACTACTGCATATAACCATTCAGTAATTTATATATCAAGTTATATGGCTTATTTTATCAACCAGTTTATCCATAATCAAACCAATTCATTTCAGGCATGAAAATCAGCTATCACACATGGCAATTATGAAGCATATTATAGCATAAACATGATACTACTCATGTTTACTATTTACATGCAAACAATTCAATGATTGAGATATATCAAGCAAAATGTTTGTAATTTTTATTTATTCATTTATCTAATGAAACTTTACATGTAATATTCTCACCATTACATGTCTTATACGACTACCGTAAATATATTCTTGAACATGATTTTATTAGCAACTAGTGGATAAATATCACCAAACAAGTCCAAAGTCTTCATGATATACTATACATAAATCTGTTCACACTCAACTTGCTTAGTCAAAACATTCATCATATCATTTATACATACTATATTATTCATTTCATGCAAGTTTAAACCATGATATATTAAATGAGAGCAAATATAAATGACATACAGATGATCTTATTATATGCAAACAAAATATTATAAATACACGTGAAATTAACATTTGCTACACTTCATTTTCAAGCCCAAACAAATTACGTAGAACATCATGCGAAAACAAACTTTGCTCTGATACCAAATGTAAGTTAATTACAACTTATATATTATTATGTTATACACGTTATTAACATAATTAACTAGGATCTTTTCCTACATGATGATCATACAATATTAACTGTAATGCGTGTGTTGAAACACATACCTTGAGTCTTGCGTAAAGGCGGTAAGCTCTGTAATTTAAAATGACAGTATTTGAGAATTGGGTTCGTATGACGGAGGTAGATCGCCAGGGTGGAGACTTGAGTTTCTCCTCCTTAACCTATCACTACACTACTTTATGTGTTGTTTATGTGTGTATGTTTTGACACAAATTGAGATGGTATTGTGTACTTTATATAGGTAGGAGGAGGACCCGAGACTCTTCATATATTTTCGATCTCTATCGTCCATCAAGGTAGGATCAATCTCAACCGATCATTATGGTGGAAATGTAGAGTTTCTTAACTCACAAATTTATGTTTAAATCATAAATTACATAACTCATGTAATGTATATGGACCACCTTAATGAGAAATATTTATTCTATTTTTAATGAATTAATATTTATAAAATAATTATAAATAATTCTTACACTATTGGCTTAGACATACTTTCCCAGTTCACCCGATGATGTTTATTTCTTCCTTCATAGCTCCCCCAAAAGAAATTAGAGAAAGTCATTTCGATTTTCTCAAGAATAAACTTTGGAGGGTTCAGTACTGATAGGACATGAATGGGCATAGAAGATAGCACGTATCAAATTAACGCCAATTTTCCTCCATTTGTCAAAAGATTTTCTTTCCAACTGGCCACCTTTTTATTTATTTTTAAGAGAAGATCATCATACATCTTTCTAGTTAGAGCACTGGCATGTAGAGGGATTCCAAGATACGGGGTCGGCAAACTGGCTTCACAAAAACCAGTAGCTCTTCTAATAATCCCTTTTCTAGTAGGATTAGAACCATGTGTTAAAAAAACACTTTTTGCTGCATTTAACATTTGACCAGACACCCTTTCATATCTATGTATAAAATTCATCAATATGTCTATACTTTTTTTAGAGCCATTTCTAAAGATTAATACGTCATCTGCAAATAGCAGATGCGAGATTGGAGCCACAATCCTTGGCAGTTTATAAGGCGTGATACTTCCATTTACAGTTAGCTTCATCAAGCCTCTACTAAAAACCTCTTCAGATAGTACAAAGAATAATGGCGACAGGGGATCACCTTGCTTCAAGCCTCTAGCGGACGCAAAAAAGCCAACTGTCCCTCCATTTATCCCTATGGAATAGTAGGCATTACATACACATTTTATTACTAAATTCACCCAACAGTTTTTAAAACCAAAGGCTAATAGTACTTTTTCCATTAAATTCCAATTCACCCTATCAAAAGCTTTCGCCATATCCAATTTAAAAGCCACATTTCCCCCTCTAACTCTTTCATTCAAATGTTTCATAAGTTCTTGGGCCAATAAGATACAGTCACTGATTAATCTCCCATTAACAAAGCCATGTTGGTGGGGAAGAGTCAGTTTAGGCATTAAACCCCCGAGTCTATTAGTAATTATCTTCGAGATAATCTTGTATGTTACCTGACAGAGGCTTATAGGTCTATACTGTCCAAAATTTCGTGGGGAGCCAGTTTTTGAAACCAGTACAATTAGAGCAGAGACAAAGGATTTTGGGAAAGTACCATCATTGAAAAAGTCTACAACAACTTCCATGACTTCTTCTTTTATTATGTCCCAGCAGGTAATATAGAAGGACGAGGATAAGCCATCTATACCTGGAGCAGAATCCATAGGGGTAGAGAAAACTGTTGTTTTTACTTCTTCCATAGTGGGCAAGCTCAACAACATTTCATTATCCTCATATGTTACAGTATTGGGGATAACATCAATCATATCTTCAAGCATTTCTACAAAAGATTCTGTTAACTGGTTTTTGAAAAAACTAACTGCCTCTTCTTTTACTTCTTCTATATCATCAGTGTTGTTTCCATCAGATTTTGTAATGTCTGTAATAGTATTTTTAGACCTTTTATACCTTATCATCTGGTGAAAAAAGTTTGTATTTTTATCACCTTCTTGAAGCCACTTCACCTGAGCTTTTTGCTTGAGAAATATTTCCTCTTGTAGAACATAATCATTGTGTTTCTTAAGCCATTCATTATACTTCTTCAAATTTTCCTCATTGCTGTTATTTTCTAATTTTTTTCTCCCAGTATATTAGCTCATATCTTGCTTGTGCTAAATTGTTGAAGACATTTCCAAAAATCTCTTTATTCCATATTTTTAACTCCCCCTTCAATCTTCCCAACTTATACACCATTTTATTCATACCGGCCAAGCTACAAGGCCTCTCCCAACTCGCTTTGATAAGTCTCATAAAATCTTCGTGCTTTGTCCATGCTCTTTGAAACTTAAATAAATTTGGGCCTCCACTTTTAAAAACTTTGGGAGCAAATAAAAGTGGTGCATGATCTGAAACTGTTCTTTCAAGATGTGTAAACTCATACTTCATCTTCTTTAACCACTCAGAATTTATTAGAGCTCTATCCAACCTCTCAAACATTACTTCTCCCTTACTTTGCCTACACCATGTGTATTCGGATCCACTATGATATAAGTCTCCAAGCCCACAGTCTTGTATGGCTTGGTTTACAATCAGTCGTATCATATTTTATAATTTAAAAAAGGTTTTTATAAATTTACTTTTTATCGATTAAATAAATTTACAAATTTACTTTTTATAACATAAAACTTATTATATATTAGTATAATAATCGTTAAACTCGTTAGTAAAGTACAATACACAACTTCACCTACTAATACATAAAATTTGTTACATATTAAAACGTATAGCAAACTAAAAATAGACATTAGATACATTAAACTATTTTGGAGTTCCATCTAGATTTAAAATTTAAGAAGAAGAGAACGACTAGAGTCATATTTTACTAAATTACCCTATTAATGTTTGTCATTTTAAATAATTATTAATTTATGATTTTGTGGGGACAAAATATTTATATAAGAATCGTTCAAAAATTTATTATCTTATAAATTTATCGAAATTAATGATTTTTTACACCGAAACAAGTCGGGACCGGAGCAAATTATTATTTTAGAGAGTTTATTAATTTACCGATTATTAATTTAGAGGCAATGAAAAAAAAGTCTCAAATAAGGTCAAATATTCAAAAATAAGTACTACCACAAACATTTTATTCCATTTAAATCATATTTTCTCGCTTCTCGAATATCTCTTTGTTCATCTAAAAACAAACACACTGCACTCCAACTCTTTCTCTCCTCAACTAGACTCAACTAGAGTTTGTATTTATACTTCAACCCACCACTTGCCCATGGTTTGTCCGCGACGGTGGTGGTCCATCTGAGCTCCAGCAAGGTCGTCAGAGCTCCGACGACCTGTCGCCACCGCTGCCAACCCCTACCCAATTTAAACTTATAACAATCCAAAAAAAATTGAAAAAAATATAAAAAAATCGAAAAATGCAAAAAAAAAATACAAAAAAAGATCAAATTTTCAAAAAGATAATTTTTGTTTTTTAAAAGACAAAATTACAAAAACTAAAATAAAAACTCAATCAATAAAAGTGCATACACAGTTGAAAAAATTGCATACACAATCGAAAAAGTGGATAAACAATCCAAAAAATTGCGTACACAATCGAGAAAGTGCATACATAATCTAGAAAAATTTACACAATCCACAAAAAAATGAACACATCCAGAAAAAAGTGTATACATATCGAGAAAATTACATACTCCAGAAAAGTACATGCACAATCTAGAAAAATTTACACAATTCACAAAAAAATGCATAAACATCTAGAAAAATGGCATACATATCGAGAAAATTGCATATATAATCCAAAAAAGTGAATATATAATCAAGAAAAGTGTATAGACAATCAAAAAAATACATACACAATCAATAAAAGTACACACACAATCAAGAAAGTGCATACAAAACTGAGAAAAGTTCATATATATACTAATTTTTGAATTGTTTTTTTAGAAGTTTTGAAGTTTTGAAGTTTTTCTGTTTTTCTATTTTTTTAATTTTTTCATTATGTATGCACAATTCTATGTGTATGCAATTTTAAAACTTGTGTACGCAATTTTTGAGAATTGTGTATGCATTTTTTTAAATTGTGCATATCCTTTTTTCGATTGTTTATCCACTTTTTTGGTTTGTGTGTGCACTTTTCTCGATTGTGTGCATATTTTTTATTATTATTTATGCACTTTTATGAATTGTGTTTGATGTGTATGTACTTTTTTGATTGTGTATGCAATTTTTTTTATTGATATACACTTTTCTCGATTATGTATATATTTTTATCGATTGTGTATGCATTTTTATAGATTGAGTTTTTATTTTTATTTTAAATATATTTTTTGTATTTTTTTAGAAAAAATATTTTTTAAAATATTTTTTGGATTTTTTTTTAATGGTTTTAAGTTGAAATTGGGTGGGGGTTGACGGCAGGCCTTCAGAGCTCTAACGACCCTTTGAAGCTCCGGCGTACCACCAACGTTGCCGCCGACCCATATGTAAGTGGTGGGTCGAACTATATGCCCAAACTATATTTTTAATTTGAAATGTGGTGTGGTTGACGGCGGCGGTTTATCGGAGCTCCGGCGACCTTGTCGGAGCTCCGACGGACCACCACCGTTGCCGTAAAGCTATAGACAAGTGGTGGATAGAAGTATATATCCAAACTCTAGTTAAGAAAATGAAGATTTGGAGTAGAGTGTGGTGCTTTTAATTAGATGGGAAGAAAGATAGAGTTGATGAGAGATAAATTATGACCTAAATGGAATAAAAAGTTTAAAGTTGTGTTCTTTTGAAATAAACCTTTGAAAAATATGAGCTATTTGACATTTTCTTATTAATTTATAGATGTTCAACTGTATTATTGTTGTTTAAGTAGAAAAATATGTCACGTATTTGAATAAAATAATTATATATTCTATAAAGTGTCATGTCTATGCCAAAGTCGTGTCATAAAATTTAAAAAAAATATCCGTTTTAGCTTATCCGTGACCGTGTCGTGTCCGAACTCGTGTTTGTGCATCATCACTGGTTAGTAAAAAATTATGCCCACAAAAACTTATCTTAGAAACACCTTTAATTTTTAGTGTATAATCAAATTTTTATAACTATTTTTATTTATGATACATCTTATCATTATCATTGTATCTTCTTCCTCCCTATATAAGAACTGCCATAAAAAAAATGGAGAGAAAGTTAAAAAAAATGGAAAGATTTGTTGGGATGACCACACAAATGTACCAAAAGCTAGAAGTTTTGGCTGATGAGCTTGAGCAGACCTCAGGAGAATGATAGCCAACACTAATTTAAGGCAGATGAATTACAATTTTGATTTTTATCATTTCTTTGATTTTGAAAAAGAATTTCAGGCTTTCATACCCTCATATGTTACTGGAACCTTAGACATCAGATTCAATCTCTAGCACTGGGTGAAGTGCTTTTTCTGATGTTTATAATTATTACATTTACATTTTTGGTTTTTGGCCTTTCTCTTGCTTTTCATAAACATTTACTTTTGTAGTTGAATTGGGATAATATCATACTGAATTTTCACCTTGAAGCATTCGAGAATCGAGAGTAATACTTATAGTTTCATTTTTGAGCTTCTGAAGAGGGTCTTTATAGGACGTAGTTAAACCAAGTTTTGTCGTGTTTAAGAGATAAGGAGAACGGATTACCAATTCTTTTTGGCCATAATTCAGCTAGATCCCCTCTGTTTGTATTACTTGATTGAGTATGAGTTTGTCCAGGTCTTATTTCATGCTCAGAAGTTCAACACTGCCATGGATTAAGACTACAACCACATAAAAAGTGCTGCTTTACTTTAATTGCCGTTTATTGATCTTTTACACACGCATTCACACAAAATTACAACCATGGTATGGGAAATTGTTCATACATACGCTGAAGGTAGGGTCTTTATGCGGTTGATGTTTTCTGATTTCAGCTCGAAGTTCGTATTTCAGAAAGCAGACTCATTCCAAAAGCAGAGTCGTAGTTAGCAGTAACAAGTCTTGACTTTTTTATATCAACATACATACCCAAGTGGCCTTTCTCAATTACACTTTACAAAAGCACATAAACACTAAGAAAATTAAAAACCCATCCACCATAGAATCAATTAAATTAACATGAGCTCATATGAAACAGATTTGAAATTAGAATAATAAAATCTCGTGATCATAATTTTAAAGCATAGCCTTAAGATATACTTACATATAGTATAAAAAAAAGACTTTTTTTCAGTAGAAAAGTGTTTAACTGGTTCTCGTCATTCTCTATCTGGGTTTTTGATATCTAAATAGATAGAGATATATAGTGAAATATATGCATATATATGCCACCTTTGATTGAGTTTCTCAGTTTCTATTTTATCATTTTAACTATTTTTGGTAGTATATATTCCCTCCGTTCCCATTTAACTGTCCATTACGAAACTACGTGCAATTTTGACCGGCTTATAACTTGTATCAAAATTCTCGAAATGAATTTTTTTAAAATCTAATCATAAAATTTAACATTTGAATCATATGATAAATTTTTGAAAGTTTTCATTCCGACAATTTTGATACAAGTTCTTGACCGATCAAAATTGCACGTAGTTTCGTAGTGGACAATTAAATGGGAACGGAGGGAGTATATAATTTTGTGAGAAGCCTCGTAACTTGTAACTACGACTCTGTTTTTGGAAGCACAAGTCTGTTTTCTAAAACACGAGTATGCTTTCTGATATACGAATCTTGTGCTGAAATAAAAAAACGACAACTGCATAAAGACGCTGCCCACGCTTAATGATCAATATGTAGATCATTATCGAACTACATTTGGAGGAAAAGAAAAGGAAATATTGAAAAATAACTTTCAAATTTGTGTTATAGCATTATTTCAAGGAAAGCACGGAAACATTTTAAAAAAACTTGGAATAAATTGTAAACAAGCAAGTCTCCAAACAATTAATAGGTTGTTGTCCGTTTTTTAGGTATTGCTTTGAGAGGAACTAGCTTTCGTAGTGTAATCCCCATCCGTTCGTTCATATCTGTACTTGCCGGATCAATAACTCCATCAAGCTCCCAGTCAAAAGATTGTAGCATGGTGGCCAAAGCAAGATGAATGATTCGATGAGCCAGAGAAAGCGCCACACAAATCCTCCTCCCAGACCCAAACGGTATAAACTCAAAATGTTGCCCTTTGTACTCTATCGATTTGTCTAAAAACCTCTCAGGTTTGAAAGCTAAAGGGTCGTCCCAAGACTCTGGATCCCTTCCAATCGCCCACACGTTGACAAAAACCTGCATGATCAAAATCTTTTAGCTCAGTATATAGGGTGCTCATTACTTTATCTACGGGGATTCTAGACTCTTTTACAAGATTGAGATATCGTGTTCGAGTCACAAATATGAAGGGCGAAAGCTTGAAATCTCGATACCCCTTTTAGATAAGGAGAGGAAAAAAAACCTGCGTGTTTTGGGGAATAAAATAACCCATATAATCACAATCTTGCATTGAGTTTCTCGGCAATAGTAAGGGAACCGGCGGATGGAGACGAAGGGTTTCTTTAAGTACCGCTTGCAAATAATGTAAATCATCTATATCGCTCTCCTCAACCTTCCTTTTGGTCCCAATGACTTGGTCTAGTTCTTGCTTGATCTTGGTCATTGTTGCAGGGTTACGAAGTAGCTCCGCCATTGCCCATTCTATTGTGATGCTTGTTGTTTCTGACCCTGCAAAAAACATGTCCTGCAACACAGGGCTGGTTTTAGGGATATGATCAAGAGGCCCATGCATTGCAGCGTCTTTAATTATACAAATACAATCATGGAAATCTTAATCCAGTTTGACAATCGTATTTTGAAATACATGATACTCGTTGTTTTTAAACCTTACTCGTACTTGAAAAGTATGAGACTTGACTTTTCTTAATATGTTGACTTTATTGAATTTGATGTTGCATTTTGAAATATCACAAACAAAAACAACAGACCAAAAACAGTCTCTCTTCTCTCTCACTACACTCACTCTCTCCAGCAAAACATACAAAAAATTGTACAATTAATGCTTAACCCCTCATGAAAAAAATTCTTAACTTTTATTTGTATAGGATTACGTAAAAATACAAAGTTAAAAACAATTTCTTGAGAATAGTGGGGGACTGACAAGTAAATTCTTTAATGATCTACTTACTGATTGAAATATTATTGGCAAAGGTTGTATGTATAATATATTATATACATGGAAATGTCCGAAACATAAATAAATTATTAAGGGAGAAGGCAGAGTGTTTATTGCTGAAGAGAGTGAGTGTAGAAGAGAGGCAGACTGTTTTTGGTATGTTGTTTTTGTTCGTGGTATTTCAAAAATGAACAAATTCATAAAAGTCAGCGAAAAGAGAAGCCTCCTACTTTAGAAGTACGGGATTGGTTTCAGAACAACGAGTCTGTCTTTCAAAACACGACTCTCAGACTGTATTTAGATTTCGCTGTATAAATATGTTGCCCCATGCATAGAACCCCACTACACTATCATCAAATTGTTAAGATTATATGAAAACTTATAACTTAATTGAAAATTTTAAAACTTTTTTTTCAATTATAAAAAGCCTAAGTTTCACATTTCGTTACCATGTTTAATTGTATAATTTCTAAATAATAGTATATTTTTTACTTCAACCCTATGAACTTATTGTTCATATATGAAATTACTATCCGCTGTTCTAGTTGCAGTTTTGCAGTAAGGTTCCAAGTGAGTTTGCAACCACAGTTAGAACCTAGTTTATTAATGGACAGAACAGTTTAAAGTTAAATGTACTTGAAATAATTCACACGCACATTTAACAACGGAGTTCACCTAACTACGCTACGTCTCCGGGGCACTTACCCAGATTATGATATTATAAAAAACTTACAATATAGGACTCAAGTCTTAACGAAAAACACTTAGACTCCCTCTAGATTTTTCTGCCTATCTCTATATTGCTCCTACTCTATAACTATCACTTATAAATCAATGGCATACCACCATTGTTTTTTTTTTAAAAGCTGACGTGTATTCTCTCAAAAATTAGTTCTTTATAATTTAGAACACACACGTTTTTACAAGCTAAGTTATCAACTATTTATACAAGTAAAATAATCTTCTTTCTTTAAGATTTTGAAGATTGCTTTTGACTTGTTTTGATTGGCCTCAATCTTTCCAATCACTATGTGATTCTTCAGCGTGGATTGACTCCAATCATCTTTGGTTAATACCTGTTTAATAACAAGCTTGAAAGTAGGAATTAGTCTTTTCCTATAACTAGAAAACATATAAAGATAATATCTTTTAGAGATAATATCTTTCCATATATATATGAAACACCTAACTGCATATTACATTCAATCTTTAAACGAATTATACTGAATATAGATAAGGAACAAAAGATTGAAACAAGTGATAAGGACAAGCATAAGAATAGAGATACATATTAAAAGGAAACATAACCTTATAAACTAATCTCGTTATATCTTTTAGGAAATCTTTCCTTACCACTTTGATATTCTCAATAAACGCATACTAAACCTGTTAAGATCATATGAGAATATATCCTGCATAATTTAAAACAAATAATTATTAATAAAGAACAGTTATGCAGAATAACAGAACTAGACAGAATTCTGCTAAACAGCAGGTTGCAACTGAGGTTGCAACTGGTACTTGAAACCTGTCACTATTGACTTAGTATGTTGTAACTGAGGTTGCAACTGTTACTTGAAACCTGTCAATACTGTCTTAGTTCTTAAAAACAGTTAGGATTTATTTAGTGAAAAACCAATAGACAATAAACAATATTTAGACCAGAAATCTGGTCCTAACAATATATATTTAATTTTAGATGTGAAGTATAATTTGTACAAACATGACATAAATTTGAGTAGAAATAAATTGTCTTGTAATTTTAGTCCCATTTCGGGTAACGGTCTGCAGCCCCCAAAAATCACTGGAAACAGCGCACGGCTGCAAATTTTCTTAGGTATATCAATTAATATCATATATATGATTCATATATCATTATTCTAAGAGGCAAAAGCAATGGTATAAAACACATAATTGAATAAAATATGCATATTGTTAAATGAATATACGGAGATTTTTACTCAATTTTTTAACGATAAATGCAACAGCTAGCAATCTTGAAAAAACATTTATGAAACCATATCTTGTCATTTATAACAATAAAATGGTAGACTTATGCTTATGTTTTCTGAAAAAAGTAGAAAAGAGCGTAGAAAGCGCAAAGTTTAAGTTTCTAGTGAACTGTACCAAGACTATGAACCAAGTTTATTAAATCAGAAGTAATTTCATGTATAACAGCGGAAAGAACACAATACTGGATATTACCATTATGATTGTTGTCACGTTCCGAGCAGAGACCCTATCGCACTCTTTTGGCTCCTCTTTCGATTCCAAAATAACATCCAACAAGTCTTTGCCAGTTTTCACCTTCCCCAGCTGCTTCTTCTCTTCAACTCTTTCCGTTACAAACTCGGATACAATCTTTCTAGCTCTCCCCATGTCACGTTCCATATTCTTCTTGATCCTAAGAGGGTCGAACGGCTTCAAGAAGGGGAAAAAGTCTGCAATATTTGGCTTTCCTGCCCATTTCATAAACAAGTTCATAGCATCAGAGAACTCTCGACCTTCTTTAGACTCCGGATCCAAAATGTCCCTCGACAGTACAATGTTACCAACAACATTGAAAGACATAAGAAAAAGAAAATGGCAAATATCCACTGCCCCTGACCCTCCTTGCGCACGTGATCGTTTCGAATCTTCCTCTATCCAACGTATCATGTTATCGACGCATTTTCTCCTTAAGGAAATTGTTTCGTTAACTCTCCGAAACTGAGTGAAACAAAGTCGCCTCAACAGCTGCCAGTTTTTTCCATAACGTCCCAAGCCAAGTGATCCTTCGTTGTAGCCACATGCAGTTAGCGCATGTGCGACCGTTCTATCACAGAAAATATCATCGTAGTTTTTGAATAACTCAGATGCAGACTTGGCTGATTGTACAACCATAGTGTTAACATACCCTAGTTGCAACCATAGAACCGGTCCGTATTTGAACTTTAAGTCATATAGGGTCTGATGTGGCATGGTTCCGAGATCCAGCAAGTTGCCGATGATGGGCCATGTTGGCGGCCCAGGTGGTCGGAGTCTGTTTAAGCCGTGTTTCTTAGCCTTGACCCAAATCACCAAAAGAATAACAAAAGTAGCTAGTATTAACCAGGGAATGGAACTCCATATTGTTCTATCCATTTTCTGATTTATCAAGTTTTGTGTATGCGTTTCCTATGTGTAGCTTTGATAACCTTTCTCAATGTTATACAAGTTAATTAAAATGATATAAAATCTGGGGGAATGCACAGTCAAAAAAAATACAAAATCCAGCTAATATATATAGGTCTTCTTGAATCTCATCCACATATGTATGAATCATTATTGGATTATTAATTATTGCTGGGTGATAGTTCCGATAAGGGATATTAATTATACTGTAAGTTGCATTTTATATAATTAAAAATAAAGAAGCTAAAATCTTCATGACAAGTTGCAGTTGAGAACGTATACGGTATTGAGGGGGGAAGTCGGCCATGTGAAAAAATAAAACATTTACAAATTTCAGGATAACGGAGGGTCCCCTCTGCTCTGACCCTGATCGATATTTTCCACTTAGCTTACCCTACAAGACTTAATTCAAGGAATGAATCCGACTCCCCCACATGTAATTTGAGAAAGAATAATTGTCAAAATGCCGACCATCTGAGTCAATATTTGGTAATGTGGAATGTGCATGATGGTAAAAAAAAGTTATTCAACTACTTCGAAAGAATCGGATGAGGAGCCATATGCGGTCAAAATCTCATGTACGGTTTTGTAGAGTGACAGTAAGGGTAACTTATCTGTCAACTTTTTCACTATCACTCCAAAAAACCAAACTCTGTATTACGTAAAGTTACCAGAGTACGATTAACCCGTGGATTTAAAATCACTGTGTATATAACTGGTATTAGTCATAATTCACAAGAACATTCTGTAGTCTTACTAAGAGGGGTAAGTTAATTGTTACATTTTTAAATTAAAGCTTTATTTTTTCAGATCAAATTTGTAGCTTGAACTATTGTACTTATCATTCGCAGGCATTTCCAGCCAAAGAAGCTGCTCAAGAAACAGTTTCAAGCCATCTGGAAGCACCCGACCATATGGATAAGATGTTAAACCTTCAAAAGGTGAAATTTTATTCAATAAAATGTTCAAAACCTGTAATGCTATTGGTAAAATGCATCTTGGACCGTTCGCCTTATCTCGTCTCTGTCGATTTTGAGTCCAGATTTGATAAATTTGAGGAGTTTAATGTTGCAAATGAGTTGTTGCAACTTCGTCGGGCTTCTTCCAAAGCAGAAGTGATCCACTCATGCCAAGAGCTTGCTTTTTCTACGTCGGTGAATAAAGCATAAGCGGAACATTTTGAGCCTTTTTTTTTGTTTTGGAAAATAATAAAACAAACTGCTTATGCTAACCCAAGAATCGGGATTGCTTTATTGACTATTTTTTAATTCTTCTGTTTTATTTTCTCGGCCCTAGAAGGAAAAGCGACTTCGGAAATTATTAAAATACAAAAACTCTAGATATAACATTGTGAGAACATTGCATGATCTCAACTGAACCAAAAGTCTTAAGAGTTAGAATTTGTGTTAAATAATAATCGCACCAAGCGCCCGACCAGGCTCTTCTTGCACCCATATGGAGAATAAATTTTTGCGCCTCTTAAAATTTTAGCCAATAAAACATAAAAATGCATTTTATCAACATAGGGGACAAATTTTAACATTTGCAACAAAAGAAATCACAATTAATGTCAAGCTATATATATATATATATATATATATGTATACTTATTTACTAGAAAAAATGAACCAAAACATAATCTTGAATTTTTGTATTGGTGATCCAGAAAAAGAAATTAACCAAAACTATTCAATTCGAAAAATATAGTACCAATTTAAACTTTCTTACAATTTCTTATACCAAACGTATTTCATTTATGGTAAAATAGAACTGTTTATTAACCTAAAAGGACCACGTCGTAATTATTTTAAAAATAGTACTACGTACCTTCTTGTAAGGCCTTTCCCACTTCATTCCTCGGCAACTCTTCCTTTTTTAAGCTTGAAATCCACCTTATATTTAAATCAAAATCCTTCAAAATTGAATGATTCAACTACAAAATTTGTTCTCATACCAACCAATTTTAGTTTTTGAATTAATTTAACACCAAAAATAATTTATATAAATAGAAAGTTTAATTCCGCCCTAGTTAGACGGCACCCCAGATTGGATATTTGATTTCACTATCTATAGGGTCGGTCCTTATCACAATAATATTTTTTAACTAAAAGTGTGCGGAATCCCTTTTATATTAACACCGAAACCTTAACCATGTCATGAATCATGTTTCCGTTATTAAAAGTATCTTATTATATACATGTTTATTTATAGATGTCATGTTATTTGTCGACTAAATTTGAAATAGTTCAGAATTCTACATTACAAACCAATGTTAGAAAGTTAGACGATTTCTCACCATAAATGTAAGCTCTTTTACATCTATAACTTCATACTTGTCGTATCAAAACTGCATTTCGTCATTTGGTTGGTATTGATTCCGGAGCTTAAGAATATTTTTGACTAACCAAACTTTTATACTTGTGCATAAGCTGTATTTACAGGATAAAAATTCTCAGCAGAAAATGCAGATGTTTACGTCTCCTTATAGGCACAACTACTTTATTCCCTCTTTGCAAGCATAATTACATAGCATAGAGATACAGAAATTTGTTCCCTTTCTCTAGCTAGAAAACTAAGCATAGGGACTCCGGACTGTTGGTGATTTTAGTATCATCAATATATTTTAGTAGTAATGTGATTTATTATAGGCCGATGCAATAATGCGTTAAACTCGGAAATGAGTTAGGGAAGTGCGGAGTGCACGCTCGTCGAGCCAACGTATAATTGAATATGAATAATTGAAACGGGGTGTGGGGCAGCGCCCCG
Source organism: Primula vulgaris (assembly GCA_963920805.1). Lineage (NCBI taxonomy): Eukaryota > Viridiplantae > Streptophyta > Magnoliopsida > Ericales > Primulaceae > Primula > Primula vulgaris. The sequence goes on from OY987213.1 coordinate 39,711,092, forward strand.
AGCGAAAATTTTTCCGAACAGTTGCTTCCTTTCCGGAAAATTTTGAATAGTTGGACCTTTTGCCAACAGACATGAGAAGTCATTTGGTTGGATAGTTGGAACCTTTTCCCAACAGACATGAGAAGTCATTTGGTTGGATAGTTGGACCCTTTCCCAACAGACATAAGAATAGTTGCTTCCTTTCCGAACGGTTGCTTCCTTTCCGAACGGTTGCTTCCTTTCAGTTTCAATTATTGATCTCCTATATAAGAAGTCATTTGGCCTCGGTTTTGAAAAAAAAAACATATAAGAAAATTCTCTCTACATTCCTAATCTATTCTCCTTGCCAGAAACAGATTGTTCTTCAAGAATTATCCCCACAAAGATTTCGTGAACCCAGGCAATAATAGGGTCGAAATACTTTGTTCGGAAAGTGTACGAACACGATTCTTCGAAGTTATCCAGGATTATCATACCCTAATTTTCTAACAAACGAACAAAGTATTCTCTGATAATCATGGCTGGAGGAAGCACCGTCAAGGAGATGACTACAAATTTCGGAAAATTGGACAAGTTTCAAGGACAAGACTTCAGGCGTTGGCAGAAGAAGATGCATTTCATGTTGACAACGTTAAAGGTGGTGCACGTCCTGTCTACACCGATTCCAGAATTTGTAGAGGATGACACGGTTGAAAATCTAAGACGCAGATCAAAGTGGGAGAACGACGACTACATTTGCAGAGGGCACATTCTTAACGGTATGTCTGATCCCTTATTTGATATTTACCAAAACGTGGAATCTGCAAAGGAATTGTGGGATTGTCTCGAATCCAAGTACATGGCAGAGGACTCATCCAGTAAAAAGTTCCTGGTAACCGATTTCAACAATTACAAAATGGTTGAATCGAGGTCTGTCATGGAACAATTCAATGAACTCCTCCGAATCCTTGGACAATTCACACAACACGGATTGAAGATGGATGAAACAATATCTGTCTCAAGCATCATAGACAAGTTGCCTCCTTCGTGGAGGGATTTCAAACACAATCTGAAACATGGAAAAGACGAACTGTCTTTGATCCAACTTGGAAGTCACTTGCGCATAGAAGAATCTCTAAGAGCGCAGGAGGATGACAAAGGAAAGGGCAAACAAATTGCTGGACCCTCGGTTAATATGGTTGAAGGGGGTGGTAAGAACGATAACAACAAAAACAAAGGAAAGAAGCGTGCTTTCAAGAACAATAAGGGCAGTTTCGGTGCTAACAAGAAACCGAAACTAGAATGCTGGAAGTGTGGCAAAACAGGCCACTTCAAGAGGGATTGCCGTTTCGGCAAAAAGCACGACAACGCGAATGCAAGTGGTTCAGGAAAAGGGTCTAAGGACCAATCTGAAAACCAAGGATGATGCTATCGCGTGGTGGATTGATTCAGGCGCCACAACACATGTTTGCAAGGATCGTTTCTGGTTCAAGAGTTTTGTTCCAGTGGAAGATGGTTCTGTCCTCTACATGGGAGATGATCACTTCGCTCCCGTTGAAGGCAAAGGAAACGTGGTGTTAGAATTCAGTTCTGGAAAGACTATTACTTTGTTTAATGTTTTGTACGTTCCTAAATTACGTAAGAATTTAATTTCTGGTCCTGTATTAAATAAGCTTGGATACAAGCAAGTGTGTGAATCCGATAAATATGTTCTATCGAAGTCTGGTGTGTTTGTAGGATTTGGATATTATAATAATGGTATGTTTATGATGAATTTGAATGGAGTTCCTAATGATTCTGGTTCTGTATTTATGTCTTCTTCGAATGTTATCAACTTCTCGTTATGGCATGCTCGTCTAGGACATGTACATTATAAAAGAATGCATGAAATGTCTAAAGATGATTTAATTCCTGTTTTTAATGAAAATGTAGAAAAATGTAAAACTTGCATGTTAACAAAGATCACTAGGCAACCTTTTAAAAGTATAACAAGGAAATCTGTCATTCTTGAATTAATACATAGTGATTTATGTGATTTGCATGCTACTCCATCATTAGGGCATAAAAAATATTTTATCACTTTCATAGATGATGCATCTAGATTCTGCTATGTCTATTTGTTGCACGCTAAGGACGAAGCCTTAGATAAATTCAAAATTTATAAAACTGAAGTTGAAGTGAAACAGAATGTGTTGATTAAAACATTGCGTACAGATAGAGGTGGTGAATATTATGATCCTGTATTTTTCCAATCCGTAGGAATCATTCATGAGACTACGGCACCTTATACACCTCAACAAAATGGTGTGGCTGAAAGGAAAAATAGAGTTCTTAAAGAAATGGTGAATGCCATGTTATCTTACTCTGGTTTAAGTGAAGGGTTTTGGGGAGAAGCTATGTTAACGGCTTGCAATTTGTTAAATAGGGTTCCTAATAAAAGGAACAAGACTACCCCATATGAACTTTGGTATAAGAAACGACCAAACTTAACATTTTTACGTGTTTGGGGTTGTAGGGCCGTGGTTAGACTCCCGGACCCAAAAAGGAAAACTTTGGGTGAAAAGGGTATAGTTTGCATCTTTGTTGGATATGCTGAGCACTCCAAGGCCTATAGGTTTTATGTTATAGAACCTAATGACTCGATTTCTATTAACACGATTATAGAATCGAGAGATGCCATATTTGATGAGAATTGTTTCTCTTCTATACCTAGACCAAAGGACTCTATACCTAATTCAGATGAATCTCTAAGGGATGATCATTCAATTGATGTGCCAAGTGAGACACTTGAACCCCGTAGGAGCAAAAGAGCTAGAAAATCTAGATCTTATGGATCTGATTTTCAACTATATTTAGTTGAGGGATCAAGAGATCAGATTGGTACTCAATACTATTATTGTTATAGTATAGAGGAGGATCCAAGAACGTATGATGAAGCTGTGAAATCTCGAGATTCTGTTTTTTGGAAAGAAGCAATTGATGAAGAGATTGGTTCTATCATGGAAAATAATACTTGGGTATTATCTGATTTACCACCAGGTTGCAAACCATTGGGTTGCAAATGGATCTTCAAAAAGAAGATGAAAGTCGATGGTACAATTGACAAGTTTAAAGCTAGATTAGTTATCCAAGGCTTCAGACAAAAGGAAGGGATTGATTATTTCGATACCTATGCTCCAGTTGCCCGTATCACTACTATTAGATTGTTGATTGCCTTGGCGGCTATTCATAATCTAGTGATTCATCAAATGGATGTCAAAACAGCCTTTCTGAATGGTGATTTGGAAGAAGAAGTGTATATGAAGCAACCTGAAGGATTTGTAATGCCTGGTAATGAGCATAAAGTGTGTAAGCTAGTTAAGTCGCTGTATGGGCTGAAACAAACTCCGAAGCAGTGGCATCAAAAGTTTGATGAAGTTGTTTTGTCTAATGGTTTCATTCTAAACCAAGCAGACAAATGTGTATATAGCAAATTTAATACATCCGGTAAAGGAGTTTTCATTTGTCTATATGTTGATGACATGTTGATCTTTGTCACCGACCAAAATCAAGTTGATAAAACGAAGAATTTCTTGTCATCAAAGTTCTCCATGAAAGATATGGGAGAAGCGGACGTTATTCTTGGTATTAAGATTAAACGGGAGAATAAGGGGATTGTAATTACGCAATCTCATTACATTGAGAAAATACTCAAGAAGTTCAATTATGAAAGTTGTTCTCCAGTAAGTACTCCCATGGATCCGGGAGAAAAGCTTATGCCAAATACAGGTAAACCTGTGGATCAACTTGAATACTCAAGAGCTATAGGCTCTTTGATGTATGCTATGATTAGCACTAGACCGGATATTGCTTATGCGGTTGGAAAGTTGAGCAGATTTACTAGTAATCCTAGTAGACATCATTGGCATGCGATAACTAGGGTATTCAAGTACTTGAAGGGTACTATGAATTATGGATTGGCATATATGGGATTTCCTTTGGTGTTAGAGGGTTATTCGGATGCTAGTTGGATAAATAATGCTGAAGACTCATCCTCTACAAGTGGATGGGTGTTCTTGCTTGGGGGAGGTGCCATCTCATGGGCTTCCAAGAAGCAAACATGTATAACTGGTTCCACAATGGAATCTGAGTTTGTAGCATTAGCAGCTGCTGGTAAAGAAGCGGAATGGCTCAGGAACTTGGTATATGAGATTCCGATATGGCCTAAACCGATATCACCAATTTCTATCCGTTGTGATAGTACTGCCACACTGGCTAAAGCTTATAGTCAAATATACAATGGAAAGTCTAGACATTTGGGTGTTAGACATAGTATGATTAGGGAATTAATCATGAATGGGGTGATATCTATTGATTTTGTTCGGTCGCAACAAAACTTAGCTGACCACTTGACGAAGGGGTTAGCTAGAGACTTAGTGAATAAGTCGGTAATTGGGATGGGATTAAAGTCCATTTAAATCTATTAGCTGTGGTATACCCAATTCCCTTCGAATACAACGTTAGAAGCAGAATTCAATGTGGAAAGATCATAGTTAGAGATTGGAGCAATTGTGTTTATCTTCCCAAGGTATGTGCTCAGACCTGCAAGTGATGGCTAGGTTGAAGTAAATCTTCTTAATGGTTCTTTTGAAAAATTGCAAATGCAGGTGCAAGATTAAAAGGATCACCTATGTGAGCATGAAGTTTTGCCGCTTCAAGAAGCTTGGACTTGGCTTTCTATATGCTTATTAATGGATAAGGACACATGGCTTGTAAAGTGTCAAGTATGAATAGTAGAGTATTGTAAGAAACATATGTGTACTATATCTTCAGATATTCAAATGGATTGACGGGTTCAATCGTTGTGACACCCAGATTTTCGAGTATTTGGAATGTGTATTTGTACTAAGATGAAAATTCAATCGTAAGACATTTTTATCTATGCATTTGTTTGATTGTTATACCTGTGTGTTATACCCTTATATATATTATTGTATATACTGAGTAAATCAAGGATTACACTAAAATGGGGGGATTTGTTGGTGATTTTAGTATCATCAATATATTTTAGTAGTAATGTGATTTATTATAGGCCGATGCAATAATGCGTTAAACTCGGAAATGAGTTAGGGAAGTGCGGAGTGCACGCTCGTCGAGCCAACGTATAATTGAATATGAATAATTGAAACGGGGTGTGGGGCAGCGCCCCGAGCGAAAATTTTTCCGAACAGTTGCTTCCTTTCCGGAAAATTTTGAATAGTTGGACCTTTTGCCAACAGACATGAGAAGTCATTTGGTTGGATAGTTGGAACCTTTTCCCAACAGACATGAGAAGTCATTTGGTTGGATAGTTGGACCCTTTCCCAACAGACATAAGAATAGTTGCTTCCTTTCCGAACGGTTGCTTCCTTTCCGAACGGTTGCTTCCTTTCAGTTTCAATTATTGATCTCCTATATAAGAAGTCATTTGGCCTCGGTTTTGAAAAAAAAAACATATAAGAAAATTCTCTCTACATTCCTAATCTATTCTCCTTGCCAGAAACAGATTGTTCTTCAAGAATTATCCCCACAAAGATTTCGTGAACCCAGGCAATAATAGGGTCGAAATACTTTGTTCGGAAAGTGTACGAACACGATTCTTCGAAGTTATCCAGGATTATCATACCCTAATTTTCTAACACGGACTAACCTTTATAATCGTATATTCTTAAGAAAACCAGTTTACATGCATACACAACTTTTATCCTACGAGTCATCATGCCAATTTACCGCAATAGCATAAGTACATCGATGTGAAGTTCCATTTCTCACGTGAGTAATTTGTTGATGTACGGTAGGTCAAACCCGATAAAATCTGGCATACATGTTGCTGAAGGTAGTAACATGGATCAAGCTCAATCGTTACTTGAGATTGGTTGAGTGCTTCAGGAAAATTTTCCAAACGAATGAATTATTAGTAGTTTTTTGCCAAAATGTCCTACTGGGTCCCATATGGTACAAAAAAGCTCTTTTAAAAATTGCCAAAATTGTCTTTCTCACTGTCTTCGTCAATTCAATTGACGAAGTGTCAGCAAAAAAAATCCCTTTTTCGTTAAATGAATTGACTAACTCTATAAAAAATAAGTACCCCTCTTCGTTAAAGGATTGATTGACGATAATCCTCAATTTAGTTAATTCTTTTACTTTCTTTTACAATGTACTCTGCATAAACCAAGACCTAGGACTAAATATTTTAAGGGATCGCCGCATCACCCCATATCCACTCCATCATCCCACCTTCGTATTGTTTGCTTAAGTAATTCCTATCCATCTTCCTAGTTTTATGATCTGAGTTTTTCGTCAATGGTATTGAGGAAAAAGAATTGTTATTTACAAAGATCATCAATTGCATTAACAAAGTGGTAAATAGATTTTTTACACAAACTTCGTCAATTCTATTAACGAAGTAAGGTTTTTTTTTAATTAATACGTTGTCAATTCAATTAACAAAGTTAGTTTTTTTTTTATATTAACACTTCGTCGATTCAATTAACGAAGTAAGATTTTTTTTATTAAGACTTCGTCAATTCAATTAACGAAGTAAGATTTTTTTTATTAAAAGATCGTCAATTCAATTAACGAAAATAATGAGGTAGCTCATTTTGACCATTCTAAAAAGAAGCAGACCATTTTGGTCTTTTATGGGTCCCATTAAACAATTTTGGCAAAAAAACTCAATTATTTGCAGGTTGCTATTTGCAGAATTCAGGTGTGATTTCAAAATTGTAGCATAGTTGTTAGTCGACCTAATTTTTTCCTACAGAAGAGTTTTACTGGGAACAACAGAATTTACAATTCTGCTTGAGCACACAAATTAATAAGTTTAATTGACGCAAGTTTAGGTTTTGTAGACTTGATCTGTTAATTATACTCTATATTCTTCTAAATGTTTTCTGTTACTAAAAATATTCAATTATGTCACTATAGAATTAAGAAAGATATTAAAAAGATCCAGTTGTTGATGATATTGAGTATGTGATTCCCCCAGTAATTTCATGGTGATTGTTGTCATTCTTGAATCATATGTTTAGACTATGCCTTTGAACTGTTTTAGTCTTGGATAATGTGAATGCTCTTTTGTGTTGGCAATAATATATATTAGATACAATTATATATATGTAATAATACTCGCTCCCGTCCCATAATTGTATTTTATGAATCTACACGGTGTGATTTCATGTAAGACAATTAAATGGAAATGCGTATACTATATCATCACCCCTTCAAAAAGATTGAATATTACAATTCTCATGTTTAGCTCTTTTTGTATGCATGTAGTTTTTTTTCCCTATCAGATCCCAGATGAAAATCTCAAGGAATTGTTTGTACTTTGTAAAAAAAATGATGTATACGTTTAATCAGATTAAAAGAATTGAAACCAAGGAACTTTTTTGTCATCTCTTTCGTAAATGTGTAAATATTCCCTCGTTTAATCAATGAGGAATTTTATTTTATTTTTGAATTATTGTGACTCCAATTTAGCTAATATGTTGGACTCTATTAAACGATCTTTTGATTGTCCAATATCCATTCACTCTAAATTTTTGTCATGCCATTTAATTGGCTAAATATTGGGATATAACTAACTCACTAAATTGATTATAAAAGTTGAGCTTCTACTCAGTTGTAAAATTTGCTCGAGTTCATTTATTTATCAGTAACTTAAAGTTTGGAATAAGAGTGGGGAGAAGAAGAAAAAAGAAGTAGAGGTTGTGATCGGAGAAAGAGAAAATATGAGTTGTGTTTGGATCCGTCTCACTCAATTTATTAGAGATTGATAAACACTCAAATGTGGTTTGATATAATGTCACGTCATCCAACCGTTCTATTATGCTTTATTTTTCTTTTAAAAACAACGGAAATCGTTTAAAAGAAAAATTATCATTAAGGGCCTGAGTTTTATTTAATTTTAAATCATTTTTAATCTAAAATAATTGTAAATATGAAATAAGCTGTGATCTATGGCATTTATAGGGAGAGAATGCGTAATTTTAGTCCCAGATCAGCAAATATATAAATATTGTGTCATATACGAATAATTGGTGTCATTTGCGATTATAATATAAATAAAGAAATGGTGTTATATGCAGCTATTGCCCGAGCTAAGTAGTACTCCTTCGCTACTAATTAATTGTTATCTATAAAATTACGTGCAATTTTGATCAGCTTATAAAATGCATCAAAATTTTCAAAATAATTTTTTTTTTTAAGTAAATCATATAATTTAATGTTTAAACTATATGATTAACTTTTGAATTCCGAAAATTTTGATACAATTTATTGATCCGTTAAAATTACACGTAATTTCGTAATGAACAACCGGGTATCACTTTAATGCAGGAAACGATAATTTATTTTTCTTTCTATTTTTGGTACCAAAAAACAACCAAAGGGGTTAAGGGACTTTCCGAACGAGGGATTAAAAATAAAAATAAAAATAAAAGGGTACATAGATATGTATTCGCTCTTTATTTCAACCAAAGAAAGCTGTTTTTTTTTTTTTTGTAAGTTTTTACAACTCTCATTCATCTTTCTCTTTTTTGAATTATTTATTACAGCCCCAACTCCAGCAATATTCATTAAATCCAACTAAAATTTGAAATCAACTTCTGGTAATTACTACAACTTTGAATCTTAGTTTATGCAGTAATATTTTCTTTGCAATTGTGTTCTTTGTGCACATATTTCTTCTCATTATGCCCTTTGTTTCTATCAGATTAAAGTTAGCAATGGTGTCATATTTATTGTTACTTTTGTAGGAAAACTGAGGAGAAAATATGCAATCAATTTAGTATAACTTTTTCTTAGGATTCTCATAATCAAGGGGTTTGCTATCTTTTCCCCAATAAGAACTGTTTTTTGTGTTTTCTTGGGTTTCTTTCTTATTTTATTTAAGAAAGTTTCCTTATTGGATTAGGAATTTGGGATTAGGGTTAAGTTCAGACTAATAAATTTAGCGATTAAAAAATTCCTATAGCCTTTCCTTACTTAAAACCCTTGAAAGCTTTTTTCCGACGAAACTTATTTAATAACACTGGTCTAGGTGATGAAATCTGTAATAAACACAATAGGATTAAGTGGCTTATATCTGCGACTGCTGTTTATTAGACCTTCTCATTGCCATTGATTTAGTGATCAGGTTCCCTTTTTTCTTTTTGTTGATTTTGCTATTACTAAACTTAACTTTCTCATTATGTCATAAATTACAGAAAACTATGAGTGCTGATCAGAAAAGGTTAGCTCGTGATAAAGTCACATATGATGATACTCTCTGTGGGCTACCCAAAAACTTGTTGGACAACATTTTAGAACGTTTGCCTCTTAGAGAGGCAGTCAGGACAAGTATTTTGTCTACAAAGTGGAGGTATCTATGGTCTGCGATAACAAGTCTACAGTTTGACCAACAGTTCTTCGAAACAAACTTCAAAAACAAAGAGAACTCTGCTTATCTTTACACGACTCTGACCTGCCATATACTCATGCTTCGTACTGAACCTGTTCTTAAGTTCTCTCTGTACATCCCAAATATAGCTTGGGATTGGGGTGTGCACATAGATAAGTGGCTCTTATTTCTATCAAGAAACGGTATCACTGAACTCGAACTAAGTAATCTGTCTGCGAGTCCTTATAAGCTCCCTTCTTGTGTTTTTTCGTGCTCGAATTTGAAGGTCTTGAAAGTTACGAAATGCTTATTTAAACCGCCTGATAAGGGGTTTAAGTTTGCAAAATTACACACCCTCTACTTTACAACCATGGCATTTTCCCCTAGAGAGTGTGGTGAAATAATCCTGGTCTTACCAAAGCTTAAAACTTTGTACTTTAGTGGTTGCAGGATGATAGAAAATTGTAAAATTTTTGCTCCTTATTTAAATGTTTTCATCGCCAATCACTGCTATGGTGGTATATCAATCTCTCTCGATAATTTCCCTTATTTAGTTATAGTCAGTTTTGCATTTGGAAACATAGTTTACAGACACGGAGGAGATAGCTCGTTCAATTTAAGTGAATTTCTCAAGAAGTTGCCATTTGTTAGGACTCTGAGACTAAATGCTGCTTGGTTGAAAGTGAGTACGATTTTGTTTCGATTTTTTTTTTCCGACTTTTATTATACTTACTGATTGAAATTTGTACATTAACCCGTTCTTCTCTTTTTTCTACTTTGTTAGTTATCAGCTGCAACTACCTCCAAAAGAAGGCTTCCTTTTATGTTACATCATCTAACGAATCTTACGCTACATTGGCTAAAGTTTGATAATCTGGACCAGATTTTGTGTTTTCTTTTCTTACTTAGAAGTTCTCCACGCTTGCGACAGCTGACTGTTTCAGTAAGTTAATTGGTACATTTTTTAATTGAAATTTTATTTTTTCAGATCAATTTTGTAGCTTGAATTATGGTACTTACCGTTTGCAGGCATTTCCCGCTGAAGGAGCTGCTCAAGAAACAGTTTCAAGCCATCTGGAAGCACCCAACTGTATGGACAAGATGTTGAACCTTCAAAAGGTGAAAATTTATTCCATCAAATATTCAAAACCTGTAATGCTATTGGTGAAATGCATCCTAGATTGTTCGCCTAATCTCCTCTCTGTAGATTTTGAATACATGTTTGATAAATTTGAGGAGATGAAAGTTGCAAACGAGTTATTGCAACTTCGTCGAGCATCGTCCAAAGCAGAAGTGATTTATTCATGCAACAAACTTGCTTCTACTGGGTGGGCGAATATAATATAAGCGGAATATATTGAGCCTTATTTCGTTTTGGAAAAATAATAAAAGAAGCTGCTTATGCTAAACCCAAGAAGTGGGGATGCTTCATCGGCTATTACTTAATTCTTCTGTTTTATTTTCTCGGCAAGCAGACTTTGGAAATTATTAAAAGAGGAAAACTCAAGATATAATGTTGTGAGAACATTTCATGATCTCAACTGTTAATTGCATCGAGAGTTAAAATTTGTACTACGTCTAATTCCGCCCTAATTAGACCGTACCCCAGATTGGATATTTAATTTGACTATCTATAGGGTCGGTACTGATCACAATAATATTTTTTAAAGTGCGCGGAATCCCTTTTATTTTAGCACTGAAACCTTAACCATGTAATGCATCATGTTTCCGTTGTCAAAGGTATCTTATTACTGTCGTGTTATTTGTCTGCTAAATTTGAAATAGTTCAGAATTCTACATTACAAACCAATGTTAGAAAGAAAGACAGATTTCTCACCGTTAATGCAAGCTCTTCTACATCTATAACTTCATACATGTCGTATCAAAACTGTACATTTCGTCATTTTGTTGGTATTGATTCCAGAGCTTAATAATTTTGATTAACTAAACTTTTTTAGGCCGTGGGTTACCCCAAAATGGTTCATAAATTGATATACTCCGGTCACCACTAGAGTCCTATCTCTGGCACCTCTTAACTGAGGGACAGTATTACATATATATACATACTTCACCCGTTCCAAATTGTTTGTCCATCACGAAATTACATGCAACTTTGACCAACAAAAAACATCCCTCTAAATTGCCGAAATCAAATTTTTTTAAAGTTGATCACATAGTTTAACATTTAAACTTAATAATTAACCTTTAAAAATTTTCGTTTCGGCAATTTACATGAGTTTTTTGCCGGTCAAAGTTGCACGTAGTTTCGTGATGGAGAAACATTTCGGAACAAAGGGGAGTATTAAAAAAAAACTAAATCGGCACCAGGACCAATCAATGTCCCAATAACTACCGAATTCTCATTCTTGTATCCTTCGCTGACCCATTGTTTCAGCAATTTGTCACTGCTTCAGAATTTCTCTCGGCATTTCGAATATGTTGATTTTAATATCAATAAATACACAATTCCTTCTTGCATTATGTTTGTTGCAAATCTGATCTTCTGCCTTTAAATCCATACTCGGTCACAATGCTAACTCAATCTTAAAAGGAAAATCTCCTTAATGTATTTTAAATTGATAACCTCAACATTCTACAATATGATATAAACAGGAATGCCTCACCTAATTTTCTCATCTCACTAAACTATTCCTTATCCATAATTTATATAAATACATGTCCATACAGCTCAACTTTGGTGCAAATACAACTCAACTATACCTTACTTCAACAATGGTTGTGGGTATAAGTAACTATATTGCAACTGCATAGAAACGATGAAGATGATCCACAAGTGTTAGCTAACTCTGCCAGTCTGGTCAATCAGTGTCCCAACTTCTTCTCCACACAATGCCCTTGATATGTTCCCGGGCTCATGAAGATTAAATATTAACACTGCCAAAGAACAGGATTAAATTATTTTAGCCACTGGTTCAAATAGGATAACTTTACATACAGCAATCAAATTATCTGGTAACTTGTAGAAATCTCATTGGGAGTTTGGCTCAAGTCCTGTTCGGTATATTATAGCGAGCATAACATAGAAGAAAATTAATGATCAGGCTGAGGTCAGCTTAGTATAATTGTAGAACGATGAACAATTTTTTTTAAACTTGTGTATTAAATGCCAAAGCATGCTTTCAACAACTCCTATTTTGGTAAGGTTCATATTTGAGCATAGCTCTTTTTTTGTTAATAACCTAAACCCTAACATAGAAAAGCCCAGCTTATCTCAGATTGGCTCATTCAAACCCCACACGCGATTGTTTGATAAGCTCGTTCAAACCCCACACGCGATTGTCAAACAATCGAGTGCAATTGTCAAAATGCTTCATCTTTAGTGGGTAGATCACTATTGATATCAAGATTCTCAAAAACAGAAGATGAAATAAGAAAAGGTAGTAACGAATACAAAACCAGGGATTCCATTCTCTTCGCAATATGTAACTGCCATCACATCCATTGGAGAAGCACCTCTTGAAGCCAATTCCCTAAAGGAGATATGTTCCGATATAACATTATTGTTTCTTGAGTCGCATAGATACACGCCGTCAATATTGGTACCTTTAAGAACCGCGTCAGCATGAACTGCACAAAAGATATTGAAAATGTCAGAGAAAGAAAAAAAAATATAGCAGCCACTAAAGTTTCCTTCAAATTTTCCCTAAACTTGTGGTAAAAGTACCACTTCTACAATACCATTTTATGCCTACACAAAGCATCAGCGTCCCGATCAACTCCCTATGAGAATTACCATTTTCCCGCTCCTTACTAATTTTAGCAGTCTCACATCATTATATGGGAAAATTTTATTTCTGGACAGCAAACAATCAGCTTTTAACAATTAGTTTAGTTTTATAAGTTAGACATCAGACGTACACAGTATCCAATCAATATACAAACAATCAAAGTTTAACTCAAAAACAAAGGTGATGTACGAGTTAATTGATTACGCTGGTGTGTGACACAAAATCGAACAATTGGTATACCAATGTTTAAAATTTGAACTTTTAAGCACTGATGTACAGTACAAAATCGAACAAATAGTACGAATTAAATTCTTGGACAATTTTGTGAGTAAATTTTAAATTTCAAAAGGTTGGTGAACTAATTGCCTGGTTTTGTGTAGATTGGTCTCTAAATTTTGAAATTTAATTGTATGATGTACCAATTTGAAGAAATGATAGGTAATTTAAAAACAAGTGATAGTTAAGGTTTCTGTAAGGAACGAAATTGGTTCCTTGTATTTGAGGAACCAATAATATGCCGATTAAGGATAGATGTAGTTAAGGTGTCGAGGAGAGGATTTTGTCCGGTTCCCTAAAGGTGTAGTACATGAGGTAAATAGGGAAGCTGTAATGTAATGGTACAAGTTAAACCCAAAAAGGCCATAAACATACTCTCGGAAGCTCTAAGAGCTGCTGCTGTGTCGGTAGAGAAGAGTGGATTTCCAGTACCAGCACCGATACCGCCAAATATAACAACTCTGCCTTTCTCAAGATGCCGAATAGCCTTTTGTCTACAGTATGGCTCAGCAACCTCTGGCATAGCAAATGCTGTCTGCACACGTGTTTGGATACCCATCTTCTCCAAAGCTGACTGAATCAGTATCGAGTTCATCACAGTCGCCATCATACTGATAAATTTTACAGGAGAAGTTTAATATTAATTGTGCTAGGAGTAACCTCAACTGCTCATTCGTTGAAGGCAAATAACTGGTTTTACACTGGCATATATCATCTAATTTCGACTTTGTACAAGAATTAGTGATTAGTAAACCAACGATAGTTTTTTCTGCGATTTAGTACACTAAGTGTACCAAATAGGGAAAAATATATCTTAGGTTGGGTACTAATCAATAAAGAAAGTCAAATATATTATTGGCCATTTTGGCGCTATTCCATCACATTTTCCTATTTTGTCCAAAAACTTTGATTTTTTATCTGTGGTGGAGAAAAGCAGAGAAGACATGTTAATTTAAGGTACTAATCGCTAACTTCGGTAGGATGCTGTACAAAATCAAAATCTGGTAATAGGTTGGCACTTAAATTTGTAGTTAACACTAAGTCCCTGACTGCCAATAATGTTGTAACCTCAAATATAGAGTTATATCTAGAATGACAAGGAAAAGGAAGAAGTCACAAATTGTGGTCCTTCATATGAGAACAAAAGGAAAATAGAGCCTTGACATAGTCCTCCAACACAAACCCATTGGTCAAAGAGAGAACATTGTTGGTCAATACCATCAGAAAACCGGATAAAAAAAGATGTTGTAGACAAAATTTCATGTTAACAATGGTAGAGACATTGTTAACATGAAATTTTGTCCAATTTATTGTTAACATGAAATTTTATAGAGGCATTTATTGTTTCATGTTTCATGACATAGGTAGGGGCTAAAATCTATGATATGGCAACATTACCCAATTTGATAAGCAGTGCATCTATCCAATCCAGTTGCTGTAACCCAGGTATCTCCACAAAAGAAATTCCGTCCTCCAATAACAATTGCCACCTACACACCATGTACACTGTGTGCTTGTTACAAGTGAAGAAAGAAAAAGTTTAAATATAGAATTCTATAACATTCATCTGTAAGTAATTACCTCAACACCAAGGCGACAAGCAGCTGAAACTTCTGTGGCAATTAGCATCGCCACCTATCAAAAACAAAAAGGTTAAGAATTAAGATACATAGAAAGAGAATTCAATTGGTAATAAAGAATCATAGATATATTTCCGATATTCTTATCACTGTTAAGAGTAATTGAATTGAACCTTTGGGTCAATATTGTGAGGACTAGTGCCAGCCAAAGCAGCACCACTAATTTTAAAAACCACTCTCCGCCATCTAGGAGTTGTTTGAGTTTTCGATTTCAAGTTATTATTTATCTGTACTCCAGGGCTCAATGCTACAGCACCTCCATATCTAGTCATATATAGAATCAAAAAGCTATAAGTATGCATTGTAAAAAATAGAATTATGTAATATTAAAGAGAATTAGCATGCCTATCGGGTACTAGTTTACAGAATCTAGACCATATACGTAGTTTACAGAATCTAAACCATATACGTAGTTTACAGAATCTAAACCATATACTGGAATGTTTCAGTTCACAAAGTATTAAATTAATGAAAATGAGCTTAATCTTAAACGAAAGAAAAGGCGTTGAGCTTAATTGCTTAAAAATCAATAACAAGACAAGCTCTTGGCCAAAAAAGTTGATTTCTTTCACTTAGTAGCTACACCGAAACGAACCAAAATATAGTATACCTCTTTGATTGCTTAACCGACACAGACGAGGATGAAACAGTCACCGCCTTATCGTCCTCCCCTGAACCGGCCGCCGCCTTCCCCGATCCATTCCCGACCACAACCTCCATCTTCTTAAACCACGGCCAGTGAGTCACCGCCACCCCGCCGTTACTAATCCTGTGCCTCTCCAGCTTAAACCTGCTTTTTAGATTCAAAATGATCATATTTTTAATGGTGCAGATTGTTTAAGAATTCAAGATGACAAACCGAGCACCAAACCATTAAAATAATATTTTATTTCTGTGAGAGGAGACCCAATCGATTAACTTTAATTCAAAGCGAATTATGCTTCACTGTTAATGCAATCCATGTTAACCGATTCACGGACTTGTTTTTTTCAAAATGGTAGTGATATTGGGCTAACAATGTAGGTTAATAACAAGAAAACTAAATAACAAATGTTCTCATTTACTACAAAACGCAAACAAGGTTTTTATGTTGGTTTGGCTGAAGCTTTTAAGCAAACAAACTAATTTTTTTAAGGTTCATCATTGTAAAGGCCAATACACCCGAAAACCTTAGAATTTAAACTCGTGAAAAAAACTGAGTCTATGAGCTGTAATCAAAGAAGACCTTAACAAGAAACTTATTAGCTAATACTGAAACATACCTACAATTCAGTGTTGATCCAATCCGAATTAACAGATTCACAGACTTCCTTTCCAGATTTAACAATGCAAGATGCTATTTTAACCCCAAAAACCAACTTATGAAAAGGTCTTTACCTACTCTAAAAGGTTGTAGCTTTTAAGTAAACTAAAAATTTTAAGGTTTGATAAACACGAAAAGCTTCTAACTTGTTAAGGCCAAAACACCATAAAACTTCAGTGTTTAAGCTAGTCAACCAGATTCACCCAACTTCTGAGCAAAAAACAAAAAGAGGGCATATCTGATAAGCTGGGATAAAAGAAGGCTTTAATAGAAAATTCAATTGCTAATACTCCAGAACTTAACAATGCTAAAGATGAATTAACCCCAAAAACTAGCTTTAGAAAAGTTCTCACTCCCCAAAAACTAGCTTTAGAAAAGTTCTCACTTACTTTAAAAGGCTGAATATTTTAAGCAAGTAAACGGACCTTTTTGAGGTCCGATAAATACCAGGTTCATCAAGATTTAAACTTCTAGCTTCTCAAAGTCAACACAACAGAAAACAGCATTTAAGCTAGTGACTAATGCGCCCAACTTTAAAGCACACACCAAAAAAAAAAAAAAACTAAGTTTTTCAGCTGTAATCAAAGAAGCCCTTAAAAGGAAACCTACTGGCTCATACTCAGATATGACCTATCTACACTTTGCTGTTGATACAATCCGATTTAACAGAAACTTTCTTTGAATTTAATAGTGATACTAATAGTAATAAAACAGTAAGTACAGTTTCTTAAGGTTATCGACCTTGTTTTTACACTGCTCGACGCTCTCCCCCTACCACCTTCTCCCTCCCCACTGCCTCGCAAACCTCTAAAATATGGTATACTACTAATTGTACTACATTATACACTAATAAAGTCTATAACTATACTGAAAACAAACATGTCATATGATTATTGATGCATATACCTTTTCTTAAGATTATCAACCTTGTTTTTACACTGCTTGACGCTCCCCCCCCCCTCCCCCCCCCCCCAGCTTCTCGCTCCCCACCACCTCGGCCACCTCTAAAATAGGGTATACTACTAATTGTACTACATTTTATGCAAATAAAGTCCATGACCAATAACAACTATATGGTCCACTCATAGTACCTTGTTTCAAATTGTACCCCTTCATACTATACTGAAAACAAACATCGCATATGATTATTGATATGTGTACATAGCACTATGGCAGTAACTTTTCTTAAGATTATCGACCACCTTGGCAACCTCCAAAATATGGTATACTACATTATATGCTAATAAAGGCTCCAACTAAAAGTAATAAAAAAGTTGTACCTTTTCTTGAGATTATTGACCTTGTTTTTACACTGCTCGACGCTCTTCCCCCCTACTAGCTTCTCTCTCCCCACCGCCTCGTCAACCTCTAAAATATGGTATATACTACTACTACATTATATGTTAATAAAGGGTCCAACTAATAGTAGTAAAAAAGTTGACAACCTTAAGAAAAGGTACAACTTTTTTACTACTATTAGTTGGACCCTTTATTAACATATAATGTAGTAGTAGTATATACCATATTTTTTACAACTTTGTTTTTACACTGCTTGACGCTCTTTCCCCCTCTCTCCCGACTGCCTCGGCAACCTCTAAAATATGGTATACTACTAATTCTACTACATTTTATGCTAATAAAGGCGGTTATCGACCTTGTTTTTACACTGCTCGACACTCTTACCCCCTTCAACCTTCTCCCTCCCCACCGCCTCGGCCACCTCCTCCCAATCCCTCCCGCGTAAATTCCCTCCATTCAAACCCAGAAACTTCTCCGTATAAGCTCACAAAAGCTTATTGTACTACTAAACGTACTACATTTTATGCTGATAAAAGCTAAAACTAGAACCAATAACAATTATTGAATTATACGGTGTCATTATTTATACCACTCATAATACCTAGTTTCAAGGAGTAAACAAACATTACCTTTTCTTGAGATTATCGACTTTGTTTTTACACTGCTCGACGCTCTTACCCCCCTCAACCTTCTCCCTCCCCACCGCCTCGGCAACCTCCTCCCAATCCCTCCCGCGTAAATTCCCTCTATTCAGACCCAGAAACTTCTCCGTATAAGCTCCCAGAAGCTTCTCTATCGCAGCATCGGTCCACTCCTCCCGATCCTTACGGTACTCAGACGATGATGTACGAGGCCGTTTATACGGAGCAGCAGAGGCTTCGGTGTCGCTAAGGTCGTCAGGTTTGGATCTTGTGGTGGTGGGGTTTGTTAGGAGTGGGGAGAAGTCGTCGCCGGAGAGTGACGTCATTTTTTATGAATTTTTTTTTGGGGGGGACGTTAACGTTACGGTAAGGGTTAGTGAGGGAGAGAGAGAGAGAGACGGCGTTAAGGTGGATGGGGTTAAAGTGACGGTAAACGTTTTGTGAGGGGGGATGGGTGTAATTATTGACGTCAGTTTTGTTTTGTACTTTTTGTTTTGTTTAACGATGAAGTGAATGGGTTAGGCCACTTTAAGACAAATGTGGTTTTTTTTTTGGGTTGATTAAATCGAATTTTATTACTAATTGTTAATTTCTTGCACACTAGTTGCTATATTTCCTTATTGGAGACGGGGCTTGTATTTTAAAAATTCAATATGTGAAGACTAAATCGCTCTTTTTCGTAAAAAAAAAAATTACACTGTAAAAAAATGTTTTTCGGAAATATGATGGGGTTGTAGCCAGTGTCAGCGCCCACCTAGCTAATCCCATGATTACGAACACAAATCAAATACGAAAGAACCTACTGAACAAATGAACCGATTAAGTGAGTGGGGGTGGGCACTTTAAAGACAAAAATGGTTCTTTTTTGGGTTGATTCAATAAAATTTTACTCTAGTATAAATTGGTAGTAATTATTTGCACACTCCAATCACATTTTTTAAGGAAAAAACCATATTCAATAATCTTTATTACTTTCTCAATGATATGCTTTATTTTTAAATTTTCAAGTACCATACTTGACGCATAACCATTTTTTCGGTTTTCAAAAATTATATCAAGTTTATGATTGAACTGAACACAATAACGAAAACGATTTCAGATATCACATGAACGAACCTACTGAACAAACTACCCAATCACAAACAGAACTTTGTTTGGTCTGATCAGTTCATTTGCACCCGTACTATTATGCTTATTTCTCAAACATTTAAAGTAGTACACTAGTAAAGTACAGTAGACTTTTCATTTTCTCTTTTACAATTTACATTGGAGGCCGGATCCAGATTCACTTCAGCCGTTGAATTGATGACATGATGTTTATTTTTAGCAAACATCAGTAACTGCATATCGCTTGTATTTTTACCCTTATGTTGCACCAATTCATTATCTGAAATTTGTCATAACAACTACAAAACGCAACGCCCAGAAAAAAACAGCACTAAAAGCTTAGTGAAGAAGGCGGCAGAAGTAGGTTTTGGCAGTAGCTATCACTATATTGAGATTGAAATACTGACGTTCAAGCTATCGCAGATTCTATACCTTTATCAGTTCTAACTACATGATGATTTTACGACATAATAATATACAAAATCTATTCAGCTATTTATGATGAAACATTAAACGTTGAAGCAAATCCAAACTTTCTTGATTTCAAATCCCCAGCCTCCCAAACATAACCTTTGATAATACTCGATTTTTTGCCGATTGATCAAGCACCAGTAAAAAGCTCAAGTGCTCCATCAATAAAGTTAGAGCATGCATAGAAATTGAGAAAATCGGAATACTTAAAAGGCCGATAAAGTATTGGATGGTCTTCGTCAACAAATCTCTGAGACACCTCAACGATAGTATCTCCTTTTGGTGCCAGAAAGAGTGCACACGAATACCTAACTGTCCCTTCTCTCGTTATCACTCTGTGCTTCGCTGAATGACACCTCCCATTGCTCCAAGCCTACCACAGAATTCAGTTTCTATAATTATAGTCAAGATTTTATATATCAAAATAGACATGTTAATCTATATGTGTGGGGTAAAGTTTTTTCTCATAAGGTTGAAGACAAATTGTTTCCCTCATACAATATGATATTACCAATCAGTAAGTGTGTAAAATCCCATTTGTCGAGAAGAAAAAATGAAATTTTTAATCTTAGATCGGGCATACACTGATATTAGTTTTTCTTTCATTGTTGTCTATAAAATATACCAGCTTTCCTTATACCGACTTTCTTGCAAGATTAAATAATTGAAATAGAAAAAGAAGGAAAATTTGAGGCAGTCGGTGCACATAATGGAAAAAATACTGTAAATTTGGAGAAACCTTGAACGCACCTTAAGAGAATCACCTAAGAAGACAACGAACGATTGGTTGGGAATGGTAACTTCTCTCCACATTCCATCGTCTTTGGACTGAACCTCCAGACCTTGAACATCATTTTGACATAGAATGGTAACGAAATTCTTGTCAGTGTGGGGAATGAGACCAATAGCGGTTTCTGTGTCATCACTTTGGGGAGCTTCGTATTTCATCAGACGGAAATGGCTTGTAGTATTTTCTTCCTCGAACAATTGGCCGTCCTCTGCAATGTTGAAGCTCTTCAACACCATTTTGAGGACAATCCATGTCAGATTCAGCATCTTTGCGCTCATGTTGTTTAGAACCTTACTGTAAAAAGAACGATTTGAAATTAAACAGAAATACAAGGAAAGGCACATGGCAGATAAGAACCCAAGATATTGTTTAGGCATTTGACCACACCCGAAAATGAAACCAAACAAGTAAAACATTTCCCGCTACTATATGAATGCGTACACTTTGTCAGCGTAAATGAATTCATCAATCCCATCTTACCATGGTTTTCTCTGTAATTGTGACTTGAGTGTTGGACTATATGCATATCACACTTAAAAGAAGCAAAGAAAAATATGTCCTGAAAACTTTACCGAAAAGTAAAATCAGATAGTAGTGAAGGCCAGTAAAATACAGTAGGGATGACCTTATCTATGAAGCTTAAATCATGAGAGTTTCTTAGGCATCCTATCACATGACAATTTTGGTGAAACTAAGACTAAAAAATAATGAATGAATGTTGTGACAAAATTTAGAAATGATGTCCCCAGATTTATTAAGCTCAGCACACTTTTAGCAATAGTAATATTCAGTTCAGCTATAATTTAGTTTAAGAATAGTCTCTGGAAAACCAGTTTAAAACTCAACTTTGTATAGCAACATAACACAAAGAAGAGGTACTTTTTTCACTCTTCCCATTTCTACTGAAATCCTCTAGTTACATTCAAGCTATAACTCTCCTCGTCTGATTCATACTGAGATTCGGGAAGAACAAAATTACAATTTCTGCAGATTCATGGTGACATACATGTTGGCTCGAAAAGAATTATCACCTCAGTCGCTTCCGTGTAAGCTCAAGGCCTAGTGGGTAGCTGTAACAAGTGGTTTTCTAACGTGGGAACTTATGGGTCTGTTTTTTATTTCCAAATCCATAAATTATCAGGTAGAGATATCACCTAGTCAATTCATAAAACTTTGTTCCCTGTTAAAAGTCTGTCTGACACAGTTCACGCCTGCACAGTATCCATACAAAAGATAAATGTAAAACCATTATGACTTTATCGATTTCAAGTTTATAAGATAAAACTGGGATCGCTTCTTGTGCAGCGTGGCAGTGGGGAGACGACAATTACTTCAGCTAACGAGAAAACTTCTTCCCAGTTTTCTTTGTAAGACAACTACTTCGCCTTTTTGGGTTCTAAAAATCTCGTGAAACAAAACTTAATCCAAAAAAAATCATTACAACGTAAATTTTTCGAAACTAAAATTATGGGCAAGTAACTAGTGTATATGTTATTTGATTTAATTAAAAAATAGTAAAGCTAATATTTTTGTGAGGCACGAAGTGTCACAATGTCACCGGAGGTGTTAAAAACACGTATTATTATTATTGAATCCTAGCTCCCCCACGGCATATATCCAAAACTCCTACAGCTAATTGGAACACAATTTATAGTAATTAATTATTGAATAGTACCAAAAATTAGAGTTATCGCTGTGAGGCCACATGAGACTCCCGAACTCCCGCGCCACGTGTACATCGTCCGCTTCATCAATCCCGAAATACTCGCTCACGTCCGAAGTCCGTTGGTACCTGCTAAACGGCGCGTTTTCACTTCCGTTAAACATCTTCTTGGTCTCCTCGGGAAGGGCGAACAGCGTCTCCAACATCGTTAAGAAACCGTGACGGAGTTGTGGGGAGAGTTGGGTGTCGTCGAAGTTGAGTAAGAAACAGCCGTGTGTCTCTAACGCCTCTTTGACGGCGTTAGTTAGCTCTGTTAGTGACTTGGTTTTACCGTTTAAGTTGGAAAAATCAAAGCAGGGGAGCTCCTCTTTGCACATCTCTCTCTCTCTCTCTCTCTCTCTCACTGTGTAGAAGTAAAATCTTAAACTTGACTAAACTTATCGGATAATCGGATTATTGCAAATGAGCCGGAACGAGATACTAGTTTTTGTTTGTTTAACTAAACGACTGCTCAAGTTTTGTTCGGACTTCGTTTATATACTAGCTCGAACCGATTATGGTCTTAAGTCGTGTATGAACACGTTTTCGGATAAGTTTAACGTTATTTCGTTTAAAAAAATCACTTAGCTAAATCCAATGTTAAAGATAAGTAACGGTATATTTAATTATTGTTAGTTTTAGCTTTAATTATATTTAGTTTTAAAAAAGAAATTTATAACATAAATCGAATAGTATTTATGGACCACCAGTTTTATATTTGATAAATTTTACGTATATAAACAAGAATATGTATGAACAAACTTATAAATTAATTAATCGAGATTTTAATTGAGTTCGAGCCTATTCACGAGCCTAATTATTTTGTTCAGACTCGCCTCATTAGTAAATGAACGAATACGAATTGAAACTTTGACGAGCCAAACACGAGCTTATTCATGAAAGTCTTGGTTCGTTTGCATCCCTAATTACTAGTAATATGTCTTAGCCGTGTTTGAATTTTCATCAATATTAAAAATGGTAGTTATAATATTTAATATGTTTATAATTTTACTTTACCCTCTACATAATATAAATGTTTAATATTTATAGTTATTAGTTCTCATTTAATATGGGCATATATGAATTTTTAAAGCATAACTATCGCATCGTAAATAGAAAGAGAACCATGACTTGGGACAAGTAAAAAAAATGAAATGAGACTATATTTATGGAACGGAGGGAATATCAATTATAATAATATACTATAAGTATTATTTACCTGTTAACTCTCTTAAACAAAAATTATTCTTAATGTGTCTACTCTTCATTTACATTTTATAATTAATTATCTTTATTTTTATTCATTTTGCACAATTTTAACTTTCTAAGTAAAGTCTAATTTTGTAACGTATATCACCAATAATTTAAGTTTTTGTAATACAAGAGTATTTGGTTTTTAGTATTTTCTGATTGTTAAATTCACTTGATTTTGTTTTACTTGTACCATTGGGAATGTATAATTTCCTTTCAGTAACTTGGTTTAAACAATAGCATTTAAAGATGCCAAAACGTACCACTGGGATCTAGATTTCTAACGATATAAGGTCTCGTTTCAGTACGGGACTAGTAGTCTCAGGACTATTAATCACAACAGTTATACAAATGATGATGGTATTTTTAGTCCAGATGACTAGTCCGAATCAGTGTTTGTTTACATTGGTATTGCAAGCGGACTAATTACTAAATCTACGATTTTACCCATCCATAAACTAAATATACAACTAATAAAAATTAAGAGAAAACTATAACCGTAATTTATACTTTCTTTTGAATTAAAAGAAAAAAATCTTATAATTGGTAATGATAAATAAAAATAAATGTTTTGCAAGAAAAAATCAAACACAAAGCAATACTTCATACATAAATAACTATTTAAAACAAAAAATTAAGTCTCACGTAATAAAAAATAAAAACTTACTAATTCAAAAAAAAAAGTGAATTGCAGATGATAGGTAAACCCAGTAAAAAAAAACCCCAAAAAATATATAGATACAGAGTAATTCGAAATCAAACTCATATCCACTGAAGAGATGTTAATTTGATGAAAAAAAAACATTGGAATGTTAAGTATTCATTAATTTCATAAAAATATTCTCTTCAATGGATATGGATCGAATGTGTGTTTTTGTATTTGTTGTGTAAATATATGTATAAATAGATTATGTATATAATTACAAAAATAAATAAATTGTGTACATGTATTTATGGCTGAGATGTTGATATGATGGATACGGCTGTAAAGTAAGATTATTTTCGTAATAAATAAAATGAGATTTAACAAGTATTTATAATATCACCCTCATTGTGATTTTTTATATACTCTAAAAAAAGCATTTGTTGTTTGGCAATTATTTCTAATCACATCTTAAATAAGTTTGACAAACATAATATTAATGAACCCAATAGTATATAGAATCACATGTCATTCTCAATAACGGCTAACAAGCGAGGCGTAAGTGTATTGATGGTTATCTAAACGGAACGCGGGCTTGCGGAATTCGTTGCTCAATGCTTGCAATCAGGGGGAAGCTAAGTGGGGACGATCGGGTGCCACGGCACCCCCCATAATTTTAGAAATCCCAAGTGACGTAATTTTTTTTTAGTACAATTTATTTTTAGGTGTAGATTTGGCACCCCCATAAAAATATGTTACTTGTACATATATTTTGGCACCCCCATTTATACATCCTGGCTTCGCCCCTGTTGCAATTCACATTTACCAGCCATGGAAATCACACACATATATATATATATATATATATATATATATAATCACATATAACTAATTCCGGCTATATTCGGCTGATACATAACTTATCGAATTTGACAAAATAATGTCACCAAATCAGTTTTATGAAAAATGGAATTACTAATTTGGTAATTTTAAGAAAAATGATGTAATCTAACCAAAAAAAATCTAATATGGTTTGGGTTGTTTATTTTAACAAAACATGAATAATGGATTCATGGAGGTAACGAGGTCGACGGCTATACTTGGCTATTTATTTTTTATATCTATAAGTTTAAGCATATTTTTTTCTAGTTTATAAGTATTTATTTAATTTTTGTTGCATCATTTAGTCAGAGTGTAAGAATCATTCTTGTGTTGTCTAGTCCAAAAAAGTTTGGTCTGAATAGTTTAGGGCAGAGTATTTTTTAAGAACCCAGATTACTTACCTATCATACTATTAATATAAGTAAATCAAGAAAAACGTCCAATTTTACTCAATTTTTTTAAAAATACCCTTACACTATTTTAATAATTACCAATATACATAATCTAATTAATTAATTATTTGTCCTCACTATATTTTACTAATTACGGATGTACCATAAATTAATTAACAATTCGTTTTAACCTCCATAACTATATATAATAAATGATATCAAATCTGAATATTATGTTAAAAATAAAATATATTACGATATTTATGCCATTACGCATCTCACACGCAACGCGTGTATAACTTTTACTAATAGAAAAGATTCCAAGTCCAAATCCACGTCACATCTTATTTTTATTTATTTTTTCAATTCATTCCACTCAATTTCATTACAAAATAAACAAATCTAACACCACTTCATTACATTTCATTACACTTCATTTATCTACAAAATAAATAAATTTACCCACTCTATCACACTATTAATTAATACATTCATCTGTTTTTTTTTTCACTCAAACTAAATACAAAATTAAAATATTTTATAATCATAATATTATATCAAGTTAACACTTTCAAGTAATTTATATTTTGCACTTTTTTATTTATTAATTTTGTTACTTCCGAGTAAATAATTAAATTGTCCCAAAAAACCATACAATTCATTATTTTATTTCAACTTTACCTACCCACACTTCTAAAAACATTAGGTAAATGTGGAATAAAATAATGACGTGTAGTGTTTTTGGGAACAATTTAATTATTTACTTGGAAATAACAAAATTAATAAATAAAAAATTACAAAATATAAATTACTTGAAAGTGTTAACTTGATATAATATTATGATTATAAAATATTTTAATTTTGTATTTAGTTTGAGTGGAAAAAAAAGCAGAGAAATGTATTAATTAATAGTGTGATAGAGTGAGTAAATTTATTTATTTTGTAGATAAATGAAGTGTAATGATATGTAATAAAGTGGTGTTAAAATTATTTATTTTATAATGAAATTAAATCGGAATGAATTGAAAAAATAAATAAAAATAATATATCTATCTTAAAAAAAGTAATTTGCGTCTTCTACTTATGCAAAGCACATAACCACTAGGAAAAGTCTTATAAATCAATCCTCATTTAATTTTACATGTCAATCTTTTGACCATTATATACATACCTAGGGCTGTAAATGAAACGAAACGAACCGAACAACCCTCTGTTCATGTTCAGTTCATGAACTAAAACTCTTGTTCATGTTCGGTTCATGTTCATTTAAATACGAACGAACATTTGACGAACATGAACCGAACATTTGACGAGCCGAACACGAGTTGTTCGTGAACATCTAATTTCTTCCAAAACATTTAGTAATTGAAAAAAAATATATTTTTCTTTCTTTTTAAAATATATTATTCTTTTATCATATATTACTATATTACTTTAACGAGTTGAATACTTAACGATAAAATCGGTCACTGTATTTATAGTATGATGATATAAATTAACATAAAAAGTTCAAAATAATACAAACATATCATTTATATTATTATAGCATAAATAAGTTTATTAATTGTGTAGTGATATTAATTTTTGTTACATCATTAATAGATTTATTTATTTTATTTTATCAAACTTTATATATAGTTACACGAACACGAGTTTAGACGAACCGAACAGATGGTTGTTCATGTTCAGTTCACTTAATAGACGAACACTATATTATTGTTCATTATCGTGTTCATTTATAAATGAACGAACATGAACCGATCATTACCCAAGCCGAACACGAACGATTTCACAAACAGCTCATCTCATTTACAGCACTATACATACCCCTTTCACTATCAAGCCTTTCCATTCCACACTGTGACTTTCCTAAAGTTGAATTATCTTTTGCTTGATCGAGAAGCCGCTATTTTTCATAGCACAAAATATAATGAATTGCACATAAATCGAAGAAGTTGACAACTTGACCGGACCAATATATCTCAAGAGTGTCATCAAAATATTTTTGACCCAGCCCATAGAGTACCAAAAGGACATATTGTGCAATATGAATATAACATTAAATGCGCTTTCCTAATCACAAAAAGCAAAATAAGTACATTACATATAAAAGGTATGGTTTCGGCTCTTTTCTTGGGCCCAACGAATTAAATATTTAATAAGATTTTGTGTTGGTACAATTATATGGTGCATGTGGAACACTATTTGGAATATGAGCTAAAATATGTTTATTTTCTTGTTAGTGAAGTAGTAATCATTGTACCAAAAGAAAATGTAGCAAAAAATAGTATTTCATCCGTTATCAAATAATTGTGCTCTACGAAATTACGTGTAATTTTGACTGCCTTATAACATGTATCAAAATTGTCGAAATAAAAATTTTCAAAACTAAATCATATAATTTAATATTTAAACTATATGATTAAGTTTTGAAAATTTTCATTATGACAATTTTGATCCAAGTTATTGGCCGATCAAAATTGCACGTAGTTTCGTAGTAGACAGTTAATTGGGAACGGAGAGAGTAGTAGTAACGAGGTTTCAAAAGGTGTTAGGCGGGATCAAGTTCGTCCGCCTGACGCCTAATTGCCCGCTTAGGCCGTCTTTTGAAACACTGAGTAGTAATAACTCCACGATAGAGTTCAAAACATAATTGTATACTAAAAGTTTTAATTTATCAAATGTTATTTAAATATTGTCATGATGAAGTAAGTAATAGATAGCAGATACACAATGATAAATTGATAACCTTAATAGCAAATTATAAAAAATAAAATAAAAAAGGGACAATATGTCCTGACTAATATTTGGATTATCATGTGCTCTCTTTGTTAACAAATTTATTTATTATGAATGTGAAATTAGTGGATGAACTAGTGTGTGTACACACTGTTGGAGCAAATTAAACTAAGGTACACCTTATTGCACTGAATCTAAACTCACCGGAATCTATAACCGGGGTGCCAGAGTCAATAGATTTCTTTTCTAGAAAGAAACCGGTTCAACCTTTCAAAGTCCAAAAATACTTGCAAAAGAATAAAGAGAATAATAACATGGATGCACCAACAACTTGTTAAAAGTATACCATCTGAAGCTATAAATTTCAATGTTATTTCTATAGATTTGAAAATATAAAATCGATACAAAAGTGAATTTTTTTGCCCCTTTTTACTATGCCTACTGAAGTCATATTGTCACATCATTAAAAACATGATTTATGTTTCTAACTAATCAAATAATTTAGTTCATTGATATGATTTCCAATTTTTGTTATTTGTCATTATAGGAATCCAACTTGTACGAGAATAAGTTAGTGTAAAAAGATCATTTTTCCTTTGATAAATACCATAAAAATCAACTCACAAATGATCATCAATTAATTATTTGTTTGTAATATGAAACTAATAACGTGATAAATACTATCAAAAAAACTACTCTTAATATAGTTCCATCCGTGCATGTGCCAAATAGTTATCGAAAAACAACATTCCCCCTCCAAAAGCCGTATTTTGTGTTTCCAGTTTGTTGGTTTTCTTTTCCCGTTACTATACGTCTAGTTTTGATGTCTAAACATTATTGACCTATACTTTCTCGAAAAAAGAAAAGTACTAAACGAACCAAATAAAAAATTACACAAACAACAAGGTTAATTTATGTAAAAAACCTAACCAAACAAAACAGAAACCCACGTTAAAAAGCACAATTCCAAAGCCCTAAACAGCACACATCTCTCTCTCTCTCTCTAAGCCTCTGTTCATCGTTATTTTTTTTTCCTAAAAAACTCAAACAAAAAATCAAAAAAATCAAAAATGCATTCTAATCACTTGCTTCTAGAAGAGCCTATCAGGATGGCCTCCATCCTTGAACCCTCCAAAACTGTAAGTATTTGCGTATAATTATATATATGTATGTATATTTATGTATCTATAAGTATGTGTTTATAGATATATATATTTCATCAGTGTATATATATATATTTAGTATGTGTGTGTGTGTATATATGTGTGTGTGTTAATTATGTGTGTGCATATAGATATGAGTGGATCTGTGTTTTTAAATATTGGAATTTAGGTTTACGTTTATTTTGCAGAATTTTTTTCCGTCGATGACGAAGATAGTTGGGACGCTCGGGCCGAAGTCTCATTCGGTAGAGGCCATCTCTGCTTGTCTCAAGGCTGGGATGTCTGGTAAAATTTTATTATATATTTTTTAAATAAATATTTGCATATATTATCTATTCGAGATCCTGTGTGTTTGTGTCATGTGCTTTAGTGCTTTTTTTTAACTTTTGTTCGTTTTAATGCGATTGGAAGAATCCGGCGAAAACACAATCGCTAGGTAGGATGATGTTTTTTAGGATATATAGTAAAATTTAGTTACTATGGAGTAATTTTTAAAAACTTGCATCTGGTATTTTTTTCATTGGATAGGGAAATTTGAGTGTTGCTTTAGCTTGAATTGTTTCTTTCATATTTTCAGACCATAAAACCCAGTAAACATCGGCTTTTAAGCTGGACAAAATGGTATTCTCGTGGTATGAGTCAAATTCATATACGTAATTTTTTTTTGTTTAATGGGGGTCAGGCAGTTGGAAAATATGGGGAATACATAGATATGTAGAATTAGGAATTTTTGATACAGAGATATACTAAAACCTAAGACAGTACTGGTCTTAAAATTTTCGGAGAGTCAAATTATTGAGGTAATTTAGCTTAATATCGTCTGTATATCAAACTAAAAACCCATTAAACCTCGGTAATTGAAAGATTTTGGCTAGATTACAATTAGAAAGTGTAGTGTTTTGTAAAAAAAAATTGGGGATATAGTGGAACTTGGACAGTTTTGATATTGAAAAGAGTTGAATAAGGTTCCTTGTGTGTTGGAGAGTAGGGCTGGGCGAAAAAGACCGAAACCGAAAAAGACTGAAAAACCCCGAAAAAGACCGAAAAATCAAAAATAAAACCGAAAAAATCCGAAACCGGACTGAAAAACCCCAGTCCGGTTCGGTTCGGTCCAAAAAATAAAAAGACCGAAACCGAAAAAACCCGAAACCGGAAAATCTGCTCGGTTTCGGTTTTACCAAAAACCAAACCGGACCAAACCCAGCCCTATTGGAGAGAAAAAAAGGGGTTTGTTTAGCTAATTCTATTTATCTTTTCAGACCATAAACCCCATTAAACCTCGTCTTTTACTCTGGCCAATCAATTGTGTTACAAATTATAACCATAGAAGTAGTTGAGGGTAAAGTGATATTTTATTTTTCAAGTCATTGTTACTGTTGAATTTAGTTCCGAAAACTAGAGAATTCCACTAGCTGTTTGGTTGATCAGATCTTAAAATAATTTCCCTGAAAATACATTCCTGTTTAGATAAACCATATCTGTCTTATTTGTTTCCAAAGTAGATAGTTTGTATTATGTGAACGAAATATGATACTAACAGAGTTCTTTAAAGGTGACATTATGCTTTGGTTGATATATGACATATGCAAGGTGATTTTGTTGGTATAGTTGTTCAAATCAAGACAGGCTGTTTGGTCTGATTTTCTTTTTATAACAGTGGCTCGGTTCGATTTTTCATGGGGAAACGCTGAGTATCACCAACAGACTCTGGAGAATTTGAGAGCCGCTGTGAAGACCACTAAGAAGCTATGTGCTGTATGTCTTGTTATTTACTTACTTTTGAACAATTGAAATTTAATGATCTCTATGCTATTGATGATCACTCATTTAATCATTTATGGATCTATTTCTCTGCTGTTTTTTCTGTGGCTAAAGTTGATCCTTTTTCATAACAGCCATATTGGCAGACGAATTTGTGTCCATATTTACAAAGGATTTTTGGTTATTTAAAAAGAGTTGTGGGATAATGATTAAAAGGAAATCACGGGAAATTTTGGTCAGTGTTTTTTGATCTTTGTATTTGAAGAATCAGGTTATCAAAATTGTTTGGTGTACCTTAATTGCTTGTTTGGTACTGGTACCATAACATTATGATGCTAGATTTACCCCGTTTGTTTTCTTCATTTTGTTTAAATATAATATACAGAGGATTTAGTGGGTATGATCTGTTTTTGTTCAGGTAATGCTTGATACTGTTGGTGCTGAGCTACAGGTGGTAAACCATGCTGAGACATCTATTTCTCTTGAAGAGGATGATAAAGTTATCCTGACACCCTTTAAGGGTCAAGAAGCTTCTTCCGAAGTGTTGCCTATCAACTACTCTGGACTGGCGAAGGTGTGCATTTGTCAACTTATTATTAGTTTTTGTGACAAGTATTACTGTTAGTCGAGTTTGATTTTGTAGATAAGATGGACATTCTAAACTCAATTTTAGGCCGTTCTGATTTTATCTGCTTTTAGTTGTGTAGTTTTAAAGCTTATTCAATAATCATGCTTATTACTCCATTTGTCGGATTGTGCAGGCAGTGAAAAAGGGAGACACTATCTTTGTTGGTCAATACCTCTTCACAGGAAGTGAAACTACGTCTGTTTGGCTAGAGGTAGGATGTTTGCGACTTTTATAGCTGTATTGACGGTAGACTTATTATATGATTGGTGGCACCTGAAATTCTTTATTACAACTGTTTTCTCTTTTCTATTTCTGGATGGAAAATGTAATTATTTTCTGTTGGACTTGACTCGTTGTCATCTATAATTGGTATTCATTTTCTGCATGTTTGGTTGCAGCTTTTAGACAAATAAGCTGGATTTTTTTAAAGTTCAAAAATAAGATTAGGTTCTTCATCCACCCTAAGCGTCTAATTTTTTAGGCCAATGTCTAGCTTTTAACCGGTCAATGAAATGCAATCTAATTTTTTAGCAAAAAAGGAAAAAATAAAGGCGAGCTTAAAAGGGGCAACCAAACAATGCCTTTATCTGGTACCAGTGAAAATGTTGAAGAAAACAAATATAACTATGCTGACTGTGACTTTCTATTGCACTTGTCACATGTTTTGGAAGTAGAGGATGCTTTATTCGGTTTTAATTAATAAAGTGAGAAAGTTGAAGAGAACATGAAAAACAGATCACTAGCCTTTTGTTTATGTCAAGCGTGATTTACGGTTTTTTCTCAATTTTCTTTGAGCAGGTGGATGAAACGGAAGGTGATGATGTGGTTTGTGTGATAAAGAATACTGCAACTTTGACTGGCTCGTTATTTACTCTTCATGCGTCTCAAGTCCACATCGATATGCCTACCCTCTCTGAGAATGACAAGGAGGTAACCCGTGCTTGTTTTGAAATAATTATGTGTTTCCTTTTAATCTCTTTTCTTTTGGTGTTGGGGGATTCAAATACTTAAATATTCTACGGTATGAATACTTGCGTATGATAATTGTGATAACCAACTTAAGTAGGAGTTTTATTGATTTTGTCACTATTATGATAAGTTTATGAAGCGGGTAGCAAAGTTTACTTGCAACTAACTATGCGTAATTGGTTAGAATTGAAGACGTGAACTGTTCTGAGTTGAAAGTTGTTAAAAACATAATGTTGGTATTGCTAACAAAATTGTCTGTTATGTGTTCAGTTAGCATAATTTGTGACTGCTAAATAAACTTACTTTGACGCACTTTTGGATAATCAAACCAGCAGAACCCTGTCGCTACCTGTTATAATTGTAGGCTTGCTTGGGCATTTTTGTTAACTTCGTTCTGAATTTTGGGTTGGTGAAATTTGTACCTCATACATTACTACTGAAGATAAATAGTGCTATATTTAACAGAGAAGATCTCAACCAATGAAGTGTTAATTGTTGGTGATAGTGCTTTTGTTATTTCTGTGCTTATATACGAAATTTGATTATCAAGTGATTTCACTGACCAAAATTTGCATTTCAGGTTATTAGTACTTGGGGTGTGAAAAACAAGATTGACTTCTTGTCACTATCATATACTCGACATGCAGAAGATGTTCGTGAGGTATAATTAGTTCTTTTTTATTCCTTTCTTTTGTCTTGGTTAATAATGTTTCCGGAACTAACGTATGTGATTTTTCCTTGTTTTGCCTATAGGCTCGTCAATTTCTATCGAAGCATGGCGATCTCAGCCAGACGCAAATATTAGCAAAAATTGAGAATGTAGAGGTGAGTTTTTTTTTTTGGAGCTTGAATTAGTTTGTAGCTGCCTTTGTTTTCCGTTATATGTTACTTTGCGGCCTAACCCTGTTGCCATTTTCTCAATAGGGTTTGACTCACTTTGATGAAATCCTTCAAGAAGCAGATGGTATTATTCTATCTCGTGGAAATCTTGGAATAGATCTACCACCAGAGAAGGTTAGTTGCTTAGGCTAGACAATTTGCTTCCTCTTTTTATTTTTATTTTGGTGTTTTGTTTTTCGGCATTGTTTTGCATCTTAAAGATAAAGATAGATACTGCGAGGGTTTCACTTCGATAACATTGTTTACTGAGGTTTTTTTTAATGATCTGCTCAATTTTCTGGGTTTCTTGCTTTTGGAAGTTATGGGAACTTCTGGCTTTTTTGGTGTGGAAGTTGCATCTTGCAAACGCATCGATTTTATGACTTAATACTTCTGACTTAAACTGTAAAATGTGAAACCTGATGTCAATTCAGATGGCATCCTTGGTTGGCAAGCCATTGGATCTTAACACTTAGTAACTTACATGTGGCAATTTGAGTACACCTGTCGTTGTAAATATATTACTGCAAAAATACAGACGTGTCTTGTTTAAAAGTGTATCATGAGATATTGCTTTGTAGGACCTTTTTTTTTCCACCTTTTGGTTGTTTTTGATTTTATATTATCTGCTATTGTTTCTGTCAGCTTTGAGCGGGAAAAGATAGGAAAACACATTTATTTTTGTATCATTTCTATTTTCTACTATAAAGAGCATGATGCTATTTATCATGGAGTATTATTTTTCAGAATGATCCTCTCAGATGTTTTTCTAAAACACTTATCTATAATTTGTTCTTCATTTTCTTGATTGGAGGATCAACTTATAAAAAAGATTTGAAAGCATTACCAAGTTACCAACTGTAGCTAGTAGATAAGGTTATTCTGGTTGGTCCTTGTGAAGTGCATTAGTTAACCATATATCTTGTGTTATGTTTAGGTGTTCTTATTTCAAAAGGCTGCTGTTTACAAGTGCAATATGGCTGGGAAACCCGCTGTTGTAACTCGTGTTGTTGATAGTATGACTGGCAACCTTAGGCCAACGCGTGCAGAAGCTACCGATGTCGCAAATGCCGTTTTGGATGGTATGTTTAGAACTATTTTAACATATATGTGTGTCTGTGTGTGTGTATATTATGTATGTCCGGAATATTTTACCTTCTCGTAGATGCCCGCCTAGACTCTTCTTCATATTTGTTGTCTATGATATTATCTTGTGCAACTTCATGGAATGAATTTTTAATCTTATATTTGTCATTTGATGGGCGCAGGAAGTGATGCTATTCTTCTTGGTGCCGAAACTCTACGTGGATTGTATCCTGTTGAGACAATTTCCATCGTCAATAAAATTTGTTCAGAGGTAAATAATCCAATACATTTTCTGTTGAATTAGAACTTTAAAACTCGTGTAGATCAGATTACTTTGTAAGTCCTGCATGGATTGCTATTCTTGTACTTCATTTTCAATATTCCCTTGTTCTTTATTCATCTGTGTGATACACCTTGTCATTTTTTCTTAGGTTGCTATTTTTCTTTCTCCAGGGTGATCTGTATTCTAGTTAGTAGTTAGTCACTGTGTGGGGCATGCCATGAGTAGTTGTCGAAAGCGTTTTCTTTTTCTTGATATTGTTCATGTTCTCTTCTTCTTAATCTGACTTTTCAATACCTTACCTTATTCAAACACCAAGGTTAATCCTGTGATTTAACAATTTTACTTTTCTACTATCATATAATATGACGAACTTGAGAAAAATTGTACCTTAAAGAGTTAGGAAAATCGACAGTTTATGCCCTTTTTAGGAGTAGAAGTACATCCTTCCTCTTCTTTTCTACCAAATTATGCCATGTTCACTTAACTAATTTATCATCATATAATAGTCTCTAATTAATTGGATTGGTTAGTTGTTCTTTATGTTATCTAGTATCCACATAAGATGCAGACTTGCAGTGAGGCTCTTTCTTCGTCTTTCTTTATATTGTAGTTATTTGCTGTCCATTCACTCTTCTTCTCAACCCCATTTTTTTGCTTAAGGTCCAATTATAATTTTGGTTAGTGTCCCAGAATATGTAGACAGATTATTTAACAATCTTAGACAAGTCGAGACTTACATTGGTTTACAACGAGGAGTCAAAACTAAGATTTCCTATTTTTAAACTTGATCTGCTACACAGTGTTGCTACCAGTTCAGATTTAAGATGTATTCTGTTAAATTTCCATTAAAAAGATGTCTCATATTCTGAGGACAGTTGTAATTTGCATCCCTTCATGTAGTAACAGGAGAGAGATAGCCTCTGCTTTCTATTTATTTGTCATAAATCGTCAGTTCTATTTACCAGTTGAATTACATTACTTGTCTGTTTTCTTATTTAGAAGGAAGTGTAAATTTTGTGGAAGAACCCTGGTTTTTAGGGTTTTGATGAGTACTATGTATTGTAATATAGATATGTTGAATCACACTCATTGGATCACAATTTTCTTAATGCAGGCAGAGAAGGTTTATAATCAAGACTTGTTCTTTAAGAAGACAGTGAAATATGTTGGAGAACCCATGAGTCATTTAGAATCAATTGCTTCCTCAGCGGTAATTT